>JAGFNQ010007808.1:660544-689566 GCA_024364735.1 Boesenbergia rotunda | reverse complement strand
CTAACGTCGTACTAAGTTGCATCCAAGAAGAGATGGACCATTTCAAGTGGTGGCGTGAATCAATGATAATGCCTACAAGCTTGACTTGCCGGGTGAGTATAATGTGAGTTCCACATTTAATGTTTCTGATCTCTCTCCCTTTGATGTAGGTAATCAAGATTCGAGGACGAATCCTTTTGAGGAGAGGGGGAATGATGGAGACAAAGGAAGTGAACAAGTTGCCCAACAAGCTAACGATATGGATCATGCTCAACCCACTCTAGAAGTTGTTGATCCATTATGCATCAAAGGGGGCCCAATTACAAGGCCTAAGGCTAAAAAGATGAAAGAAGCACTTAACGTGCTAATTGAAGATGTGAAAGCCAAAGCGACCATTGAAGAAGGTTTGACCAAGAGCAAGTCTTACGGCTTAGTCAACCTAATTCAAGCCTTAGATGAGCTTAATTAGTATCCTTAGTCTCTTGTCTATGTAAGAAGGATATTTTAATTTTGTAGGTTCAATTTAGGCCCAATTTCTAGCTTTATTTGGGTTGTAATGGTGCCAAGAGCTCAATAGGCCTATGTAGTCTATATAGGCCTTTACTAAATGGGCTTCCTTTTGGCCTTTTAGGGTTTTTAAGTCACCCTATAGCTATAAATATATGGGGTGGCGGCCACAACATGCAACTTTTGGCTTATTCAATCTACTACATGGTGAGGCTCTCACTTGTTGGTTCTTCATTGAACTAGAACTTATCAAGGCATCCCCTTGTGGCGTTCAAGACTTATCAACCTCCATCCCAAGGTTGTGGCGTCTATCTTCTTCTTCTTCTATACCAAGGTTCGTGCTTCCTTAAGCATTGGGTCAAGGTTTCTTTCTTCTATTCACCATCTTTTCGATTTAGACTATCTTTCCCTCTTTCTTCCATTTGTTGTGTGTTCTTGAGACTTATTCTCTTTGGGTTCGCATCACTATCATCAATGTCCTCAGATACGCCATCATCATCATCATCATGGTCACCACGGTTATATAGAGCACTTCGTGAAGGAACTCTACC
Organism: Boesenbergia rotunda; assembly: GCA_024364735.1. Lineage (NCBI taxonomy): Eukaryota > Viridiplantae > Streptophyta > Magnoliopsida > Zingiberales > Zingiberaceae > Boesenbergia > Boesenbergia rotunda. Next base: position 688,529 of record JAGFNQ010007808.1, on the reverse strand, counting down.
AACTTGGCTAGGTCGCAATCTTGCAATTACAGCATCTTGTTTTTCTAATCTGTCCATAATCTGACTAAAACGGATTTCCATGCGTTCCAAGTGTTGTCTCAAAGCACGTTGATCAAGGGATTCTCTAGGTCTTGCTTCTTCTCCACTTGTCGCCATTGAACAACCTGTTTCACTCAAACACTCTAACTCAAGAATGTTAGCTCTTTAAAGAACTTGAACTGAGAATTGAGGCAAATACCTTGTAAGCGTTCGTGGACTATCAATATTCCCAAAGGTGTAACGATAAAGGATAGGAATTAAAGACAAAAGTGCAAATGGCAGAATTGAAAACTTGAAGTAAGTGCTGAAAGGAAATTTGCCAGAATTGAATCTAGGCAAAATTGAGGATAATGCGGAAATGAAATATAGCAAAACGTGAATTAAAGAGCTGAAAGAAAAGTTGCCAGAACTTAATCTAGGCTGCCAGAATTGAATCTAGGCAACTTAAAGGAAATGAAAGTACTTGAAATAAGAGCTGAAAGGAAAATTGCCAGAACTTAATCTAGGCTGCCAGAATTGAATCTAGGCTAACTTGAAATTAAATAAGAATACTCGAAATAAGAGCTGAAATGAAAGTTGCCAGAACTTAATCTAGGCTAACTTGAAATGAAATGAGAATACCTGAAAAGAAATTTGCAAACAAAGTCTCTACTTCCTTCTTCTTTTTTTTTTCAGCCTCTTTTGCTTTTTTTTTTGTTTTGGCTTTTCTTCTTCTCTTTTTTTTTCTTCCTTCCTTCCTTTCTTTGCTTCTTTTTTTTTTTTTTGGCCGAATTTTTTTTTTCCCTCCTCTCTTTTTTTTTGAGCAACAAAGCAAGTAAGGCTTGCTAAGCAAAAGAAAAGAAACAAAAATACGATAGAAACTCAAGAACACAAAGAAAAGGATAACCACATCGATTTAGAAAAACTAAGGCTCTGATACCAAATGATGAGAACCCAAAGAGAATAAGTCTCAAGAACACACAACAAATGGAAGAAAGAGGGAAAGATAGTCTAAATCGAAAAGATGGAGAATAGAAGAAAGAAACCTGGACCCAATGCTTAAGGAAGCACGAACCTTGGTATAGAAGAAGAAGAAGATAGACGCCACAACCTTGGGATGGAAGTTGATAAGTCTTGAACGCCACAAGGGGATGCCTTGATAAGTTCTAGTTCAATGAAGAACCAACAAGTGAGAGCCTCACCATGTAGTAGATTGAATAAGCCAAAAGTTACATGTTGTGGCCGCCACCCCATATATTTATAGCTATAGGGTGACCTAAAAACCCTAAAAGGCCAAAAGGAAGCCCATTTAGTAAAGGCCTATATAGACTACATAGGCCTATTGAGCTCTTGGCACCATTACAACCCAAATAAAGCTAGAAATTGGGCCTAAATTGAACCTACAAAATTAAAATATCCTTCTTACATAGACAAGAGACTAAGGATACTAATTAAGCTCATCTAAGGCTTGAATTAGGTTGACTAAGCCGTAAGACTTGCTCTTGGTCAAACCTTCTTCAATGGTCGCTTTGGCTTTCACATCTTCAATTAGCACGTTAAGTGCTTCTTTCATCTTTTTAGCCTTAGCCCTTGTAATTGGGCCCCCTTTGATGCATAATGGATCAACAACTTCTAGAGTGGGTTGAGCATGATCCATTTCGTTAGCTTGTTGGGCACCTTGTTCACTTCCTTTGTCTCCATCAGGTTTGACCTAGGGTTCCATTTGGGAGACCCGAAGTCAGAACCAAGATAGCTACGACAGTAAATAATGACTAACACTCTTGCTTGGTTTGTTTTGGAACTAACCTTGGTTACAGGGATCGAAGGATTGTGTTGCTGCAGCTCAGACGCCCCAAAGGAGTGGGGTGGTTCACTGGGCTAGGTGCCCGGGTGGTCACGGGCGCCCAAGGTCAAGGCCAAAAACTGCCAAGAAGCATGACTGCTTCGAAACCACACTGGGCTAGGCACCCAGGAGGTCCCGGGCGCCCAAGGTCAAAGCCAAAGCGGTCATCGAAGCAAATCTGTCACGAAGCCAATGGACCAGGTCAACCTAGGTGCCCGAGAGGTCCCGGGCGCCCTAGTCAGACCAGGTGCTGAATCGAAGGGGATAAGCACTGACCGAGCTGCGGATTGAGGTTCTCGTAGGTGAGGGCACGTGTCAGGCGCCCCAACGAATCAGGCGCCCCCAGGAGCACTATAAAAGGGGGCTCACCCCCAAGGCTTCAAAATCCATTCTTCCAACGCTCCAAACACTTTCGCTCTCGCGCTACGCTCCGGCAAAGTTCCATTTCGAGATTTCAGCGCCGACGACGACCCTCTGCTCCGGAATTCGATCCATCTTGGGCGTTAGTAAAGTTTCATTTTACGAAAGTGTTGTAATTCAGTTTTCAAATTCTATATCTGTACTTTCAATCTGTAAGAATCTTTCCTTATATAGAATTATCCAAAGTAAACGGTCAAGGACCGTGGGTCTTGGAGTAGGAGCCGACCGCGACTCCGAACCAAGTAAAAAAAATCGACTTGTGTTCTTGTGCAATTTATTTCTTTTCGCTGCGTATTTGCTCTTTCTTAGTCCGAAAAGTTTTCAACGATATTCACCCCCCCCCCCCCCCCCCCCCGCTCCCCGCTCCCCGCTCTATCATTTTCTTCGATCCAACACAAACAACATTAGATATCCACATGTCTAACTGATGATACAACATCAGTATGGTTATTTCCATTCTAATGTTTCTTCAGTTAAAACATTTTTTGATTTTTCCTCTTGCAGTTGACTTAATAGTGGTCTGTTGTTTTTTCGTTCCTTTGATTTCTTAGTAAGAATCAGCAGAAACACTCAAAGATCAAAATGTTTAACCCGGTGAACTTCAGTCTCTGTGAAGATATTTTGGCTACTTCGTTTTTAGTAATTATATTTTGGCAAATCTATCATGGTTCTGTTAGTTACTTCATTTCAAGTGCCTGTGTTTTAGGATTCTGTTTTATGTGCCAGTTCATATTTATTTTGTGAAGTTCCTAGTTTCTCTTTTTAGTCTCCTATAATAATTCTGCTTGGTTCTTTCTCTGAAAACTCAGGATAAAAGAAATAGAGAGAGAAGAGAGGTAGAGAGACAGAAAGAGATAACAAAATAACTTTCTTTATCGAAAAAATTTGTCCATGAGATATACAATTTATAGGGACCTTAGGAGACCTAGTCAAATGAAAAATTAATAGATTTATAAATAATCTGTCAATTAACCGATTTATAAAGAATCTGTCAATTAACAGATTAATAAGGAAAATGTCTAATAATATAATAATATAAATTTATTATATTTAATCTCTTTTACCCCCTGACAAACTTAATGGGAGATCTCGGACGTTGAGTTTGCATGATAATTTGCTAAATCGTTTTTTGGATAATGACTTGGTAAAGATATCAGCAATTTCATCTTCTGCAGAAATATAAGAAATAGATAATTGTTTGTTTGCCACGCGCTCTCGAACAAAATGATAATCAATTTCAACATGTTTTGTACGAGCATGAAATACTGGATTTGATGTAAGATATGTTGCTCCAATATTGTCACACCAAATTTTTGGTGCAATAAATGATGCAATATGAATTCCGAAAGAAGGGATTGAAACCAAATAATTTCTGACGTTGCATTGGCTATAGCTTTATATTCAGATTCAGTGCTTGAACGAGATATTGTAGGTTGCTTTTTCGAATTCCAAGGAATAAGATTTCGTCCAAGAAATATTGCATATCCACTAGTAGAGCGTCTATCTTTAGGAGAACTAGCCCAATCCGCATCGCTATAACCATGTAAATCTCGAGATGAGTGTCGATATAAAAGAAGACCATATAGAATAGTGCCTTTGAGATAACGAAGTATTCTCTTCATACCTTCCCAATTTTGTTCAGTAGGAGTATGCATGAACTAACAAGCACGATTTACTGCAAACGTAGTATCAGGGAACGTAATAGTAACATACTGTAAAGCTCCAATAATACTTCGATAAATCTGGGGATCAGCCATCACTAAAGAGGAAGAAGGTGCAGAGACATTATTTGGAGCAATAGGTGTAGAGATCGGACGTGCTCCATCCATTTTAGCTCTTCGAAGAAGCCCAGTAATATATTTGCTCTGAGAGTGGATATAACCTTCATCATGTGTAATAAGTTCAATACCATGAAAAAAACGAGCATTTCCTAAATCTCGAATAGGAAATTCCTGATTGAGAAGGCATAATAAATTTGAGATGCCCTTTTGATCATTGCCAGTTAATAGAATGTCATCCACATAAATAAGAAAAAAATATCATAGATCCATCATTATGTCTGTAGAATAGAGAAGAGTCAATTTTTGATCCAGAAAAACCTTGAGCCTGTAACCATTTAGATAATCAATGAAACCATGCACGAGGAGCTTGCCGAAGACCATATAAAGATTTCTTGAGATGACAAACATGAGATGAAAATTGTGGATGAATAAACCCAGGTGGTTGCTCCATGAAAACCGTTTCCTCAAGAATACCATGAAGAAATGCATTAGAAACGTCTAGTTGTCGGATAGACCAATTAGAACTAATAGCTATTGATAACAATAATTTGGCAGATGTAATTTTGATGAGTGGGCTGAAGGTGTCATTGAAGTCAATACCTGGTTGTTGACTAAATCCTTTGGCTACAAGGCGATCTTTATACCGTTCAAGAGAACCATCAGCTCGATGCTTAAGACGGAATATCCATTTTGAGCCCACAACATTCATGGACGGAGTGCGCGGAACTAGGCTCCATGTTCCATTGCGAAGAAGTGCATCAAATTCTGTAGCCATTGCATTACGTCAATTTGGATCCTTGTTTGACTGTGTAAAGCAAGTTGGATCAATAGTTTTTGAGGAAACCACTAGAGCTCGAGGAAGAGGATATCGAGTAGCCATTGGTGGGCATCGTGCATATATGTCACTTAAGGGAAGCATGCGACGAGGAGCATTATCATCCGAATCACTTGTTGACGGTGATGAGGAAGTGGGTTGGCATGGTGAGTTTGTTGCCGAACCTGCATTATCCGAGGATCCATGGCTAGAGAGCATATTATCTTCGGCTAGTGAGACTGCTAAGATTGGAGCAGCAACTTGAGGCGATTCTGATGGAATAGGAGAGTATTAGGGAGCTCCGGAGCATGACCTAGGATGCCATCTATTCTGATAATGTTGTGTGATATCAAGAAAGTACCACCTGTATCTGGAGAAGAGATTGAAGAGGCTGCCAAAAAAGGGAACAGAGATTCATCAAAAGTAACATGTCGTGATGTATATATCCGTGCAGTTGGTATATGTAAGCAACGATACCCATGATGCATATTACTATAACCAAGGAAAACACATAATAATGAACGAGAGTCAAGTTTGTGTTTAGAGTAGGGGCGTAACCATGGACAACATGCGCAACCAAATATTCGAAGAAAGGTGTATTCAGGAGTTTGATTATAAAATTTTTCCAAAGAACACTTATGATTGAGCAATGGAGTAGGAAGTCGATTTATGAGTTATACTGCAGTACAAACAGCTTCATCCCAAAATTTACGCGGAACCGATGCATGATGAAGAAGAGCTAAGGCACTTTCAACTATATGTCTATGTTTTCTCTCAGCAGAGCCATTTTGTTCTGGAGTGTGAGGGCAAGAGACTCGATGAATAATCCCACAAGAGACAAGATGACGATGAAGAGCCTGATATTCTCCTCCCCAATCAGAATGAAGAGAGAGTATTTTGCGATTAAAATATCGTTCAACTTGTTTTTGAAAATTACAGAATATATCAAATAAATCAGATTTTCTTTTCATAGGATAAAGCCAAGTGTATTTACTAAAATAATCAATGAAGGTAACATAATATAAGAAACCTTCGTTAGACAAGATAGGTGCAGGACCCCAAATATCAGAATGAATTATTTCAAGTGGAAAATTGGAAATGCGTTCAGATAAAGAAAAAGGTAACTTATGACTTTTAGATTCCATGCATGCCTGACATGAATGAGATGGAGATGAAGTAAAGGAAGTAGGTAAATCATACCTATTTATGATCGATTAAACAATACGAAGGGAAGGATGACCAAGTCGAGCATGTCAGGCTGGTTTATTTGCGCGTTCACCAATAAAAGCTTTGATTGAAGAATTTTGAACATAGTTTTTTTATTTTTCCAAGAAATACAGTAGTATTTGTTCCTCTGTCTTCTATAAGATAATGATCATGATGAAATTCAGAAACGACATTGTTATCAAGGGAAAACTGACGTACGGAGAGTAAATTTTTAGTAATGGATGGAACATGAAAGATGTTGCGCATGTGAAAAGTACGATTAGATAAATGAATATATGTGTTTCCTAGATTAGTAATATGCAAACCTGAGCTATTACCTACTTGTACCGTATCTGAACCAGTGTATGGTAGTACTTCTGTAAAGATATTGTAGTCTGATGTGACATGATGAGTTGCTCCAGTGTCAATATACTATTCAGTAGATAAAATTTTTGAAGGTTTGCCATGAGTAGGGCAGATGAGAGAACTTTAGGACGAACTTGTGAAGTTAAAGATCTTCTTAAAGCTGAAGGGCCACTGATGAATGTTCTGTTGAGTCTTTTAGGACATTGAATACCAGTATGTTCAATTTGGAGGCAAATTTGACATCTTCTTAAAGCAAAAGGACCACAGATGAAGGTTCTTTCAAGTCTTTTAGGACATTGAATACCAGTGTGTCCAAATTGGAGACAAATTTGACATCTCTGAACATTCGACATCAAAATAATAATAAAGAACAAAAATTTGTTGTAGCTTGGGCCAAAAGGCACGGAGATTATTCCTCTTTTCCCCTACTTTTCCGTCATGAGTTGGCAGGTGATAAAAACGAGGAACGAGGATGACGAAAAAAAATAGAGGAGGAAGTTTTTTTTTCGAAAAAAAAATGATGATAGCAAGCGTCACATGAAGAAGAAGAAAGACGTTGCATAAAAATAGCGACACGTAAGGTATGAGGAGCTATGGCTCTAATACCATATTGAATTAAAAGAAATAGAGAGAGAAGAGAGGTAGAGAGACAGAAGGAGATAACAAAATAACTTTCTTTATTGAAAAAATTTGTCCATGAGATACACAATTTATAGGGACCTTAGGAGACCTAGTCAAATGAAAAATTAACAGATTTATAAATAATCTGTCAATTAACATATTTATAAAGAATCTGTCAATTAACAGATTAATAAGGAAAATGTCTAATAATATAATAATATAAATTTATTATATTTAATCTCTTTTAGTGGTAATTGATCTTTGTTTTTGGTTTCAATTTGTTGTTCTCTGCATTGTAATAAAATTGCCATGTACTTGCTGTGCATCTTTCACCAACATTCTTCTATACTTATCACTAATTAAAGATCTGTAACTTAAGTACTTCATTCCACACTAAAGTGCTATTTTTTATTATTATTTTCTTTTGTTATATTGTATTTTTCTGATTTAGTTGTGTTAATAGAGTTCTGGATAGTCTTCAGTACTGGAAAGCATAGTTGGGAAGGACTTCCTACCAAGGGGTTCAGGTAAAAACTGACTGCAACTTTATTTTTCTGCAAATTGTCTTGGTGATTTTAACTCTGTTGCCTTTCACTGTCAAAAACTTATAGGAATTGTTACTAGACGTCCCCTTGTTCTCCAGCTGCATATGATTGATGGTGATAGAGAATATGTAGAGTTCATGCATCTTCCGAGAAAGAGATTCACTGATTTTGGAAATCTCATCTGTTGATGGTGTTGATTTTAGCACATTGGGTAACATAGATGATCTTATATGTAATGCTAAAATTCTCTAATATTGTTGGTTCGTTGGTTCTTCTTGACCTTTGTAAATGCTAAATACTTGTAGTAAGACAATCTAAGTTATAAGACATTGTTGTGCTGGTTTATGATGTTGTCGGAGTCTTAAACAGCTTTTCAATGACTTGCTAGTTCCCTTATTCAATTTGTATAAATGTACACCAATTATATTTGGTATATTTTGCATGCTTGCCAATGTAGTTTATGCATCACATCTACATCATTTGTAAAATTCATATTACATTAAGGTTCATATCTTATTCATTTATTGCAGCTCTTGTTAGGAAGGAGATCCAAGATGAAACTGATAGAGAGACTGGTCGCACCAAGCATATCTCCCCTATTCCAATTCATCTGAGTATTTATTCGCCTAATGGTGAGATTGTGATGCTAGAGCTAGAATGATTATGATTTTTAATGGATTTTATGAAGCTTATTGAAACCACATCAGTAAACCCATAACTAATTGTTTGCTAAGACACTTCTTGATATAAGACAACTGTTTTTATGTGCCAAAGTTGGCCGATTCATTTCTTACTATATCAACCTTTTGCATTGTTTGTTCATTTTAATTCTCTAGTTTACCTTAATAAAAGTGCTTTAATATTTGCTTAGTTGTCCTAAATGCATGCCCTTCACAAGTAGTTTCCCACTGAAAACTAAACTAATTCTCATACTTGTGGATAAAATGACACGGTTAACTCAGGTCTAAACTATAAGCTAGGAAGTTAAGGTTGATTTGCCTAATTTTTCCCTTTATTGGTGTGAAGCTACCTAAACTTCTTCATTCTTTGTTTCTATTAAGAGTCAAACCAGATATTTTGTATTATGTTGTTGACCTTTTCTTGTTTAGTTATGTTTGTCTGTCATGTGGTATACATTTTTCTATTGTATATTTTGCATTAGCAATTGAATAAGAATTCGAAGGCAATCCTTTTAATTTGAGGCTAATCCTCTAAAGTTTTGCAGTCGTGAACCCGACACTTATCTTCCTGGACTCACAAAGGTGGTTGTCGGTAATTTTCTTTCCATGTTTTTTAAATGTTATATTTCCTTTATGTAGTTAAATTGCATTTCATATTTAAGTGCAACCCGATTTTTTTTCAGAGGGTCAACCTGAAAGTATTGTGGCTGATATTGAGAATATGGTTCGGTCATAAAAGGTAAAGCATCTTTGTTTTTTTTTAAAATCCAGAATTATGTATTCCACTTCAAGTTCATGTTTATTTTTCTTTTTCTTTTTCTAGATTTTCTTTCTTTAAACATGCATTTAATATGTTTGTGTTTCCTGAGCTATGATCTGGTTGTACCAATATTCCTCATGTTGTGATCATAGCCAGACTCTTTTTCAATTGATATGCAGCCAAATTGTATAATTCTTGCCATTTCGCCAGTTGATTTGTGGATATATACTTGTGCATTGATGGATTTGTTGATATATATTCATCATTTTGAATGGATAATTGTTTAATCTAATTAATGCATTTAAGTTGTATATATATATATATATATATATATTGGAATATTATAGTATAATAAAATATTGTTTAATTTTAATGAAGTAAAAAGAATTTTTACTTCACTCTTTTATTAAATTAGTTGTGAATGCTCATTTTATATTTCTATTTATTTTGACAATTCATATTCAAGGGAAGGAATCAGCATCTGGTGCAAAGCTAAGGGGCGCGACTGTCTTCATCTGGTTGACTGCACTTGGATGATATTTTGATGGATAGAAAATTATGAAGCTACTGGGGAGATTTTGATAATGTTTGGACTAATTTTGATGGTGTTTGGACATGGTTCTTGATGTATATGATATTTTGATGATGTTATCTCAGTTTCGACTAATACTGGGGATATCTTGATGTATGATATTTGAGTAGTCTGATGTATGATATTTGATGATATTTTGATGTATGATAGTTTGAAGTGTGTTTGCTCAATATTGTTTAATTATTTAAATAATTTATTTTTTAAATGGCGTCAGTTTAATACTATTGTTAACCTGTTATCGATCACATTAAAAAACAATGGTGAAAAACCATTGTTGCATTGTTGTTATTGACTATAAACGATAACGGTTTTTAACTGTTGATGTTGAGCACCTCTTTTAACAACATGACCTTTAACAATAGTGTTTTTAGCCTACGACAACAGTGAACGACCGTTGTTAATAAGCATTTTTCAAGTAGTGATTGGAGACGTGGCAGCATTACCTATGGCCAAAGGAATTCGTGATTCACACGGATCATCAGTCACTACGACATTTGAAAGGGCAACACAAGTTGAACCGACGCCACGCAAAATGGGTACAGTTCATTGAGACATTTCCTTATCTGATCAAATACAAGCAAGGAAAAGAGAATGTGATAGCTGATGCTTTATCTCGAAGGTTTGCTTTACTTTCCATGTTAGATGCGAAATTACTTGGATTTGAATACATCAAGGACTTATATGTCAATGATACTGATTTTTCTGATGTGTTCAAAGCATGTGAGCAAGTTGCATTTGGAAAATTCTATAGGCATGATGGATTTTTATTTCGAGGAAATAGATTGTGTGTACCCCTATGTTCATTGCGTGAATTGTTTACTAGGGAAGCCCATAGTGGTGGGTTGATGAGACATTTTGGTGTCACTAAGACTTTAGGGGTTTTGCAAGATCATTTTTTTTTCCTCATATGAAATGTGATGTAGAGAAGATTTGTGAGAAGTGTATCACTTGCAAACAAGCTAAATCTAAGTTGAAACCACATGGCTTATATACTCCTTTGCCTATATACCCAATGAACCCTGGACTGATATTTCAATGGACTTTGTATTGGGATTACCCCGAACTAAGAGGGGAAGGGATTCAGTTTTTGTTGTGGTAGATAGGTTTTCTAAGATGACTCATTTCATTCCATGACATAAAACCAATGATGCATCCCATATAGGTGATTTGTTATTTAAAGAGGATGTTAGAATACATGGCATGCCTAGGACCATTGTCTCTGATCGAGATGCAAAATTTTTGAGTTACTTTTGGAAGACTCTTTGGGGAAAATTGGGAACTAAATTGTTATTCTCTACTACTTGTCATCGCCAGACTGATGGGCAAACTGAAGTTGTTAATCACACTTTATCCTTCTTACTTCGTGTTATCATAAAAAAGAATTTGAAAACATGGGAGGATTGTCTACCACATGTTGAGTTTGCATACAATAGAAGCATACATTTTGCAACTCAATTTTCTCCATTTGAAGTTGTTTATGGATTCAATCCTTTGTCACCAATAGATTTAATTCCTCTACCTTTAAGTGAGCATGCCAACTTAGATGGTAAGAAGAAGGCTGAATTTGTGAAGCAAATTCATGAACAAGCAAGCTTGAATACTGAGAGAAGGACCAAGCAATATATACAGCAAGCTAACAAAGGGCGCAAGAAAGTTGTGTTTGAACTAGGAGAGTGGGTTTGGTTGCACCTACAGAAGGAGCGATTTCCAGAGAAACGACATTCTAAACTCCTACCTCGAGGCGACGGGCCATTTCAAGTGATAGAACGCATCAATGATAATGCCTACAAACTTGAATTGTCAGGTGAGTATGGTGTGCATAATACTTTTAATGTTGTTGATTTGTCCCCATTTTATGTAGGTGATGATTTGAGGGCAAATCCTTTTCAAGAGGGGGAGAATGATGTAGACCAAGGAGCTAATCATCAAGACCGGGTTTAAACCGCAAGAGATCATTTCTCACTTCCTGAAGGGGTAATTACAAGACTTCAAGCAAAGCGTTTCAAGGAAGTACTAAACGGGAAGCCATGACTCATGTGATCGGTCTTAACCAAGTTAAGACCATGAACAATGGCCTGGCTATGAGAAACCAGAAACCAAGTTAAGCCTAAGTACAAATCAAGACTTAACCCATGTGATCGGTCTTATTCAGCCATGACTCATCCCTAGCATGATGGTTGGAAAAAGGAATGGAGAAAAGAAGTATGGAAACTTGGGATTTTCGATTTCTAAGTTATTTAATTTCATGCATGCAAAAGTATGGAGACTTGAAGTATTTTTTTTTTGGATTTCTAAGTGTTTACATGATTGCATGCAACATGGGTACTTGTATTTGTTTGCATGCATGCATGTAGGTACTTTAGATGCTTGCTCCCATTATATAAGGGAAAGAATTCCGAATTTGTAAGGACTTTGGTTTTGGTAAACATCTCCTAGTGAGGATTTTGTGATCTCTTGGATCATAAGGGAACTTCTGAACTTATCGAGTCTATCTCGTGACGTTCAACAACCGAAACTTATCACCATCCTAGTGTGGCGTTTTCTTCTTTCATAGTCTTTGTTCATGCCAGTCTTGGTTGCGGGTAAAGGCTCAGACTCTTGTCATCTTGTTCCTGGGGTTCTATCCATCTTTGTCTCGGGTTCCATCACGTCTGTTGGTGGGGTTCGTATCATAGATCCCGGGCTACGCGCTCCGTCTGCTCCAGACGAGCAAGTCATTGTTGCGCCTGAGTGGCCGAGGCCGCAACAAAGTTTAGCTCGGGCATCAGTTTGTCCACGTAGGCCGCCAAGCCCAGGCGCGGTCGAGAAGGTTCAAGTTCTCGGCGCGCAGCCGGCTCAGAGACTCCTCGTTCGACTGCATCTCCGCATGACGGAGTTGCGTCTCTAGACTCTTCGCTCGGGCCTAGCATGATGTCTTTCTTTAAAACCTAGGAATAGCGAATTACAACTGTTGATCAGTTATAGCAAAGACATGAACTGATATAGCATCTGAATAGCTAGTTTCTTAACTAATCATCGGCCAAATAAAACTATGATAAGTCGACCGATGAACTGCGGGTGGATTACAAAAGGACCAGTCCTAACTTGGCAGCAAGGCAAGGAGGCCGTAAGTAAGTCCAAGGGCACACTGGTATGAGTACGAAAGCCTTTAAGAACCTCCTAAGACGTAAATAGTCTTTACAAGGCAGAAGGTGAGCTGAAAAGTTAGCTGTAATAGTTAGCCCATGTCAAGACATTGGGAAGAGTAGATACAGGAATGGTACACTAAGTCACATACTTCAAACCTAGTGATGCGACCCCAAAGAGAATAAGTCTCAAGAACACACAACAAATGGAAGAAAGAGGGAAAGATAGTCTAAATCGAAAAGAGGGAGAATAGAAGAAAGAAACCTTGACCCAATGCTTAAGGAAGCACGAACCTTGGTATAGAAGAAGAAGAAGATAGACGCCACAACCTTGGGATGGAGGTTGATAAGTCTTGAACGCCACAAGGGGATGCCTTGATAAGTTCTAGTTCAATGAAGAACCAACAAGTGAGAGCCTCACCATGTAGTAGATTGAATAAGCCAAAAGTTACATGTTGTGGCCGCCACCCGATATATTTATAGCTATAGGGTGACCTAAAAACCCTAAAAGGCAAAAAGGAAGCCCATTTAGTAAAGGCCTATATAGACTACATAGGCCTATTGAGCTCTTGGCACCATTACAACCTAAATAAAGCTAGAAATTGGGCCTAAATTGAACCTACAAAATTAAAATATCCTTCTTACATAGACAAGAGACTAAGGATACAAATTAAGCTCATCTAAGGCTTGAATTAGGTTGACTAAGCCGTAAGACTTGCTCTTGGTCAAACCTTCTTCAATGGTCGCTTTGGCTTTCACATCTTCAATTAGCACGTTAAGTGCTTCTTTCATCTTTTTAGCCTTAGCCCTTGTAATTGGGCCCCCTTTGATGCATAATGGATCAACAACTTCTAGAGTGGGTTGAGCATGATCCATTTCGTTAGCTTGTTGGGCACCTTGTTCACTTCCTTTGACTCCATCATTCCCCCTCTCCTCAAAAGGATTCGTCCTCGAATCTTGATTACCTACATCAAAGGGAGAGAGATCAGAAACATTGAATGTGGAACTCACATTATACTCACCTGGCAAATCAAGCTTGTAGGCATTATCATTGATTCGCGCCACCACTTGAAATGGTCCATCTCCTCTTGGATGCAACTTAGTACGACGTTTAGCAGGAAATCTCTCCTTTCTCATATGAACCCAAACCCAATCACCGGGTTCAAAGATCATTTTCTTTCGTCCCTTGTTGGCTTGCGTAGCATATTGTTCAGTCTTCTTTTCAATTTGCATCCTTACTTTCTCGTGCATTTGTTTCACAAATTCAGCTTTCTTAGTACCATCCAAACTAGCATGCTCAGAGATAGGCAAAGGTGATAAATCCAAAGGAGTTAGCGGATTGAAACCATATACTACTTCAAAAGGTGAACACTTTGTAGCAGAATGTATAGATCTATTATATGCAAATTCAACATGTGGTAAGCAATCTTCCCAACCCTTTAAATTCTTTTGAATGATAGCTCTTAATAAAGTAGCTAAGGTTCGATTTACTACCTCAGTTTGTCCATCTGTTTGTGGATGACACGTTGTAGAAAACAACAACTTTGTTCCCAACTTGCCCCATAGCGTCTTCCAAAAGTAGCTTAGAAACTTTGCATCACGATCTGAAACTATGCTTTTCGGCACTCCATGAAGTCGCACAATGTCCCTAAAAAAAAGATCAGCAATATGGTTAGCATCATCTGTTTTCCTACAAGGAATAAAATGAGCCATTTAGGAAAATCTGTCTACGACCACGAAAATAGAATCCATACCACGTTTTGACCTTGGTAATCCTACAATAAAGTCCATAGAAATATCAACCCAAGGCTCATTAGGAATTGGTAGAGGTGTATACAACCCATGAGGTAAAGATTTAGATTTTGCTTGCCTACATGTGATACACTTCTCACAAAATTTTACAACATCTCCTTTCATATGTGGCCAAAAGAAATGCTCCAACAAAACATCAAGTGTTTTTCTCACTCCAAAATGTCCCATTAGTCCCCCACCATGGGCTTCTTGGACTAATAATTCCCGCAATGAACAGTTAGGCACACATAACCTATTAACTCTAAATAGAAATCCCTCATGCCTATAAAACTTCCCAAATACAGCATGCTCACAAACTTCAAATACATTTCCAAAGTCGGGATCTTTAGAATATAGATCTTTAATGTATTCAAATCCTAACAATTTAGTATTCAAAGTAGAGAGCAAGGTATACCTTCGAGATAAAGCATCTGCAACAGTTGATAAGCACCTTGGAATGGATCGTCTTGAAATTCAGATGTAGGGAAGGATATTGACGCCACACTCAAGAAAGATGAGAGGGTGAGTGATAAGTCATGGGGGTTTCGATCGCCACAAGTTGCCTTGATAAGATCACGATTAGTTCTTTGCCTAAGAACCAAAGGAAGCTCTCACAATAGAGAAAACTCTGATTTCATTCAAACTTAACCTCCTTGGCCATACAAGAGTTCTCCTATATATAGACTTAGTGGAGGTTGAAACATTAACCTCTACCACACTTCCCACTAAGCACTAATTATGCACCATTATCATGCATGCATGCATGCATGATATTTATTTCCCACAATTCCCTAATACTAGCTTAGGAACTCCCAAAAGCATTAAAAACCCACCAAAAGACATCAAAAAAATAACTTAGAAAATTCCCCCCAAAAATACCCACGAAAATTGGACACTTGTAGTCCTTGAATGCATCTTGGATCATGTGGTTTTGGGCCTTCAAGTTTTGTCTTCATGTGGGCTCAATTTCACTTTCAATTTGAAGGAATGTGATCCATTTAGTTGTTGCCTCCATTGTGCATTGATCCTTCTTCTCCTTGAGCTCCATTATTAAGCCTTCCAAAGCTTGCTTCATTCTCTTAGTCTTGGATCTTGTCATGGGTCCTCCAATTCCTTTCAATGCCTCTTCCTCTATGGCTTTGTCTTGTAAGCTTGTATCCCCTCCTTGGTCCACATCAACAGTATTTTCCATACCTCGTTTATACTTGATCACATAAGGAAATGATTCAATGAACTCCACCCATTTCACATGACGTCGATTCAACTTACTTTGGCTCTTCAAGTGCTTCAATGATTCATGATCAGTGTGAATGACAAACTCTTTGGGCCACAAGTAGTGCTGCCAAGTCTCTAAAGCCCTCACCAAAGCATACATCTCTTTGTCATAAGTGGGGTAGTTCAAAGCTCCTCCACTCAATTTCTCACTAAAATAAGCAAGGGGTCGACCTTCTTGTATTAGTACAGCTCCAATACCTATTCCTGATGCATCACACTCAATTTCAAAAGTTTTAGCAAAGTTAGGTAATGCAAGTAAAGGTGCAGAACTTAATTTCTCCTTAAGTGAGTTGAAGGCAGAATCCTGTTCACTATCCCAATGAAATCCAACATTCTTTTTAACAATTTCAGTCAACGGTGCAGCTAAAGTGCTAAAATTCTTAACAAACCTTCTGTAGAAACTTGCCAAACCATGGAAGCTACGTACCTCAGTTATTGTTTTTGGTGTTGGCCATTCACGAATAGCCTTAACCTTCTTCTCATCAACTGCTATTCCGTTAGCACTAACAATATAACCAAGAAACTCAATTGATTAGTGCAAAAAGAACATTTTTGAAGGTTAGCATACAACTTTTCATTTCGCAAAACAATTAGAACATTTTGTAAATGTTGTAATGCTCCTCTAAATTTTTGCTATAAATCAAGATGTCATCAAAATATACTACGACAAAATTTCCAATAAAAGCACGCAAAATGTGGTTCATTAACCTCATGAAAGTACTAGGTGCATTAGTAAGCCCAAAGGCATTACTAACCATTCGTACAAACCATACCTAGTCTTAAATGCAGTTTTCCATTCGTCTCCCTCACGCATGCGAATTTGATGATAGCCCGACTTCAAATCAATTTTAGAGAAAATGCAAGAGCCATGTAGTTCATCTAGCATATCATCTAATCTAGGAATAGGATGACGATACTTTACCGTGATCTTGTTGATAGCTCTACAATCAACGCACATTCTCCAAGTTCCATCCTTCTTTGGTACTAGCAAAACGGGACAGCACATGGACTCAAACTTTCTCGGACGTACCCTTTTTTCATCAACTCTTCAACTTGCCTTTGAAGTTCTTTTATCTCGGCAGGGTTACACCTATAGGCTGGCCGATTAGGAATGGCGGCTCCAGGGATGAAATCAATTTGGTGCTCTATTCCTCTAAGTGGTGGCAGTCCATCAGGAACCTCATCAGGAAATACATCATCAAATTCCTGCAAAAGAGATTTAACAACACTAGGCAAAGTAGGGTTAAGATCGTTAGTGTTAAAATCGGCCTCCTTGTACAAAAGTACAATTATTGGCTGTGAAGCATAAAACGCTCTCTTAACCTCTCTTTCTTTTGCATAAAAGCTCCCTTTTTTACTCTCTTGCTCTTGAATTTCCTTTCCTCTTTCATTCTTTTTTCCACTCATCTCATCCTCACCTTTTCTTTTTCACACTCTTTTTCTTTTCCATTCTTTTTCTTTTTCTCATTTTCTTTTTTCTCACACTCTTTTCTTTTTTCACTCTCATTTTTGATCCTCAATTGATCTTCATATACTTGCTTAGGAGTCAATGGTACAAGAGTTACATGTTTACCATGCATCATAAAAGAATACTTATTTTTAAACCCATCATGCATGACCTTCCTATCAAATTGCCATGGTCTACCTAAAAGTAAATGACTTGCATGCATTGGCACTACATCACAAAGTATCTCATCATGATATCTACCAATGGAAAATGAAACCAACACTTGCTTGTTGACCTTGACTTCCCCGCAATCATTCAACCATTGTAGTTTATAAGGTCTAGGATGCTTAGTGGTAGGTAAGCATAATTTTTCAACCAAAATAGTACTAGCAACATTAGTGCAACTTCCCCCATCTATAATCATACTACATACCTTGTCTTTGATGTGGCAACGGGTATGAAATATGTTGTCTCGTTGTTCTTCATTATCTTCTTTCACTTGCACATTTAGAGCACGCCTAGTGACAAGGGCTTCACCTTCAACGGGATACTCTTCATCACTTTCCAATAATGCGGGCAAGACACTATCATCTTCGGACTCACTTTCGGTTTCGATGTCACCATTGTCTTTCAAAATCATAATTCTTTTGTTTGGGCATTGTGATGCGATATGTCCCCTTCCCAAGCACTTAAAGCATTTAATATCTCTATTTCTTGAAGGTTGGAGGGGTTCCTTTCCCTTGACCAATGGAGAGCTTGCATCTTTATTCTTTGAAAAATCGGGCTTTTTCTTTGATTCAACTTTATCATCTCTTTTGTTCCAACTAGATTTCCAAGTTGACGAATGAGAACTTTGCCCCCCATGCTTGTTTGACCCCTTCCTTTTGAGTTGTCTTTCAACTTTCATGGACATATGCACCATGTCTTCAAGCTCCACATAATGTTGCAACTCCACTACATTTGCAATTTCTTGATTTAACCCTTGTAAAAATCGTGCCATGGTTGCTTCTCGATCCTCCTCCACATTGGCTCGAATCATTGCAATTTCCATCTCTTTGTGGTATTCCTCCACAGTCTTGGATCCTTGTGTGAGACTTTGTAACCGTTGATACAAATCCCGATAATAATGTGTTGGAATGAATCTCTTTCTCATAATAGTCTTCATCTCCTCCCAACTGCCAACGGGTCTCTCTTTGTTTCTTCTCCTGCTTAGAATGATTTGATCCCACCAAATAATTGCATAATCCACAAATTCAACGGCAGCGAGTTTTACCTTCTTTTCTTCAGAATAGTTGTGACAATCAAATACTAATTCCACTTTCTTTTCCCACTCCAAATAGGCTTCAGGATCACTTTTGCCTTGAAATGAAGGAATCTTCATCTTGATATTTCCCAAGTTTCTATCCACATGATCATTCATTCTTCCTCTTCTACCACCAACTCGAGCATGATCCGATCTGCCACTTGAAGCTCTATCATCAATGTCCTCAGATACGCCATCATCATCATCATCATGGTCACCACGGTTATATGGTCTAGCACTTCGTGAAGGAACTCTACCAACTTGGCTAGGTCGCAATCTTGCAATTACAGCATCTTGTTTTTCTAATCTGTCCATAATCTGACTAAAACGGATTTCCATGCGTTCCAAGTGTTGTCTCAAAGCACGTTGATCAAGGGATTCTCTAGGTCTTGCTTCTTCTCCACTTGTCGCCATTGAACAACCTGTTTCACTCAAACACTCTAACTCACGAATGTTAGCTCTTTAAAGAACTTGAACTGAGAATTGAGGCAAATACCTTGTAAGCGTTCGTGGACTATCAAAATTCCCAAGGGTGTTAGGACAAAAGTATAGGAATTAAAGATAAAAGTGCAAATTGCAGAATTGAAAACTTGAATAAGTGCTGAAAGGAAATTTGCCAGAATTGAATCTAGGCAAAATTGAGGATAATGCGGAAATGAAAGATAGCAAAACGTGAATTAAAGAGCTGAAAGAAAAGTTGCCAGAACTTAATCTAGGCTGCCAGAATTGAATCTAGGCAACTTAAAGGAAATGAAAGTACTTGAAATAAGAGCTGAAAGGAAAATTGCCAGAACTTAATCTAGGCTGCCAGAATTGAATCTAGGCTAACTTGAAATTAAATGAGAATACTCGAAATAAGAGCTGAAATGAAAGTTGCCAGAACTTAATCTAGGCTAACTTGAAATGAAATGAGAATACTTGAAAAGAAATTTGCAAACAAAGTCTCTACTTCCTTCTTTTTTTTTTCCAGCCTCTTTTGCTTTTTTTTTTGTTTTGGCTTTTCTTCTTTTTTTTTTCTTCCTTCCTTTCTTTGCTTTTTTTTTTTTTCTTTTTTTTTTTTGGCCGAATTTTTTTTTCCTCCTCTTTTTTTTTTTTTTTTTGAGCAACAAAGCAAGTAAGGCTTGCTAAGCAAAAGAAAAGAAACAAAAATACGATAGAAACTCAAGAACACAAAGAAAAGGATAACCAAATCGATTTAGAAACTAAGGCTCTGATACCAAATGATGCGTACCCAAAGAGAATAAGTCTCAAGAACACACAACAAATGGAAGAAAGAGGGAAAGATAGTCTAAATCGAAAAGATGGAGAATAGAAGAAAGAAACCTTGACCCAATGCTTAAGGAAGCACGAACCTTGGTATAGAAGAAGAAGAAGATAGACGCCACAACCTTGGGATGGAGGTTGATAAGTCTTGAACGCCACAAGGGGATGCCTTGATAAGTTCTAGTTCAATGAAGAACCAACAAGTGAGAGCCTCACCATGTAGTAGATTGAATAAGCCAAAAGTTACATGTTGTGGCCGCCACCCCATATATTTATAGCTATAGGGTGACCTAAAAACCCTAAAAGGCCAAAAGGAAGCCCATTTAGTAAAGGCCTATATAGACTACATAGGCCTATTGAGCTCTTGGCACCATTACAACCCAAATAAAGCTAGAAATTGGGCCTAAATTGAACCTACAAAATTAAAATATCCTTCTTACATAGACAAGAGACTAAGGATACTAATTAAGCTCATCTAAGGCTTGAATTAGGTTGACTAAGCCGTAAGACTTGCTCTTGGTCAAACCTTCTTCAATGGTCGCTTTGGCTTTCACATCTTCAATTAGCACGTTAAGTGCTTCTTTCATCTTTTTAGCCTTAGCCCTTGTAATTGGGCCCCCTTTGATGCATAATGGATCAACAACTTCTAGAGTGGGTTGAGCATGATCCATTTCGTTAGCTTGTTGGGCACCTTGTTCACTTCCTTTGTCTCCATCACCTAGAGTACTAGACCTTTCCCAATCATCTGATCACCTACATAGAAGCTAGCATAATTACCAGTATAACGACATGTGTTTGTCTTGTAGATTCATCTGAAGAATTTAACAATCAAGCATACAAGAGTAAAACTGAGATCAGACTTAGAAGTCCTTGAAATCTACCAAGAAGTCATTGAAAACAACTTAATGGAGACAGTTAGGAGGTTGTATCCAGATAACTAAAAACAAAGTTTTGAGCAACAAGTACACTTTTGAAGATCTAAGAAAGAAGATTGAGAAGTGGAATCATTCTCAAAGGTAGAGCTTGGCTCATTCAGAGTCATATTAATACCCAGGCAACTCATTCCTATAAGAAGCTTTACAAGCACCAGCCTGGTTTCTACCGACTGCAGAATACAAGGAACACAAGTAGTGTTCAGATCATAACAAGCTTTCCAAATAAGCTTCTTAACAATACTTGTGATGTGGACCAAGGAGGGGATACAAGCTTACAAGACAAAGCCATAGAGGAAGAGGCATTGAAAGGAATTGGAGGACCCATGACAAGATCCAAGACTAAGAGAATGAAGCAAGCTTTGGAAGACTTAATAATGGAGCTCAAGGAGAAGAAGGATCAATGCACAATGGAGGCAACAACTAAATGGATCACATTCCTTCAAATTGAAAGTGAAATTGAGCCCACATGAAGACAAAACTTGAAGGCCCAAAACCACATGATCCAAGATGCATTCAAGGGCTACAAGTGTCCAATTTTCGTGGGTATTTTTGGGGGAATTTTCTGAAGTTATTTTTGATGTCTTTTGGTGGGTTTTTAATGCTTTTGGGAGTTCCTAAGCTAGTATTAGGGAATTGTGGGAAATAAATATCATGCATGCATGCATGCATGATAATGGTGCATAATTAGTGCTTAGTGGGAAGTGTGGTAGAGGTTAATGTTTCAACCTCCACTAAGTCTATATATAGGAGAACTCTTGTATGGCCAAGGCATGTTAAGTTTGAATGAAATCAGAGTTTTCTCTATTGTGAGAGCTTCCTTTGGTTCTTAGGCAAAGAACTAATCGTGATCTTATCAAGGCAACTTGTGGCGATCGAAACCCCCATGACTTATCACTCACCCTCTCATCTTTCTTGAGTGTGGCGTCAATATCCTTCCCTACATCTGAATTTCAAGGCGATCCATTCCAAGGTGCTTATCATTTGGTATCAGAGCCTTGGCTCCTTGATTTTCAGGTTTGCGTTTTGTTCTTCTTCATTTGTGTTCTTGTTCATCTTTGTTAATCTCTCATCCATAGTATTCCATTGGTGTTTTCATTCTCCAACTCTATTTATCGCTTCTCTATTTGGGTCCTAAACTCAAAAAAAAAAAAAAGTGAAAAAAAAGGTGTTACTTGAGTCATTGTGTTTTTTTGACTGAAGAAAAAAAAAAGGACAAAAAGGAAATTCGAAAAAAAAAAAAAGAAGGAAGATCGGCGAATTGAAAGGACCCAATATTTCTCTCATTGCTCTTGATCGTTGCTGAATTTCTTGTTCTAACCGTTTATTTCTCTTGTTCTACTCATATTCTCTTGTTGGTTTCTTGCTCACTTGATTGTCTACTTGTTGTCTTGAGAAAATCGTTGATAAGGTTCTTTTCTTAAGGGCTTATAAAGGAAGCTGAGTGGATAAATTTGAGTGCAACCACGTGAGGCGAGTGGTGAGGTCTTTCTAACATTTCTTGTGTAATTTTCCTTGTCATCTTTTTTTTGTTGCAAGCATGAGTGGGGAAAACTCCCCTAGGCAAGATCCTAATAGGCTTCAAATGGAGGCGCTTACTCAACACTTTGAGAGAATGCTTCAAAGACAACTTGAAGGCTTACATGAAAGGATGGACCGACTTGAAGGAGGAAGAGTTTCCAACCATGGGGGAAATTCTAATCATGAAGAATCTCATCCGGGAAGTGACCTATTCTATAGTTCTCCAAGAGAAAGAAGGAGGCGTGAAGGGGGACGAAGACACGAAAGAGGAGGTAGAAACCATCAACATGAAGACGATCTAAGAGGGGTGAAAGTCAAGGTACCTTCCTTCCAAGGGAGGAATGACCCCGACACATATCTTGAGTGGGAAATGAAAATAGAGCAAATCTTCTCATGCCACAATTACCCTGATGCAAAGAAAGTGAAGGTGGCTGCCCTTGAGTTCACCGATTATGCTTTAATTTGGTGGGATCAAATGCAAAAGGAGAGAAGAAGGTATGGAGAGCACCCTATCAACACTTGGGGTGAAATGAAGACTTTGATGAGAAGGAGATTTGTGCCTTCCCACTACCATAGGGAGTTGCACAACAAATTGCAAAGACTCATCCAAGGGAGTAGGAGTGTGGATGAGTATTACAAGGAGATGGAGGTGGCTTTGATTAGGGCCAATATTGAGGAGGAAAGAGAAGCAACTATGGCTCGATTTCTCCATGGCCTAAACCGAGATATTGGAGACATTGTAGAGCTACAACATTATGTGGAGCTTGAAGACTTAGTTCATCAAGCAATGAAAGTGGAGCAACAATTAAAGAGAAAGGGCGTTATGAAAAGACCATCTTCTTCAAACTACTCTTCAAATTGGAAGGACAAGCCAAAGAAGGAGGGTTCCTCTTCTAATTCAAAGGAGGTAACAAGCGCTAAGAAGCCTTTTCCTACTACTACTTCTTCTACTTCTAAGAGCAGGGATATCAAGTGCTTCAAGTGTTTGGGAAAAGGACATATCGCATCCGAATGCCCGAATAAGAAGACTATGGTGGTTAGGGATAATGGGAGCATCTCTAGTGAAGAAACTTCTTCTCATTCTTCTTCTTCAAGCGATGAGGAACATGATGGAGCAGCCTATGCGCAAGATGGCGATCTCTTGGTGGTTAGAAGGTTATTAGGAAGTCAAGCCAAGGAGCATGAGGAGGACCAAAGAGAGAATATTTTTCATACTCGTTGCCTTATTCAAGGTAAAACATGCTCTATGATCATTGATGGTGGAAGTTGCACCAATGTGGCAAGCACTAGGTTGGTTACCAAACTCAACCTCAAGACTACACCGCATGCAAGACCATATAAACTCCAATGGCTAAGTAATAGTGGTGAATTGGTGGTGAATCAACAAGTGATGATTAATTTCTCCATTGGAAAATATGAAGATCAAGTTCTATGTGATATTGTACCTATGGAGGCAAGCCACATTCTTCTTGGAAGACCTTGGCAGTTTGATAGGCGAGCTCACCATGATGGATTCTCCAACAAGTTCTCATTTCTTCACAATTCCCACAAAGTCACACTTGTACCATTATCACCTAGGGAGGTTTGTGCGGATCAAAAAAAAATGCGAGAGAAAAGAGAAAAAGAAGAGCGAGAGCTTAAGAAAAAGAAAGGAGAGAATGAGGAAAAGAAAAGAGAGAATGAGGAAAAGAAAGAGAGAATGAGGAAAGAAAAGAAAAGAGAGAATGAGGAAAAGAAAAGAGAGAACGAGGAAAAGAAAGAGAGAAGAATAGAAAATTTGTTTGCAAGAGGAAGTGAGGTGAAGAGAGCTTATTTGACAAGGCAACCTATATTTCTTCTTTTGTGCAAGGAAACTTGCTTGGAAACTAATACTAACTCCTTGCCCAGTGATGTTGTTGCTATTTTGCAGGACTTTGAGGATGTGTTTCCCCAGGAAGTACCTCACGGTTTGCCACCAATGAGGGGAATAGAACACCAAATGGACCTTATTCCTGGTGCTTCTCTTCCCAATAGGCCTGCCTATAGGAGCAACCCTCAAGAAACAAAGGAGATACAGAATCAAGTGGAGGAGTTATTACAAAAAGGATGGGTGAGAGAGAGCTTAAGTCCTTGTGCTGTACCAGTAATTTTGGTACCTAAAAAGGATGGATCATGGAGGATGTGCACGGACTGTAGAGCTATCAACAACATCACAATTCGGTATCGACATCCTATCCCTAGACTTGATGATTTACTTGATGAATTGCATGGTGCTTGCTTCTTTACTAAGATTGATTTGAAAAGTGGGTACCATCAAATTAGGATAAGGGAAGGGGATGAATGGAAAACTGCTTTCAAAACTAAATATGGATTGTATGAATGGTTGGTAATGCCTTTTGGGTTAACTAATGCGCCAAGCACTTTTATGAGGCTTATGAACCATGTTTTACGAGAATTCCTAGGAAAATTTGTGGTAGTATACTTTGATGATATTTTGGTATATTCCAAGAGTTTGGTTGAGCATGTAGCACATCTCAAATCTGTCTTGCATGTCCTTAGAAAGGAGAGACTGTATGCTAACTTAGAAAAGTGTTCTTTTTGCACTGATCATGTGGTTTTTCTTGGATTTGTCATAAGTTCTAAAGGAGTGCAGGTTGATGAAGAGAAGGTTAAGGCCATTAGAGATTGGCCAACCCCCAAAACTGTGAGTGAGGTTAGGAGCTTCCATGGGTTGGCAAGTTTCTATAGAAGGTTTGTGAAGGATTTTAGCACACTGGCAGCACCCCTAAATGAAATTGTCAAGAAAAATATGAGTTTTAAGTGGGGAGAGAATCAAGAAAATGCATTTCAAGCACTTAAGGACAAACTCACACATGCACCCATTCTTGCTTTGCCTGATTTTTCCAAATCATTTGAAATTGAATGTGATGCATCTCATGTGGGTATTGGGGCTGTTTTACTTCAAAATGGACATCCCATTGCATATTTTAGTGAGAAGATAGGTGGCGCCACTCTCAACTATTCCACTTATGATATAGAATTGTATGCACTTGTTAGAGCTTTGCAAACATGGCAGCACTATCTTTTGCCTAAAGAATTTGTTATTCATAGTGATCATGAATCTTTGAAGTATTTGAAAGGGCAGGGGAAGCTCAACAAAAGGCATGCCAAATGGGTTGAATTTCTTGAACAATTTCCGTATGTGATTAAGCATAAGCAAGGAAAGGTAAATGTTGTAGCAGATGCACTTTCACGAAGGTATAATTTGCTTGTTACACTTGAAACTAAATTACTTGGCTTTGAACATATCAAAGAGTTGTATGAACATGATAGTGACTTCTCTGAATTATATGCTGCGTGTGAAAAGAAATCACAAAATGGGTTTGTTAGGCATGATAATTACTTGTTTAAGAACAATAGACTTTGTGTGCCTAGAGGATCCATGCGTGAATTGCTAGTTAGGGAAGCACATGAGGGGGGTCTAATGGGACACTTTGGGGTTCAAAAGACCTTAGAAATGTTGCATGAACATTTTCATTGGCCACACTTAAGGCATGATGTGCAAAAATTTTGTGAAAAGTGCATTGTGTGCAGAAAAGCAAAATCTAAGGTATCACCTCATGGACTTTACACTCCTTTGCCTATTCCTGATTCCCCTTGGATTGACTTGTCTATGGATTTTGTTGTAGGGCTACCACGCACTCAAAAAGGTAATGACTCCATTTTTGTGGTAGTTGATAGATTTTCTAAGATGGCACACTTCATACCTTTCCACAAAGTGGATGATGCAACTCATGTGGCAGATTTGTTTTTCAAAGAGGTTGTAAGACTTCATGGCATGCCTAGGAGCATTGTTTCAGATCGTGACACCAAATTCTTAAGTCATTTTTGGAGGACCTTATGGAACAAACTAGGAACAAAGCTTCTTTTCTCCACTACATGTCACCCTCAAACTGACGGCCAAACTGAGGTGGTAAATAGGACTCTTTCTACTCTTCTTAGAGCAATTATTAAGAAGAACATTAAGTCTTGGGAAGAATGTTTACCTCATGATGAATTTGCTTATAATAGGGCTGTCCATTCTACTACTCAATTTTCCCCTTTTGAGATTGTTTATGGGTTCAATCCGCTAACACCTCTTGATTTGCTTCCTTTACCTAACACTTCTTCTTTAGTTCACAAGGATGGTCAAGCAAAGGCAGAATATGTGAAAAAGCTTCATGAGCAAGTTAAAGCTCAAATTGAGAAGAAAATGGAGCAATATGCGAAGAGAGCCAATAAAGGGAGAAAAAGAGTTGTCCTTGAACCCGGTGATTGGGTGTGGGTTCATATGAGAAAGGAAAGGTTTCCTGCCCAAAGGAAATCAAAGCTTCAACCAAGAGGAGATGGACCATTCCAAGTGTTGGAAAGAATTAATGACAATGCTTACAAAATTGACTTGCCCGGTGAGTATGGTGTTAGTGCAACATTTAATGTGGCTGATTTGCGTCCATTTGATGTAGGTGATGAAGATCTAAATTCGAGGACGAATTCACCTAAAGAAGGAGGGAATGATGTGGACCAAGGAGGGGATACAAGCTTACAAGACAAAGCCATAGAGGAAGAGGCATTGAAAGGAATTGGAGGACCCATGACAAGATCCAAGACTAAGAGAATGAAGCAAGCTTTGGAAGGCTTAATAATGGAGCTCAAGGAGAAGAAGGATCAATGCACAATGGAGGCAACAACTAAATGGATCACATTCCTTCAAATTGAAAGTGAAATTGAGCCCACATGAAGACAAAACTTGAAGGCCCAAAACCACATGATCCAAGATGCATTCAAGGGCTACAAGTGTCCAATTTTCGTGGGTATTTTTGGGGGAATTTTCTGAAGTTATTTTTGATGTCTTTTGGTGGGTTTTTAATGCTTTTGGGAGTTCCTAAGCTAGTATTAGGGAATTGTGGGAAATAAATATCATGCATGCATGCATGCATGATAATGGTGCATAATTAGTGCTTAGTGGGAAGTGTGGTAGAGGTTAATGTTTCAACCTCCACTAAGTCTATATATAGGAGAACTCTTGTATGACCAAGGATGTTAAGTTTGAATGAAATCAGAGTTTTCTCTATTGTGAGAGCTTCCTTTGGTTCTTAGGCAAAGAACTAATCGTGATCTTATCAAGGCAACTTGTGGCGATCGAAACCCCCATGACTTATCACTCACCCTCTCATCTTTCTTGAGTGTGGCGTCAATATCCTTCCCTACATCTGAATTTCAAGGCGATCCATTCCAAGGTGCTTATCAACTTGAAAAACTAGAAAGCATAGAAGAAAGGTTGAAAAAGCTTGAAGCTAGGACCCTAGAAAAAGAAAACCCTCAACCCCTTCCTGAAGCCATAATTCAAAGCCTGAATGATAGAGTGAAAACTTTGACAATTCAAGAAAAACCAAAAGAAGCAAGAGGCAAGCTTAGGGTTTTTACTGATCCTTTTACAATCTTAAAAGAAGAACAAGCTAAACTGAAGAAGTAATGGCAACCAGAACAAAACACAAAACCCTCCAGTCACAACTATCATAAGGAGACCGGAGCAAGCACCAGTCTTTGAGGACCAAATAAGAGATTATCGCCAAAACCAGCGGCGAAGATACAATGCTCAAAGAACCCTAAGAAGAGTGACCAGTCAAGTCATGGGAAGAAATTACAATACTTCTCTAGAACAGC
>JAGFNQ010007808.1:553388-659864 GCA_024364735.1 Boesenbergia rotunda | reverse complement strand
TTAGAAAGGTTATTAGGAAGTCAAGCCAAGGAGCATGAGGAGGACCAAAGAGAGAATATTTTTCATACTCGTTGCCTTATTCAAGGTAAAACATGCTCTATGATCATTGATGGTGGAAAGTTGCACCAATGTGGCAAGCACTAGGTTGGTTACCAAACTCAACCTCAAGACTACACCGCATGCAAGACCATATAAACTCCAATGGCTAAGTAATAGTGGTGAATTGGTGGTGAATCAACAAGTGATGATTAATTTCTCCATTGGAAAATATGAAGATCAAGTTCTATGTGATATTGTACCTATGGAGGCAAGCCACATTCTTCTTGGAAGACCTTGGCAGTTTGATAGGCGAGCTCACCATGATGGATTCTCCAACAAGTTCTCATTTCTTCACAATTCCCACAAAGTCACACTTGTACCATTATCACCTAGGGAGGTTTGTGCGGATCAAAAAAAAATGCGAGAGAAAGAGAAAAAGAAGAGCGAGAGCTTAAGAAAAAGAAAGGAGAGAATGAGGAAAAGAAAAGAGAGAATGAGGAAAAGAAAGAGAGAATGAGGAAAGAAAAGAAAAGAGAGAATGAGGAAAGAAAAGAGAGAACGAGGAAAAGAAAGAGAGAAGAATAGAAAATTTGTTTGCAAGAGGAAGTGAGGTGAAGAGAGCTTATTTGACAAGGCAACCTATATTTCTTCTTTTGTGCAAGGAAACTTGCTTGGAAACTAATACTAACTCCTTGCCCAGTGATGTTGTTGCTATTTTGCAGGACTTTGAGGATGTGTTTCCCCAGGAAGTACCTCACGGTTTGCCACCAATGAGGGGAATAGAACACCAAATGAACCTTATTCCTGGTGCTTCTCTTCCCAATAGGCCTGCCTATAGGAGCAACCCTCAAGAAACAAAGGAGATACAGAATCAAGTGGAGGAGTTATTACAAAAAGGATGGGTGAGAGAGAGCTTAAGTCCTTGTGCTGTACCAGTAATTTTGGTACCTAAAAAGGATGGATCATGGAGGATGTGCACGGACTGTAGAGCTATCAACAACATCACCATTCGGTATCGACATCCTATCCCTAGACTTGATGATTTACTTGATGAATTGCATGGTGCTTGCTTCTTTACTAAGATTGATTTGAAAAGTGGGTACCATCAAATTAGGATAAGGGAAGGGGATGAATGGAAAACTGCTTTCAAAACTAAATATGGATTGTATGAATGGTTGGTAATGCCTTTTGGGTTAACTAATGCGCCAAGCACTTTTATGAGGCTTATGAACCATGTTTTACGAGAATTCCTAGGAAAATTTGTGGTAGTATACTTTGATGATATTTTGGTATATTCCAAGAGTTTGGTTGAGCATGTAGCACACCTCAAATCTGTCTTGCATGTCCTTAGAAAGGAGAGACTGTATGCTAACTTAGAAAAGTGTTCCTTTTGCACTGATCATGTGGTTTTTCTTGGATTTGTCATAAGTTCTAAAGGAGTGCAGGTTGATGAAGAGAAGGTTAAGGCCATTAGAGATTGGCCAACCCCCAAAACTGTGAGTGAGGTTAGGAGCTTCCATGGGTTGGCAAGTTTCTATAGAAGGTTTGTGAAGGATTTTAGCACACTGGCAGCACCCCTAAATGAAATTGTCAAGAAAAATATGAGTTTTAAGTGGGGAGAGAATCAAGAAAATACATTTCAAGCACTTAAGGACAAACTCACACATGCACCCATTCTTGCTTTGCCTGATTTTTCCAAATCATTTGAAATTGAATGTGATGCATCTCATGTGGGTATTGGGGCTGTTTTACTTCAAAATGGACATCCCATTGCATATTTTAGTGAGAAGATAGGTGGCGCCACTCTCAACTATTCCACTTATGATATAGAATTGTATGCACTTGTTAGAGCTTTGCAAACATGGCAGCACTATCTTTTGCCTAAAGAATTTGTTATTCATAGTGATCATGAATCTTTGAAGTATTTGAAAGGGCAGGGGAAGCTCAACAAAAGGCATGCCAAATGGGTTGAATTTCTTGAACAATTTCCGTATGTGATTAAGCATAAGCAAGGAAAGGTAAATGTTGTAGCAGATGCACTTTCACGAAGGTATAATTTGCTTGTTACACTTGAAACTAAATTACTTGGCTTTGAACATATCAAAGAGTTGTATGAACATGATAGTGACTTCTCTGAATTATATGCTGCGTGTG
Source organism: Boesenbergia rotunda (assembly GCA_024364735.1). Taxonomy (NCBI): domain Eukaryota; kingdom Viridiplantae; phylum Streptophyta; class Magnoliopsida; order Zingiberales; family Zingiberaceae; genus Boesenbergia; species Boesenbergia rotunda. The sequence goes on along the minus strand of JAGFNQ010007808.1, from coordinate 657,671 downwards.
AAAAGAAATCACAAAATGGGTTTGTTAGGCATGATAATTACTTGTTTAAGAACAATAGACTTTGTGTGCCTAGAGGATCCATGCGTGAATTGCTAGTTAGGGAAGCACATGAGGGGGGTCTAATGGGACACTTTGGGGTTCAAAAGACCTTAGAAATGTTGCATGAACATTTTCATTGGCCACACTTAAGGCATGATGTGCAAAAATTTTGTGAAAAGTGCATTGTGTGCAGAAAAGCAAAATCTAAGGTATCACCTCATGGACTTTACACTCCTTTGCCTATTCCTGATTCCCCTTGGATTGACTTGTCTATGGATTTTGTTGTAGGGCTACCACGCACTCAAAAAGGTAAGGACTCCATTTTTGTGGTAGTTGATAGATTTTCTAAGATGGCACACTTCATACCTTGCCACAAAGTGGATGATGCAACTCATGTGGCAGATTTGTTTTTCAAAGAGGTTGTAAGACTTCATGGCATGCCTAGGAGCATTGTTTCAGATCGTGACACCAAATTCTTAAGTCATTTTTGGAGGACCTTATGGAACAAACTAGGAACAAAGCTTCTTTTCTCCACTACATGTCACCCTCAAACTGACGGCCAAACTGAGGTGGTAAATAGGACTCTTTCTACTCTGCTTAGAGCAATTATTAAGAAGAACATTAAGTCTTGGGAAGAATGTTTACCTCATGTTGAATTTGCTTATAATAGGGCTGTCCATTCTACTACTCAATTTTCCCCTTTTGAGATTGTTTATGGGTTCAATCCGCTAACACCTCTTGATTTGCTTCCTTTACCTAACACTTCTTCTTTAGTTCACAAGGATGGTCAAGCAAAGGCAGAATATGTGAAAAAAGCTTCATGAGCAAGTTAAAGCTCAAATTGAGAAGAAAATGGAGCAATATGCGAAGAGAGCCAATAAAGGGAGAAAAAGAGTTGTCCTTGAACCCGGTGATTGGGTGTGGGTTCATATGAGAAAGGAAAGGTTTCCTGCCCAAAGGAAATCAAAGCTTCAACCAAGAGGAGATGGACCATTCCAAGTGTTGGAAAGAATTAATGACAATGCTTACAAAATTGACTTGCCCGGTGAGTATGGTGTTAGTGCAACATTTACTGTGGCTGATTTGCGTCCATTTGATGTAGGTGATGAAGATCTAAATTCGAGGACGAATTCACCTAAAGAAGGAGGGAATGATGTGGACCAAGGAGGGGATACAAGCTTACAAGACAAAGCCATAGAGGAAGAGGCATTGAAAGGAATTGGAGGACCCATGACAAGATCCAAGACTAAGAGAATGAAGCAAGCTTTGGAAGGCTTAATAATGGAGCTCAAGGAGAAGAAGGATCAATGCACAATGGAGGCAACAACTAAATGGATCACATTCCTTCAAATTGAAAGTGAAATTGAGCCCACATAAAGACAAAACTTGAAGGCCCAAAACCACATGATCCAAGATGCATTCAAGGGCTACAAGTGTCCAATTTTCGTGGGTATTTTTGGGGGAATTTTCTGAAGTTATTTTTGATGTCTTTTGGTGGGTTTTTAATGCTTTTGGGAGTTCCTAAGCTAGTATTAGGGAATTGTGGGAAATAAACATCATGCATGCATGCATGCATGATAATGGTGCATAATTAGTGCTTAGTGGGAAGTGTGGTAGAGGTTAATGTTTCAACCTCCACTAAGTCTATATATAGGAGAACTCTTGTATGACCAAGGCATGTTAAGTTTGAATGAAATCAGAGTTTTCTCTATTGTGAGAGCTTCCTTTGGTTCTTAGGCAAAGAACTAATCGTGATCTTATCAAGGCAACTTGTGGCGATCGAAACCCCCCATGACTTATCACTCACCCTCTCATCTTTCTTGAGTGTGGCGTCAATATCCTTCCCTACATCTGAATTTCAAGGCGATCCATTCCAAGGTGCTTATCAGGATGACACAAACCAAGAAGGAGGGTATATTGGCGACTTTCTCTTCGGTCAGGTTTGTCTGTTTTCCATTCGCAGGATTCAACGGCTTCTGGCGCGGGCTGGTAACTGTCTGGCGAGGCTGGCGACTGACCTGAGGCTCGGCTGAAGAGGTTTCAGTCACTGAGCCCAGTAGAGGTCAGTGGGACGGTGACGGAGCCGATCAGTGGTTGCAGACACGCTGAGTGATGAGCAGAGGTTTAAGAAGAAGCTAGCAAAGCAGAGGAGCGGGAGAACAGACAAAAATAAGCGAAGTGTCTTACTGTGGGTTTTGCTGGGTTGTTTAGCTCTCTGCATAATCTTCTTGCTTGAGGGTTTCTGCTACATCTGTGTGAGCTATCCTTCTCGTTGTCTCGAGCGCTTAACTATTATTCTACTGAGACGGTTGTAGAGAGGTTACTCTACCGTGAAAGAGAAGATTCTTATCCGGAGTTCCGGAGCTTGATCTGCCGACGATCAATGGATCACCCACCTCACGGCCATGCCAAGAAGTAGGGGCAAGTTATCCCCGAACCTTGTGCATCGCTGTGTTAGTGTTTGATTGGTTTGTTCTTCCTTCCGTATTTCTTTCTTTCTGTCTGTTTTTTCTTCCACTGCTAACTTGGGTGCAGAAAGAAAGTTTAGAAGCCAAAGTTTTGAGTGTCTGGCTATTCACACCCCCCTCTCTAACCATCCAAGGTCCAACACTTTTAATAAAATTTATGCTTTCCAAAGTGTGTTAAACTACTACTAGTATTTTGTGTTTGAGAAATATTAGCTATTTATAAATATCATTTAAATAATTTTTAATATTATATACAATATGATTAAGATTAAGAAAAGAAGAATTGCTAAATGGAATTAAAGCATTTTAATATAAACTTAATATTTCCTTTAAATCTTCTAATTCATATCTAGGTCTAAATTAAATACAACTAAATAAATTTCAAGATTATGAAAAAAAAATATTTTTTCAATACACAAGAAGATAAAAATTCATTAGCACTATTTTCATTTAAAATTAATACTATATTACCCAATGTTCCTGAAACTGAATGAGAAGTAGGATAATAAAAATTGGAATGTTGTTTGGTTGCATCATTAGATACTTTTAAAATTTCACAAATACTATTATAAAATTATTTATTGTTGTGAAAATAAATATATATTAATATTATTAATATTTTGTACAAAAAAATAAATATAATAATTCTCTATATTGAAATGAATCTGGTAACAATTGATATATTGAATTCCAACGAGTTGAACATCACATGGAATTTTTTTAGATTTCGTTAGCTCATTATTTCATTATAGATGAATGCAACTATAAATATAAGATAATATTTCTAATTGGTTCAATATAATTTGCTAAAATTCTTAATCCATCTTGAATATATAAATTTAAAACATGATAAATGTAATGAATATGAAAAAAAACCACCAATATAGGTTGACATATAAATTTAAGTTCTTCAATACTAGAGATATTATAATAAACATTATCAAATCATATTGAAAATATTTTATAAGTTAATCTATATTATTCTAAAACAAACATAATAATTGTGAGATATTATTTGCATTATGTGATTCATCAAAAACACTATAAGCTACCAATCATTTTTGAATATTCTAGGAGTTATCGATCTAATGGAAAATCTCACTCATATATGGATGTGTTTGCCAATGATCACTCCAAATATCGAAACATAAAAAACTTTATTATTTAATTTACTAAATTCTTCAATTAATTCCCCCCTTATTTTACTATTTTTTTAATTGTACAAGTGTAGTTCTAAGGGCACATTTAATAATTCTCACGAGATGGACTGATGGTTAGTGTGTGGGTCTTGTCACTATTAGGTTTGGGGATCAAAACCCGGGCAAAGCTAGTGTGTCTGCCTTCCCCACACGCTAGCCATAGCATCTGGGCTAGTAGCCTCCATGATTTAGAACCTCCGTGTTGACCCTGGGACAGGTTGGCAGGGAGCAATTCACTTAATTTATTATCAAAATATAAAATAAATTATAATCACTACTTCCACTAGTAGAAAATTTAAATAATTGTGCTAAAGCACTGCCAATTCCATATTCTGTCAGGTGCTTCATATTAACATGTCGTTTCAACGACTCATAGCCAGGTTTGGAATTTATAAGAAGCATTGCAATGCAAATATTTTGTATGCAATTCTATCGACGGAAAAATAACTTTATCAAAATATTTAGTAAAAATATAAGATTTTAAAGAAGCAATTTTCCGAACCTTAGAATTAACTGCATCGATACTTTCTTGTATTTCAAGTATTGCAGTCAGATCTAGAATTTGCTTGGTCTCATCATCGGTGGATTAAATGTTTGAATTCATTATTTCCTTGCCCCTCTTATATCGACATGATGATGATGTTGGTGCACTCGTCGTCGGGTCAAAGTTGACCAATTTGACTAAGCTCGGATTGGCTTGAGTTTGAGTTTCAATGTTTGACAATGATGTTTGGACAATGTGTGAATGATAAGTTAAGTGGGTCATGGTGTTAGTGTTAACCCTAGAGAGCCAATTATGAGATGATTGACTAGAAAAATTTTTATATCATATTTTGTTAATAAATGTAAAGTTTTGGTTATTATATTTACTTTATATTTGTGTCAAATGAATAGGTATAATAATGTCCTTGGATAGTAGGTTCTAATTCATATCATATCAATTGGTTGAATTGATAGTGAGATAATGTAGAGAACACTGCTTTTAACTATTTATAGTCAAGTATTAATATTCAAGGACAATATTAATGCGTTAAGACTGGTATGTATGTCAATTGATTTCACAAGTCATGGATATGGGATATCAAGTTGATACACGGGTATATATTAGAGAATATGTACTGAATTGACTCATCATAAGAAAATTTCATAAATCATTAATTATATGAGTGTCATAAACTTTCTCATAATGATTATTAATATGTATAATCCTTAAACCTAAAGTCATTACGGTTCCCTACATAAAGAGTTATATACTTTATTATCACCAAACGTCACCCGTAACAGGGTAGACTATAAAGTTGATCACTAGGTATGCAACGAATTATGCGAAGGGATGTTAGTGATATAAATGGGATCAATCCCTTCCATATGACGGGAGTGATATCTGTGAGCCTCTTGATCGAGTAGGACTACTAAAATGCATGGTCATACTCAAATGAGTTAATATGCGATATTGACCTCATTTGGTTGAGTGAGTTTACTTGGGGATCAAGAAACACATAGATTGATAAGAGCATGACACAGTCTATACCTCATTGATCAATCTATATATCAAGGATAGAAGAACAAAGTTATACATTATAATAGACACGGAAGGTTAGGTTGGATCGTGACATTCTCGTCACTTGGATAGTAATGATGCATTACTAGATATCGCTCATTGTTATGTATCTAAAGTGGTTTAGAGGCATTGCTAACGTTACGAGAACCTATTGAGTCACACACAAAGAACACGATGTTCCGGAGATAAGTTGACTTTAGTTTGACTAAAATGTGATCCTTGATTAATTGAGTTAGACTCAAATGAATCTAACTAGATTATGGGATTGAGTCTAATCCGAGTTAGACTAATTTAGATTAGACTCAACCAGTTAATAATGGATAATGTTTATTAAAAAGTTTAATGAAACATTATTAGAGGAGAAGGCCAAGAAACATTCTATTCATTGGATGAATAGAAGACGAAAAGCCAAAAAAAATACCAAGATTCTTTGGTATTCATTAGATGAATACAAAAGGCTCTTCTTGTAATTTTTGAAATTGCACTAAGTGATCATTCTTCTTCTTTCTCCTCTCTTTCTTCTTGGCCGAAATACACAACGTGTCTTCTTGTCTTGTGAACCATCCCAAGTTGCTAGCACAACTAAAGTGGTTCATCTCCGAGTTCGAGATTGTGTTCATGTGGATACTATTAGAGGCATGGTTATCATGATCGTGTAATGATCGACGAACCAAGGACTAGCGGGATCGGCTAAAGGCACGCACAATGATATAGCACTTTAGATAGAACTTTGTATGGATTTTTCGCATGGATCGCTCGAAGGGATCCTATTTTTCTGCTATGATATTGTTATTTTTCGCATAGAGATCCCTACATATGGTTGACCGGAGACTCGGCTGGTAAAGTCCGAACTCGAGGGTAGTGTAAAGGAAAGACCTAGTTGAGAACTATATAAAGACAAAGGTGGGTTAGCTAGGAGCTAAATTCTTGACACAAGTGAAGTCCTAGTAGGACTAGACAAACCTAATTGGGAACTAGGTAAATCTAAGGTGGGTTAGCTGCAAACTAAACACTTGGCATGAATGAAGTCCTAGTTGGGAACTAGACAAGGAAAAATCCAAATCGGTCAATGGTTAATCAAACACTTGGTGAAGAAGTTCCAATTAGTCATGGAAAACTTTGGGTTGGACAAAGGGACCTAAAATCGAGTTTTAGGGTTTAGAGTGTAATTAGTCTATTGGGCAATCGACTGAACCAGTCGACTAGGCAGTCTATTGGGCTAAGGCTGCAATAGCACAGAAAGATCTCAAATCGATTGGGTAATCTTGGCCAATCTAATCGATTTGTTAATCGATTTGGGCCAGCCTAATCGAATGCCCAATTGATTAGGGCTTGTTTCTTGCAAAGAGAAAAGATGGCCGAATCGATTGGTCATCCATTAGGCTATGATCTCTCACATATAGAGAATTTAGGAATCGATTGGGTAATCGATTTAGAGGCTCATAATCAATTTGCCAATTAATTAAGCTTTGAAAAATTGCCATTATAGGCCAGATCTGATGTAACAATCGACTGGGAGAAGGCTGTATCAATTGGAGGCATCAGACAAACCCTAAAAAAGGGTTTTTTTATAGGATCGATGCCGTCGATAGAGGGGGGGTGAATATTGACTTGAAAAATTCCTTTGGAAAACTCGTCGTTTGTTCGTTCTAGTCAAAGATTTAGTGCGCAACGGAATAGTAAAGAACGAAAACAAACAACACACTATTGGTCTCCTTTCCAAAATTTCCGGAGGCGGAGAATACCCGTCTTATAGTTCAAGTTTACAACCAAAGAATAAGTAAATTAAGTGCGTAAAATAAAAGCAAACCAAAAAGAAAGTTTTAGATCCGACCAATCCGGAAGTCCGAAGTGCAACGCACTTCCTCCTAGAGCCTCCTTGGTCGCAGAGCTTCGTCTCTAGCGCTTTTTCTTCGCTCAGAAGGCTTAGAATGATGTAGCAAGTGATGTTTTGAGTTGAGGGGTCGAAGCCCCTTTTATAGTAGTGTCCCGGGCGCCCTAGAGGCCTCTGAGGCACCCCATATGCGGTCAAACGTGATTCGCAATCGCAAACTTCGTGCAGGGATAAAATTGGCCATCCCAGGCGCCCTGGACCTTCCCAGGCACCTGGGATGTATAAGAAATGATTTGCTATATTCTTCCATTGATTTGAAAAGGACAAAGGCTTGTTAGATCTAAGTGGGATATGATTAGAGCAATGTTTGATGCTAAGCTTTCCCAATTTTCGAAGGTAAAAGCCCCAATAAAGCTTGTTCTGCTATGTGTTTTGTTGTGCCACCTCTGCTGTCAAACTCACTGGATATTTGGTTGCTGCTCTAATGGTTGTTGCACCACCTCTGCACCTAGTTTATAGTCTATCTTTTGAGTTTGATTTGTCTGTGCTAGTATTATTCATTTCCTGGAAAGTGAAAACTCTGGTATTAACCATTATTAAAGTGGTGATCCATTTGGCTTGGTCGAGCTGTAGGATAGGTGTACTGAAATTGGGAATAGTTGAAATAGTTTCATGTTGGTCTTAGGAAGAACCTGATGCTAAAATTGGGGAAATGAGGAGAGGACCATGTCTGATTGAACGCTGGAAGTAGTGGCCAATGTCAAATTTTGCTAGGTTGTTTACAGTTGTAATTGTTTCTTCTTGGGTCCTCCACTAGTGCTCTTTGTTGCTATTCTAGTTCGGAATGCTTGCAAATTCTTTGGAAAAAGGGGAAAGATGAATGCTAGTATGTATTTTTTCCTACTGAAGATTGATGAAGTTGAGGGGTAGGGACTTATTTGGTTGGAGAGAAGTAGATAGGGATAGTGAATAAGTCCACCATAAATGACTTATCTAGTACGTAGCAAATGGCTACGGTAAAGACGTGCCAAATCTGTTGATGGATGAGGTTTTTCCCAAAAACTTACAAGGGTACATAGATCCACCATATATCTATCTAGTCCGTGGTAACGACTATAGTAAAGACATATCAAACCTGTTTACAGCTAGTCACTTGCCCAAAGTGAATATCGAGTTCAAATCTACTGATTTTCACTTGCTAATCGTGATTAAGGCCATGGAGGAATCCTTTTGTCATATCTAGATCACACAAGTCTATGCCCCCGGGGCTATGGTGCAGTGGTAGGGCAACTAGTTGTTAACCCAGGCATCCGCGGTTCGATCCCCAGCTACGGCGCATTTTGCAGGAATTTTTCCTCCAAATGGGGCGCGAACCCTGAGACGCTAGGCTTCTAGACTGCCCACCGCGAGCGCTTCCCGATTTACCCTGGTGACCGGTGGGAAACTTCCGTGGGGCCGGGCCGGTCACCCCAGGTTTAATTTGTCTGTTGCCTGGTTCATGTATAGATCACACAAGTCTACGCCCCTGTGGCTATGATGTAGCAGAAGGGTGACTAGTCATCATCCTAGGCATCCGTCATTTGATCCCCAGTTACGACGCATTTTGTTGGAATTTTTCCTTCAAATGGGGTGCGAACCCTGGGATGCTGAGCTTCTGGACCGCCCACCACGAATGCTTCTCGATTTACCTTGACAACCGATGGGAAACTTCCGTGGAGTCAGGTCGGTCGGCCGAGGTCCGATGTTATCTAACCTCATTAATCATTTTTTAGATCACACAAGTCTACGCAATTCTGCGGCGTTTCACTCTAAGCAATTTCACTCAACTCAATGGCAAACACAAGGCGTGCGTTGAAGACTCAAGTGCTGAAATTTGGCATGCTTCATTGGAGATTTTTGTGGAGCTAATAAAGTAAAGTGTGTTGTTTGGTTCTTTGACGCTGATGACATTTTGATAAGCACCTTGGAATGGATCGCCTTGAAATTCAGATGTAGGGAAGGATATTGACGCCACACTCAAGAAAGATGAGAGGGTGAGTGATAAGTCATGGGGGTTTCGATCGCCACAAGTTGCCTTGATAAGATCACGATTAGTTCTTTGCCTAAGAACCAAAGGAAGCTCTCACAATAGAGAAAACTATGATTTCATTCAAACTTAACATGCCTTGGTCATACAAGAGTTCTCCTATATATAGACTTAGTGGAGGTTGAAACATTAACCTCTACCACACTTCCCACTAAGCACTAATTATGCACCATTATCATGCATGCATGCATGCATGATGTTTATTTCCCACAATTCCCTAATACTAGCTTAGGAACTCCCAAAAGCATTAAAAACCCACCAAAAGACATCAAAAATAACTTCAGAAAATTCCCCCAAAAATACCCACGAAAATTGGACACTTGTAGCCCTTGAATGCATCTTGGATCATGTGGTTTTGGGCCTTCAAGTTTTGTCTTTATGTGGGCTCAATTTCACTTTCAATTTGAAGGAATGTGATCCATTTAGTTGTTGCCTCCATTGTGCATTGATCCTTCTTCTCCTTGAGCTCCATTATTAAGCCTTCCAAAGCTTGCTTCATTCTCTTAGTCTTGGATCTTGTCATGGGTCCTCCAATTCCTTTCAATGCCTCTTCCTCTATGGCTTTGTCTTGTAAGCTTGTATCCCCTCCTTGGTCCACATCACATTTTGACCAGGAGCACACGTTGTTGAAACAGTGCTGACTAGAAGTGTGTGTTAATGATTCAAGTGTAGATAGTTTGCATGCTTTGATGGACACGCGGCTTGCCCATTAGAGATATTTTGTAGAGCTAGTAAAGTATATGTGCATATACCTATTACCCTTGTTCTGATTGTGCATTTGTAAATGATTTCTGATTTCATCACATTGAGATGATTGTAAGTCAGTTCGAATCTTGTAACACCCATAATAGAAGGCTTGGTAAGGTCTCACTCCGTTCCCATGGGATGAACTGATGGTTAAGGTTTGCATGTTGCCACCTTAAGGTTTGGCGGTCAAAACCTGACAAAGTTAGTGTGCCCGCCTTCCCACGCGCTAGCCACAGCATCTGGGCTACTACTCCCTGTGATTTACTTCCTCCGTGTTGACCCTGGGACGAGGCGTTGGGAGAGAGCGAATTGACTTTTGCCACCTTGGTAAGGTCCCCTCTTATTTTTGGATTCTTCCACAGATATAATAAAATATCGATTTATCTTAAAAAAATTGTTGTTATTACATGCATTAACTCCACCTTCCAAAAATTATTATATTTGTTTTGAGCTCAAGTCGATTGAGATTAGGGATTAAAATGTATTAAGTTTAGGTCGAATTCTATATTGTTTATGTAATAAATAATGTAGCAATATTTAACATGCACCAAAGCAGTAGACAATAAATATAGATGCAGGAATCTGATAAGTAAATGAGCCGAGTTAGAAATAGTTATCCGGTTGAAGCGCCGGCGTGCCGACTGTCCTTAGAGAATTGATTGCCGCCCTACGGTGCAAAGGCTCCCGGCAAAATTCCCCCAAGATCCGACAACCATGCAGCGTCGTAGGTGCACTCCAAGACGATCGCTGCTCGCGGAGACAACCTCAGATCGCACAAGGCGAAGCCTCAAGACCCAAAAACCGATCGAAGAAAGCGATCGAAGAAAGCGAACAACGAAAGGAGCAATGCGCGCCGATCGCTCAGAGGGAGAAGGAGAGAAGAAAGCAGTGAATAATTCAATTTTGCAATCTTCCCTTCCATTTATAGTTTCGAAAAGGCAATTCATGCCTCTTCGTTCGAGGAGGCGCGGCTGATGAAAAATAGCGTCGCGCAGTGCGACGCTAAGGAAAGACACGTTGTGTGCCTTTAAAAAAAACGAATAAAAAGTTTGAAATTCAAACAAAAAGTCAACAATCCCCCACAAATTTCAAATTCTAATAACAAAATAGGTCTTGAGGCTTTGTCGTAATGAGCTTTCAGTGAAAATACCTTCCGGTTTGAATTTTCACCTAAGTAAACCAATATTATTCACACAGGTTTGAAGTGAACTAAGTCTTGAACTTAAACCTTTAATATGTCAACAACTCATCACAGGCGACGGTTGAATCCTTCTGGGTTGGTGCATTACGGCCATGCCACCGAATCTTGTTTCATAAGTGTTAAGGAGAGTTGCCCAGACCCCCCACACTGCGGCCTCACAGTTACACTTACATAGGTGAGTTCTCCAAGGATGTACTGCAAGCATCCTGTCATAAAGACCTCGAACTCATTAAGAGCCTTAAGCTCATCCTTACTAGCAGTTAAGCATCTATCCAGGGAAGAGACTTTGAGATTATATCTCAATTAATTTATGCTTACGGTTCACCCTTATAGCTTGTTTATACCACATTGAACCTACTTCTTGGGATCTCCAATCAGATAGGTTGGGTTGCCGCTATAGATGAAACCAGAATAGGCCTCAGTCCCATTCCCTTACTGGATCTCTTGATTTTCTCAGAATCAAGTCCTTTTGTGAGTGGATCAGCAATATTGTCTTTTGAACTTACAAAGTCCAATGACACCACTCCGAGAGACACTAGCTCACGAACAGACTTCAATCTTATTCGTACATGTCTCTTCTGTTTCTGGTTATACTTGGAGCTTCTAATCTGAGCTATTGTTGTTTGATTATCACAGTTCACTGAAATAGGAGGTATTGGCTTCACAATCAAGGGAATCTCAGTAAGAAGACCCTTAAGCCAATCAGCTTCAGTTACTGTGGTATCCAAAGCACACAATTCTGCCTCAGCTGTAGAACGGGATATGATCGTCTGTTTAACAGACCTCCAAGCAACTGCACCGCCTCCAAGTGTAAAAACATAGCCAGTAACGCCTTTACACTCAGCGGTGTCAGCTATCCAACTGGCATCACTATATCCCTCCAGGACTGCAGGGAACCTCCCATAGCACAAGCCCAAGGATATAGTACCCTTTAGGTATCTGAGTACTCTGTCTAATGCATCCCAATGTGTTCTGTCCGGACAGCTGGTAAACCTGCTCAATTTAGTTATAGCAAACGAAATATCAGGTCTAGAACAATTTGCCAAATACATTAGACTACCAATTATTTGGGAATATCTTAATTGAGACACGGCCACGCCACTCTTATTCTTGTGGAGAGTCTTTGAAGGATCATAGGGTGTGACTACAGATTTTATGTGGCTATAGCCATATTTCTCTAACACTTTCTCAACATAGTGTGCCTGAGAAATTGCTATTCCATCAGTTGAGCGAGTCAACTTCAGCCCTAAAATCACATCAGCACAACCCATATCCTTCATATCAAACTTACCACTTAAGAGAGCCTTGGTCTCGTAAATAATTGAAAGGTTAGATCCAAACAGTAAAATATCATCTACATATAAACATAAAATGATATATTTATCACCTTTCATTTTAGTATATACACATTTATCAGAGTCATTAATTTCAAAGCCAAATGATAGCATAGCTCTATCAAATTTTTCGTGCCATTGCTTTGGGGCTTGTTTCAAACCATAAAGAGATTTTACTAACTTACAGACTTTATTCTCACTTCCAGAAACTACATATCCCTCTGGCTGATCCATATATATCTCTTCTTCGAGATCTCCATTAAGAAATGCCGTTTTGACATCCATTTGATGGACCTCAAGATGATATATGGATGCCAGTGCTATCAATACTCGGATTGTAGTAATTCTAGTAACAGGAGAATAAGTGTCAAAATAGTCAATCCCTTCCTTCTGTTTGAATCCCTTAGCAACCAGGCGAGCTTTGAACTTATCTACTGACCCATCAGGTTTTAACTTCCTCTTAAATACCCATTTACATCCAATGGTGGTGCAACCAGGAGGCAAATCCACTAACTCCCAAGTGGCATTAGAAATAATAGAGTCCATTTCATTTTTAATGGCTTCTTTCCAGTGGTTAGCTTCAGGAGAAGCCATAGCATCTCTATATGTCACAGGGTCACCTTCTATATTATAGGTGATAAAGTCTTGGCCTAAATCTTTAGACACACGTTGCCTCTTGCCCCTTCTCAATTCTGTACACTCACTAGATTCATCTAATCTAGAGTGACTTGAGGAAGGTACACACACTAAGGATAATGGAACCTCTATGGAGGCAGTGTCATCTCTAGTAGGAGTACTAGAGATAGACTGAGGTGTTCTAGTCTTCATAGGAAATATATCCTCAAAGAATGTAGCATCACGAAGTTCTACAATAGTGTTTGCATCTATTCCAGAAATTTCTGATTTAATAATCAGAAACCTATATGCAGAACTATTCTGAGCATAACCCAAGAAGACACCATCTACAGTCTTCGGACCAAGTTTTTTCCTTTTATGTTCAGGTACTAGCACTTTTGCAAGGCACCCCCACACTTTTAGGTATTTCAAACTTGTCCTTCGACCTTTCCAAAGTTCATATGGGCTTTTATCCCTTGACTTCATAGGTACTCTATTTAACACATGACAAGCAGTGTATAGAGCCTCCCCCCACAAGAAGTTGGGTAACCCAGAACTGCCTAACATGGAATTAATCATATCTTCAAGGGTTCGATTTTTACGTTCTGCTACACCATTAGATTGAGGACTATATGGAGCAGTGACCTCATGAATTATACCTGAATCTTGACAGAATTTTTGAAACAGGTTTGAGGTGAACTCTCCACCCCTATCAGATCTTATCCTCTTAATGGTTTGGTTTGTTTGATTTTCAGCTTCAGATTTGAAGATCATAAATTTATCTAAAGCTTCATCTTTAGTTTTCAGCAAATAAACATAGCAATAACGAGAGTAATCATCAATGAAGGTAATGAAATACCTTTTATGGTCTCTCGTTATTAAACCGTTAAACTCACAACAGTCAGTATGAATTAATTCTAAAATATTAGAATTTCTATCAACTGATTTGAAGGGTTTACGGGGCTGTTTATATTGCACACAAACTTCACATTTTTTCTTATCATTTATAGCATGCTTCATCATCCTTTTTATAGTTTGAAAATTAACATGTCCTAATCTATCATGCCACACATCATAAGACTCAATGTTATAAGAACAACCAATATCACTAATTTTATTAATAATCGAATTTTCAACATTGAGTTTAAATAAACCTTCATTAAGGTAACCCTTTCCAATAAAGGTTCCTAAATGTAATAATACAATTTTATTACATTTGAAGTTTAGCTCATAACCAGCACGAACTAATTTTGACCCGCTAATCAAATTCCGTCGGACCGCTGGAACATGATGCACCTCATGCAGTGACATGACCTTCCCTGAGGTAAATCTCAAGTCAACTCGTCCAATCCCTAACACTCTAGCTGCAGAATGATTCCCCATGGTTACGGAAGTGCCTTCAATTACCTGATAAGTAAGGAAGGCAGAGCGATCAGCACAACAGTGTACATTAGCACCTGTATCAACCAACCACTCATTGGGTTGATAAATCAAATTTAGTTCAGGGTTAATGGAAACAAACCCATTGCTGGTGCCATAACATTGATCTGTGCCTTGGTGTTGGACACATTGTCTTAGTTCTTCTTCTTGTCCTTCCGTTCAGGACAGAATTTGGCAAAATGTCCAACTTGTCCACAAGCCCAGCACGGTCTAGTCCCATGCTTCTTCTGAACCTTTGGTTTGGGTTTCATTTTGTTCTTCATTTTTTGGTTTTTAAACTTGTTCTTGTCAGAAGAGACCACCACATTTGCTTTTGGAGCAAAATCCATAGGCATCCCCTTATCATCATCCTTATGTTGCTTCCGATGTTCTTCCTCGATATTTAAGGCAATCATTAAATCTTCAAGAGAGATTTTACCTCTCCTGTGTTTAAGTGTCATGCCAAAATCTTCCCAACTCGGAGGCAACTTTTCGATGATAGACAAGACTTGAAGTTTCTCGGGTATCGGCATTTCCCCATCGGCAAGACCGTGAATCAAAATTTGAAATTCATGGGTCTGCTCAATGACAGATCTACCCTCAACCATTTTGAAGTTTAAGAACTTCCCCACGGTGTACTTCTCTAAACCAGAGTCCTCGGAGTTATATTTTTTATCCAAAGATTTTCATAACTCTTTGGCCGAGGTTGTAAAGCAGTACACATCAAATAGTGCGTATGAGAGGGCGGACAGAATTCTCCCATGGCAGAGATAATCCCTCTGTTTAAACCTCTCAGTAGAAGCACTACGGGCAGGTTCTTCTTCATCAAGTGAAGGAGGGTCTGATTCTATAACAGAGAAAAGCCCCAGCGTAGTAAGCCAAAATTTCATTCGTTGTTGCCAACGTTTGAAGTTTTGCCCGGAAAACCTCTCGGGTTTGGCACTAGCCTCATCAGACCCCGACATTCTAACATTTAACATGTCTACCTAGGCACAATCAATTCTCTAAGATTGTAATAAATAATGTAGCAATATTTAACATGCACCAAAGCAGTAGACAATAAATATAGATGCAGGAATCTGATAAGTAAATGAGCCGAGTTAGAAATAGTTTTCCGGTTGAAGCGCCGGCGTGCCGACTGTCCTTAGAGAATTGATTGCCGCCCTACTGTGCAAAGGCTCCCAGCAAAATTCCCCCAAGATCCGACAACCATGCAGCGTCGTAGGTGCACTCCAAGACGATCGCTGCCCGCGGAGACAACTTCAGATCGCACAAGGCGAAGCCTCAAGACCCAAAAACCGATCGAAGAAAGCGAACAACGAAAGGAGCAATGCGCGCTGATCGCTCAGAGGGAGAAGGAGAGAAGAAAGCAGTGAATAATTCAATTTTGCAATCTTCCCTTCCATTTATAGTTTCGAAAAGGCAATTCATGCCTCTTCATTCGAGGAGGCGCGGCGGATGAAAAATAGCGTCGCGCAGTGCGACGCTAAGGAAAGACACGTTGTGTGCCATTAAAAAAACGAATAAAAAGTTTGAAATTCAAACAAAAAGTCAACAGTTTATTCTCATACTCATCGGGCAGTGGCAGATCCAAGTGGGTGAGAGGGTGTGCGTAAGCACCCCCTTGTTTCCAAAATTTAGGCTATAATTATGTTTTTTCAAATTTATTACACTTTTTTGCAAAATTGCCATAAAAATTAGCCAAACCTCCTTTTCATCCATAATTCCTTTTCATCTTCGCAAGACAGCAAGTCCTCCTCCCCTCTTTATTTTCTCTTCAAACCAAAATCCCTAACCATCTCGCCGTTCACAAATCGCAAGAGGCAAGAACTTATTATCATCTTTTAAAACCAAAAGCCTTGTTCCGTCGACGCCGACATGCTAACGCGGCAGCGGTGATGGTAGTTGAGGAGGAAGAAGGATTGCAAATCCAGATTGTCTTGTTTGCTATGCCGATGAATAAGGTTTAATTTACCACGGCGACGACGGTCGATGGCAGCCAACCAGGAAGAAGGAGAGCATATTCAGATTGTGTTTGCTACGTCGGTGGATAAAGTTTGATTTCTTTATTTGCTACTTGATCATATCCTCATTGTGCTGGTGAAGGACTTCATCTAAAGATTTCATTTTCTTGGTCGGCAAGATTAATGTAGCATGAATTTTCTTGTTCTTTAGAATAATCTCCACTTTTATTTTAATGCAAAAAAATTAGCGAGTTGAATCAATTGCAGGTGACATCATTATCTATTGCTTTTTTTCTTATTGTTGATATTTATGACATGGAACTTTGGTTAATGCTTGATAATTATGTCGATTCAGTTGTTAAAAAACTAGTTTATGGTTGTCATTATCAGTATTTCTATATTTGGCATATCACTAGGTAGTCTGGGCTCTTCAACTTCACCATTTTATTTGAACTTAGCAGTATCAACCATGAACTGTATAATTTGCAAAACCGCAAAGGTATCCTGATCAATGTCATTTTTGAAGTTTGATCTGCTCAAGTGAAACCTAAGAGCTCATGAATATCTGGTGAAAAATGAAAGTTAATTTTTGATGTTTGTGATGTTAGAAGCTCATTGAAATTTTTCATGTTTAGTAAATATAAGCCATTTTGAGGCCTTCATATTATTTGTTCGGTTATTCAAAATTTATCATTTGCTGACATAGAAATCATGTTCCTTATTTCATTTGATTCCTAATTTCATGATTTATACTTGGTAGTACTACAATTGTTAAGTTGATTGCATAAATCAATAATTTTGATGAATTAATATAGGTTATGGAGAAATTTTTAAAATGAAGTGTAGAGTCTTCTAAGAGTTCTAACGAAGAAAATAGTATGAAAAAAATATTCTCACGTTAAATTCAATTAGGATGATGTTATTAGTGATCAAGGACTTCGCAAATCAATTGATGAATCTGATGTTTTTATTAGAGATCAGATTCGAAGAGAATATTTGATTAGAGGAACTTATTAATCATTTGATCATAGTTATCCCCAGAGATAATTTGGTAAAGAGCAAAGAAGTTTTCAAATTATTTGGTTTAAAAAAATTTCATGGTTAGAGTACACCATATCAAAAGATGCAGTTTTTTGTTTTTGGTGTTGTCTTCTTAAAATTTCTTATAGAGGATGATGAGTTGGAGATGGCGCATTTACTAATTCAGGGATGAATAATTAGAGAAAAGCAATGAAAGTATTTAATACGCATGTTGGTGGTGTAGCTAGTGCTCACAATGATGCAAGAACACAGTTTGAGGCTTTTCAAAATCAACGATACAGTGTGTTACATTTGCTACAAGCACAGGGGCGTGAAATGGAGGTTGCAATCTCACTCGATTAATGACAACTTTGGATGTTACACACTTTCTTTTGAAACAAAGTTTGTCTTTCCGTGGAGAACTTTCTTGAATTGATGAGTGAGGTTGCCAAGACAATGAACAAGAATGCCTCTGAAACAATCAAATGAAGGCTCCAACAATTCAAAAGGAAAAATGGGCTTGCGCTGTTGAAGTCACAAATGTCATTCTTAATGATATAAAAGATAACATATTTTCTCTTATGGTTGATGAGTATTGAGACATTTTAGTCAAAGAGCAAATGAGAGTTGTTTTAAGATACGTGAACAAACATAGATATGTGTCTACTACTTCTGTTATTTATTAAAGAAGGCTATTGATGAATTGTTTGCAAAATATAAGTTGTCATTATCAAGATTAAGAGGCCAAAGATACGACGGGTTCAAATATGCGAGGTGAGTATAATGGATTGAAGGCTCTCATATTGAAGGAAAATATATCTGGAAGGTATGTCCATTGTTTTGCTCACTAACTTCAACTAGTTGTTGTTGCAGTTGCTAAAAGCAATCAAATTGTGAGTGATTTCTTCATGTAAAAGAAAAGATAAGTTTAGACAACTTGAACATGATAGACTTATAGAATGTTTAGAGAAAGGAGATATTGTTAGTGGTAAAGGAAAAAAATCAGGAAATAAGTTTAAAACTACCAATGGATACTCGTTAGGGTTCACATTACATGACTATTGTCCGTTTGATGTCTATATGGACTTCTGTTTTATAAGTGCTTGAAAATGTGTATGATGATAGTACTAATGATGATAATAGTGGTATCGCCACTAGTTTGATTGATAAGATGAAGAATTATGAATTTGTGTTTGTGATGCATTTGATGAAGTCTTTATTGGGAATTACAAATGAATTGACACATGCCTTATAACAAAAAGGATCAAAACATTGTACTAGTTGTCAGTTATCAAGATAATGAAAGTTCAATTACAAAAATTAAGAAAGGAAGGCTGGGAGAATTTTTTGGATCTCATTAACAAATTTTGTAACAACCATATGATCCCAGTACCGAATATGGAAGAAAATATGAGAACTCATGGTCGTAGCAAACGTAATGGGCAAATGATTACTAATTTTCATCACTATCATGTTGAAATTTTTTGTGAGGTATTATTTATAAATATTTTATTAAATTTTAATTTTCTAATAGTATTTTTTATTCACTGTTTATTGTTACAATATTAATGATTAACAAGGTTGGGTAACGTCGAATCTCAAACAATCAGCCTAACCCCACGGCAGTTTCCCACCGGCCACTAGGGTAAATCGGGAAGCACTCGCGACGGGCGGTCCAAAAGCCCAGCATCCTAGGTTCACTCCCGATTTGGAGGAAAAGTTCCTACAAAATACGTCGTAGCTGGGGATCAAACCGCGGATGCTTGGATAACAACTAGTTGCCCTTTCACTACATCATAGCCCGGGGGCTTATTGCTATAATATTAGGTTCTTGATATGAACATTCAAGAGATGAATAATCATTTTTCAAAATCAAGTACAAAGTTACTCACTTGCATTGTTTGCTTAGATCCAAAAAACACTTTTTCTCAATTTGACATTGGTAAGTTACTCCGCCTTGCTAAACTTTATCGGAAGGACTGTTCATTGACTGATCGTGTAATACTTGAGGATTAACTTGAGACTTACATTCAAAATGTACAAGGTGGATTTTCTATGATTTAAGATTTGGGAAGTCTTGCTAAAAATATGGTTGAAACTGGCAACAATATGATTTTTTTTATTGATATATATATCGTTTGATTGAGTTAGCATTAGTTTTACCAGTTGCAACTACTTCTGTTGAAAGGCTTTTTCTGCGATGAGAATTACCAAGATTGATTTGTGTAATAGGATGGGAGATGAGTGGATGAATGACAGTTTGGTAGTATATATCGTGAAGGATATTTTTGTCACAATTGAAAATCAACAAATCTTATAACATTTTCAATAGATCAACACTAATAGGATACAATTGCCTCCTCTTGTTTGTATATCCAAACCCGATACGGGTAGTTCAAGTGTCAAGAAATAGTTACTTTATTGGTATAAACATACTTTTATGTTTGTATCATTATCGTTATTAATTTAGTAGTTTTATCTTTTGATATATTTATTTGACAAAAAGAAAAAAAAATTAATTCTTTCGTTGAGCACTCTTTTAAATTTTTGTCTAGATCCAATATCCATCCTTATACTCATATATATTAAAAGATTAAATATCTTCTATACTAATAATTTTTTTTCTTTCTATTCAACTATCATCATTCAACAATAACATATTAGAATTAACAAAAATATATATATAATTAAAAATACATTAAATATCCATATATCCTACTTCCAACATCAATAAAATTAGTTAGTGAATCTAAAAAAAGAAAATTTTCTTTTATATATATAATATGCTACGGATCTCACATGCTTGTGCGTCACAGTGATCTTATTTATTTTTTGGTTTTTAAAAATAAATATTTCCTTAAATTTTAAACTCTAAATACATATAATATATCCCTTAAGCATAAAATATTTTTTAGTGTTTAATTTTTTTTAGCTTGAATACTATAATCCAATACCTAAACTCTAGAGGAAAAATCTTATTAGCTAAACTTGGAGCTAAAAAAAAGTAAAAAATATAAAAAATGCTATTAGGTACCCTAAATATATATCCCGTGAGTACTTAAAATTTTTTAACTATAATATTATGACCCAACTCCTAAACCCTAAAAACAAAATTTAATTGGCTTAACCTCGAAGCTAAAAAATCAACAAAAAAAAACTTCTCTATTGAATCTAGGAGTCTGGATTATGGTCGCGCATGAGAAAATGCTATGGATGGTGCACGTATGTCTCCCAATCAATCGGTCAATTGATTCACCAATTGATTGGGAGATGAGAATGATGAATCAATTATGGCCTCAATCGATTTAGGTTAAAATATGTCGCGACGGTCTCGAATCGATTCAAGGTGTAGTGTCGCGATCACTTGCGGTCGGATTTCGATCGAAATTTAGTTCTGTTCCCCCCTAGGATTTAGTGTCGGACCAAGTGGCCGGAGACCACCGACACTAGTGGTCGGGCGCGCACATGCGCCCTCCAATCAATTGGCGCCTCCAATCAATTTGGGGTTGGATGTCGCGCACAATCGTGCATAAAGCGTCCCGCAGGAGATCAATTCTCTATCTCTCTATATATATTATTTAATCGGGTACTTGGGTCGGATATCGGATATTTATAGTCCTTCCATATTCTTATCTATTTGGGTCAGATATCACGTCCTCCATCGATTTCGGAGAAAATTATCATCTCTAATTGATGTTGGAAGTGGAACGTGTGGAGTTACTGCACACGTTGCCAAGGTAGTGGGTCACTTTGCTACTCCTATATAAGAAGAGGGTGAGGAATTCGTTCAAGTGCAAGTGAAAACTCTCAGAAGAGGAGATCATCCATAGGCAGTGGGATTTGATTTGTGGAGGTCGAAGGTCTTTCTGACCCGTGATCATTCTTCCGACGACAAGCACGAAGAGCAGCGAAGGACACGTTGAATCCACTGTAAGTGATTACAGTTTTCAAAGATTATATTTCTCAATTTCATGCTTTAGTACAACAGTGGTATCAGAGCATGTATGGATTCCAAAGCATGAAACAGATAAATCATTTTATTTCGAAACTCCCTTCCTATAAAAACCCAATTACATGAAATTGCGGTTCTGTGTTGTACTCCTCTCGCTCATCGGATGATATCATATTTTCGCGAGCACTACCGACAATCGATTTCTGCGGTCGGAGAATCCGAGGACTACATTGGGAGGTGCGATGAGTAGCCGTCGTGGTTGCCGTATTTGTTGCGGCAGTCGCGTGTGTCGAAGGTTGCAGAAGAAAACTCGAAGGCGAAAAAAAACCAGAGCGAATTAGGTTTGATTGAGAAAATTTTTGATTTAAATAAATAAAAAAAACAAAATGCAACTTTATCTAATGGCATCAACGGGTTAAACTTGCATGCAGAAAATTTTTTTTGCTTCCATTAAATTAGTTAGCTTTGTGCTTTAATTAATATCTCATTGCTTGGTTGAATTTGTATTAAAATTTGGCTATTGGTTAATGGAAATAGACCAAAATTTGATTAAATGTATTGGATTTTAATTAGAATTAATTAAATCCGTTTAAGTTGGTTCATTTCAACTGGAATTTAAATTATTAGTTGATTTAATCAGACCAACTTGATCCAACTATATTTATGTCTAGTACGAACCATTAGTTGGTTGACCAAATTGATCCAATAAGATCCGGATCTAGTTCAAACCACTAGTTAATTAATCAGATCAGTTTAATACAAACCAGAGTCGATTTGTTTGGTTCAATCTTTGACTTTGAATTAAATGAGCTAACGACTAAGATAAGTAATCCCTGTCCGATTAGATTAGTTCTAATGAGGATAATGAACCCAGACTAAGGATTCGATTTTCTAATCGATTAGCCTAATGTGTTAGTCAATATAGCTCCCCAAATCAAGAAAATTTGTTTTTTTATCAGTTTATAACTCTGTGGGTTTATGCATAAATGTGAATTGAATTGAACCAATTTTGTTACTGGTTTGTTGATTTTGTACTGACATTGTGCATTTCAATTCTAGATGCCGAGATTTATTACCACAATCATTCGTCGAGATGTGCGACGGAATGAGCTAAGGGAGCAGATAGAGGAGATTGACTACCGCCCAAGTCTTGGAATCCAAGGGGATATGGGAAGGCTTGATCGACTATTTTGGAAACTCGAGCAGGAAGAGTTTCCAGTCCTAGATAACTACCGGATCGGGACATTGATTCGTTCATTGCCAAGGCGTAGTGGAATAGTTGCAAGATGTATCTCGGGATGCTTTGAGGGGTGTATCTCATATACCAAGCTGTGTAGAGAACTACTTCGCCAAAATTTTTCGGAAGAAGATCTGGAAGACTCTGAGGATGAACTAGAAGAGGATCCAGAAATAGATCTAATTGTAGAATTCGAGGAGAATCCTAAAGAATTCAAAATGGATCTAATTGAAGAATTCGAAGAGGATCCAGAAATGGATCCAATTGAAGAATTCGAGGAGAATCCGGAGGAATTCAGATGGATCCAATTGAAGAAATCGAGGAGGATCCTATAGAATCGGTGGAGGATCCTGAAGTTAACTTACCTCTCATCAAGTCTGGGATGAAAGGGATAGTATTTACCACCGTGCTAGTCTCTGTCCTAGTGGGAGTAGTGCTAGCTTATCTAGTTTATTAGAGTTTGTCTTTGTTACTGTTATTATGTACAAACAGTATTTGCTCGTTTAGTTTTTTAGTCATGTAGTAGTTACTGTCGTTTTATACGAACAGTTTTTCGAAAAGTTATGTTATGTGTTAACAAAACTTCTTAATGATTAGTTCATTTCATTTGAATGATAAGTTCATTTATGATTAGCTCATATGATGGGATGTATGTAAAATAACTAATCAATGTTTATTAGATTGGATATACGGAGGATGAGTGGAAACGTAGTTACCACTTGATTTTGTAAACCAACTCTATTTTACAATGAGTTAGTTATTAGTTACATGTATATGAGTTACACTGAATGACTAAATAATGCGTTTATTTATGTTAGATCATGGCAACGAAGACATAATAGCTGAACTCAACAAAGAGAAAAATTAAATGGGGACAACTACAAAATATAGCACCTTAAGATACAGTATGTACTTGAGGAACAAGAAGTTCTAGAAGCTGTAAATCAATTTATGGTAGAACCTGCAGATGGTTCTACAGCTCAGCATAGACGTGATCTTGATGCCTATAAGGCATGGAAGAAAAAGGACTCCATTGCTAAGGGTATTTTGATTAGTTCAATGATAGATGACCTAGTGTATGAGTATGAGCCATTACCATCAGCTCATGCTGTCTAGGTTGCCCTGAGAGATAAATACAGTGGGGTTAGCTTAAGCAAGCTTCGTCAGCTGACAATCAAATTTGACAGCTATAAGAAACGCCCGAATGTCTCCATAACCCAACATCTAAGGGAAATGGGGAATATGATTCGAGAGCTAAAAACTGCTAGTCATGAGTTGACTGACGAACAACAGGTTCAAGCAGGTATTCGTTCCCTTCCTGATTTTTGGGAATCAATGAAACAGAACCTTACACAGTGAATGTATAAAGACTTTCATTGATGTCTCACGTCATGTTGAACTGGAGGCGGAGAGAATTGAATCCGCAAGGATTTCTGGACAGGCTTTTGTAACTGAAGGTTCTAGATCCAAGAAAATGAAAAGGTGGTTCAAGAAAGGAAAAGGAAAGGGAAAAGGAAAAGAAGCTGCTGATGCTGGGCAGGGCCCAATCAAGAAGAATGTTAAAGGAAACAAGTATGGACAGAAACCTAAGAGCAAGTTGACTTGCTATAACTGTGGCAAGAAAGGCCACTTTGCTCGGGAATGTATTGAGCAGAAAAAGGTAGATCCATATTTATTTTCTATTCATGAGCATTATATTGCTAGTTTAGTGTTGTTGGCTTATTCTTATCCTTTGTGGATTATAGATTCAGGAGCAACGAACCATATAATGTTAGATCGAGTGCGTTGCTAGAGGGGGGGTGAATAGAACTTTTTCGATGTTTTCTCTAAAAGGAGGTTAGCACAATACAAACAAAAATATATGAAAAACAAGAGAACAATGCTAACTCAGAAGATTTTACTTGGTATCCACCGCGAAAGGTGACTAATCCAAGGATCCACGCGGTTGCACACTCTCCACTATGAAAACCTCCTTCAAGGTGGAGAAACCTTTACAAAAGTCGTCTTCTTCCTCTTTACAAGTTGCAATGAGAAGCAAGAGGAAGATCTGATCAATCGGGGCACTAGCAACACTTTGGTACAGTAAGAAACCGTATCTTCCTCGTGCCAAAAAGTCCCCCTTTAAATAAGAGAACAGGACAACTTCGCAAGCTGTCCAGCCCGCACCAGTAGACTACCCCTTTGGCAGTCGACTGGTCTAGCTTTAAATGCTAGCCAATGGCTAGTTTTTCGGGGTTACCAGTCGACTGCCCCTGGGGCAGTCGATTGGTCGAAGACTGAAAACCTTCTGTGAGTTTTGGCAGTCGACTGCTCTTTGGCCAGTCGATTGCCCAGCTTCTACAAGCACTTACACTCACTCCGAACACTCTCCTTCATATGTGCCTTCAGGTATACTCTCTTGGCTCGCCCCTTGAAGTCTTCTTCCACCGGCTATCGTCCCTCGGATGCGCACACAAGCCTTCCCTTGGCTTGCCTCCATGCCACCCTTCACGTATGCCCTTGAAGTCCACTTCCCAGCTTGCCCTTGGAGTCCTCCTCCCTCGGCTCTCGTCCCTCGGATATGTTCTCCACGTGTGATTCTCCAAGTCCTGCAAACTCAATCACACATATCAAATATAATAACACCAACCTTAAACACACACACATCAAAACCATGATCTTCCCGATCATTCTTGGGTCGATTGCCTCAACATATAGCTCTTGATCGAGCTACATACATGGAGTACCGTCGAGTACTAGCTGGCAACAAGTGGATATATGTGGGAAACAATGCAAGAATTGAAGTCAAAGGAATTGGCACTTGCAAACTCAACCTTCGTGGTGGGCGTACCTTGTTTCTACATGATGTCCTATATGCTCCTGAGATTCGACGGAATCTAGTTTCTGTAACTAGTCTTCTTGATTTAGGCTATTGTATAAATTTTTTCAGTCGTTGCGTGGAACATCGTATTAACTCCGTGTTAATTGGATGTGGTTATGTAATGAATGGTTTCATGGTTCTTGATGTAGAACAAGATATTAATTATGGAATTAATAGTTGTTTTTCAAACATTGCTCTTACTAGTAATGCTAGAACGGATGAATCGATTAGCTAAGGAGGGTCTGTTGGGCACTCATGCTAAGATTAACCTGTCCATATGTGAGCATTGTCTTGCTAGAAAAGCAACAAGGAAACCATTTGGTAAGACTATTAGAGCTGATTCACCATTGTAATTAATTCATTCGGATGTATGTGGTCCAATGAATGTGAAGGCTAGTGGAGGTTCCTATTTCGTTACATTTATTGATGACTTCACACGTTTCGGTCATGTGTATTTGATTTCTCATAAATATGAAGTATTAGATTGCTTCAAACTTTATTTGAACGAAGTTGAGAATCAATTGGATCATAAGGTTAAAACCTTACGCACTGACCGTGGAGGTGAATATTTGTCTGATTAGTTTAAGACAATATGTAACGAGAAAGGAATTATTAGACAGTTAACGACCCCTAGAACTCCACAGCAAAATGGGGTTGCTGAAAGAAAAAATAGAACTCTTCTAGATATGGTTAGGTCTATGATGACTCAAGCTAATTTACCTATTTCCTATTGGGGAGATGCATTATTAGTTGCTACCTATATACTTAACCGAGTGCCTTCTAAGTCTATTTCATCTACACCATATGAACGTTGGACAGGCAGAAAACCAGATTTGAGTAATCTGAGACCTTGGGGTCAGCTGCCTACATTCATGATAAGACTCACAAATATGAAAAACTAGACCAAGGGGTAAAAAGTGTATCTTTGTAAGGTATTCTGATACTTCTAAGGGTTATGTTTTTATTGGTGAGCAACAAAATGGAACCATCTCTGAAATAGAGTCAAGAGATGCGATTTTTCTCGAAACTGAGTTCCCAACAAGAGGTGAAGTTGATAAATCGATTCCTCTATTTGCTATAGAGGAGGAGGATATTGTTCTTTTATCAACGAATCAGGAATCACAGGAGAAACTGAATCTAGTCTACCCAATGGGAGTGATTTGCCAATGAATGAATTAGTTTCAGTTTTTCAACAGCCAGATCTGCGGAGGAGTAATCGCAAGATTATTCCTAAAAGAAGGTTTGACATTGAGAATGAGACATTAATGATTCTCCCTATTGACGATGAGGAACCTCGAATGGTTGAGGAAGCATTGAGATGCTCAGTTAGAGAAAAATGGAGAATTGCAATGGATGAAGAAATGAAGTCTATGAGAAAGAATCAGGTTTGCGATTTAGTCGATCTTCCTCCGAGCCGAAGGGCTATTGGGAATAAGTGGATTCTCAAAATCAAGAGGAAGGCAGATGAATCGATTAATAGATATAAAGCTCGTATGGTTGCAAAAAGATATACCCAAATGGAGGGTATTGATTTTGAAGAGACATTTTTCCCCTGTTGTGAAGTTTGTATCAATACGTGTCATTTTAGCTATAGTAGCACATTATGACTTGGAATTACATCAGATGGATGCAAAAACGACTTTCCTTAATGGTAATCTTGACGAGGAAATCTATATGGCACAGCCAGAAGGTTATATTGCTGATGGCCAAGAGTATAAAGTATGTAGACTTAAAAAGTCTATATATGGCTAAAGCAAGCGTCGAGACAATGGAACATAAGATTCAATGAAGTCATTTTATCTTATGATTTCGAAATGATCAATGAGGATCATTATATATACCTCAAGGAGGATAAAGGAAAGATTGTCATATTATCGTTATATGTTGATGATATGCTAATAGCTGGAAATGATATACAGTTTGTGATAGAAATCAAATCGTGGCTTTCATCACAATTTGACATAATAGATATGAGAGAAGCCAAGTACATCTTAGGGGTAAAGATCATTAGAGATCGATCAAAAAGATTTTGGGTTTGTCTTAAGAGACTTATATTACTAAGATGTTACAACACTTCAATATGTCAAACTGCAACATTGAACAAACTCCTGTAGCGAGAGGCACTGTTCTGAGCAAAAGTATGTATCCCAAGACTCCTAATGAAATAGTCGATATGAAGAAAAAACCATATGCCAGTGCCATTGGTAGCTTAATGTACACTATGTTGTGTACACGTCCTGATATCAGCTATGCTGTTGGCTTGGTAAGCCGTTTCTAGTCAAACCCAGGATCGAGACACTGGAAGGCAGTGAAGAAAATATTCAGATATCTCAAAGGGACGGCAGATTATTGTCTCTGCTTCCAAAGATCAAAGTTGAGTCTAAAGGACTATACAGATGCAGATTGGCAGGAGACCTTGATGACAGAAAATCCACATCGGGTTATGCTTTCTTGCTGAATGGTGGCGCCATCTCATGGAATAGCAAGAAATAGGCTTGTGTAGCACTGCCGACAATGGAAGCCGAATATGTGGCTTGTGCAGCGGCTGTACAAGAAGTTGTCTGGTTAAGAAGGTTCCTGAAGCATTTGAAGATTGCTGAGGATAGTGGTACATTGTATTGTGACAATCAAGCTACAATAGCTTTTTCCAAGGATCTCAAATATCACAGTAAAGACAAACACATAGAAATTAAATATAATTATGTAAGGGATATTGTGGACAAAAGAAATGTAGTCCTTGAGTATATTCCTACCCGTACTATATTTACAGATCTTTTTACTAAGCCATTGACTAAAGAGTCATTTCTTGGTTTTGTGAAGTCTTTGGGACTTCGTAAAATGTAACACATTGTAAAACAATCAAATATATGAAAGTGTCATGATTTATTTAGTGTATATTGGTGTTACATTTTGAAAAAAAAGTCTCGATAAGCATGTTGGCAGGTTGAGATTGGTCCACTCACATAGACAATCATCTCTATTTGTTAAGTATAAATAGAGGTAAGACCATTATTTATGGGATAGCTTATGTAGCTATAAATAGAGACATACTGATAAGTTGGGGTCGCCTTGATTTTTGTATCAAGATGAGATCATTTATGTGATGATCAGAGTAAATGAA
Source organism: Boesenbergia rotunda (assembly GCA_024364735.1). Lineage (NCBI taxonomy): Eukaryota > Viridiplantae > Streptophyta > Magnoliopsida > Zingiberales > Zingiberaceae > Boesenbergia > Boesenbergia rotunda. The sequence goes on along the minus strand of JAGFNQ010007808.1, from coordinate 629,014 downwards.
CCCACCATTTACTGAATCTGCTTAAAGCCAGATAGGAATTCATAAGTTGAATTCAGGATTAGACATTAGGTATGTCTAGATCAAATCTATACGATGTTAATTTTGAGAAAACATGCACTTTTTTTTGTTAAAAGAGAAAAACATCGTAGCATGTGATTCATACTACATGTGCTATAGCGACAATAAGGGTAATAGGAGAATGGATCCCTGCTTCTCTACTATGTGAGACCCTTGAGATTATAAGTTAATCTCAGATTTACCCTATGTGACTATTTAGCTGTCTGCTTGAAATTTTAATCAGTGTCTGCTACCTTAGCATGTATCCTATTGGCTATGGATGATTCGGTCTATGGAGCATAACTAGGAAAGCAACTGATTAGAATGAATAGATTCAAGCTAAATAGGAAGACTAAGAGAGATTTACATCATTGACACTTATTCACTGGTCGACCAATTAATTGTATTGAATGAAATACTGAACATGCTCTTGACTTAATGGTCATTACGAAAAAAAATGAAAAATGATGAACCAAGCAGCAGACAAATTGAACCTGGGGTGACCGGCCTAGCCCCACGGAAGTTTCCCACCGGGGTCACCAGGGTAAATCGGGAAGCGCTCGCGGTGGCCAGTCTAGAAGCCCAGCGTCCCAGGGTTCGCGCCCCATTTGAAGGAAAAATTCCTGCAAAATATGCCGTAGCTGAGGATCGAACCGCGGATGCCTGGGTTAACAACTAGTAACCTTACCGCTGCACCATAGCCCCGGGGGCCTTAATGGTCATTACGAGGTATTAGAGATGTTCATATTGATGTAAATGATTTAATCTAGGGTAAAAAGCAAGTAATTGATGTCTCTGATTCATGTGATAGAGCGACCAAGTGTAACAACTTTCTTGGTATTGATCGCTCAGAGAGCAGCTAATTTAAGTGTCACAACTTTCTTAGCAATGATTGCTCAGTATGCTTGCTGTCGCACGAATCATTTTCCCTAAGGTATGAATTGGATGTTCTATTAGTCTATGTGACTATATGGTCTTTGTGACCTGATTATCATTTGGTCTATGTGACTTGACTTGTACGAGTGGGAGATGTTGGAAGTGTTACTGCACACGTTGCCAAGGGAGTGGGCCACTTTGCCACTCCCTCCCCACTCATACTCTACCCTTTGCTCTCCTATATAAGAAGAGGGTGAGCAATTCGTTCAAGTGCAAGTTAAAACTCTCAGAAGAGGAGATTATCCATAGGTAGTGGGATTTGATTTGTGGAGGCCGAAGGACTTTCCGACCCATGATCGTTCTCCTAACGACAAGCACGAAGAGCAATAAAGGACGCGTTGAATCCACTGTAAGTGTTTACAGTTTTCAAAGATTATATTTCTCAATTTCATACTTTAGTACAACAATTGAGGTTGCTGAGTTCGAATACAAACAATTATTGCTACAAATCCGTGGAATTCATCGCGAATGAATCCTTTTATATATATACTCTATTTGATGACAACTTAACTATGTCCTAGAGATAATCTTGAGCACAAACAATTTCTATATAAGATTATATGTTGACCCTAGACATTCCTATATAAGTCGATGCCACAATCATTTATAGAGAAGTAAATCAAAAAATTAATTAAACCACCATATGAGAAGATATTTTTCTAACTTCATCAGAAATTAATGGTTATTAATTTTTACAAATTTATCATAGGATAACACATCTTTCAACTGTTGTGATTGGATGTTTGTCTAGCAAAATATAATTAAAGCAGCCGCATGATCTTTCTTCTTTTGGTTTTTAGGATGATTATTCATGACACGGGTCGACAGAACAACAAAGTTTGTGGTCCCTTGTTAATCAAGTACCAATAATATCCTGTAATTGCAAATTAGTAATTAATGCCCTCTAAACATAGCCATTAATATCATTAAATTGCAGTCATGTTCTTGCTTGCATTTGGACCAACATGGGCAGCTCTGCGTGCTCAAGATCTTTAAGTCGAACAAATAAGATGAAGGTGGCGCAATTAAATAATTTGTTGATCTATAAAATACGATAAATAGCTAGCAAATAAAGAATATTCAATGTCATTCGTGAAGTCAAACATCAGTGGCTCTTCTTTTGCCGTGCGCGCTCTGTCTCTCTCTAACGATGATTTCCTATATTATAGTGCAAAATCGAATAAACTGAATATATTCATCTATCTCAGGTATTAATCGTAATATTTAGATTAATAATTTTATAATTTATTTTTTTTCACGTATTAAATATAATATTTAGATTAATAATTTTATGATTTATCTTATCGTATTGATACGATGAATTGATAAAAATATCAAAAATGAACGAATTGATTTTTACCATCTATATTATGTGCCGTTTTCTTTCTCTATCTAAAGGGATAGAGCTTAATGATCTCCACCGAATCGATTCTTTTATAGACGTGCTACTGTGTATCAAAGATATGATATCACAGTGAAAGTCACGTTTCTCCGTTTCATATTATCCTTATGACGATAAGGATTTATGAAGACATGAATAGATCGATACCGATAACAGCTATCTGAATTGGGAAGAGCTTAGGAATTTATGGCGAAAAGCTTTGATTTTGACGTCCCAGAGCTTCCGATCCTTCCTTTTTAATCGAGGACGATGGTGGAGTAGAAGAGCTGCGAAATAAAAATCGGATTTTTACCTGCCGTCGTCGTAAATACACGAGCTTTATCCAGCGGCCATCAACGAACCTCCGTTTCTTGTTTTCCTAATTCCGGAATCCTTAAATGGTCCTGCATAATCCGTTTCGCCCAAGACATGGCCGAGGTGGTCCGATTCCGCTCCCGCTCTTCTTCGTCGTCCCCAAGGCGGGAGCTTTGTTGCGACCCGAGCAATGGCTCGGGCCGAGAGGATGAGGAGGAAGGGCGCGGGTGCAGCAGCCGCGAGGTGGTAGAGAGGGAGGAGGAAAGGAGGAGTGGAGGAGGCAAGGAAGACCAAGGGCAGCTGTCGGTGTTGGCGTTGTTGCTGACGGTGTTCCGGAAGTCGCTGTTAGGATGCAAGGCGGTGGCTGTCGTCGACGAGGCCATGGAGATTAGCTGGCCAACGGACGTGCAGCACGTCGCCCACGTTACATTCGACCGGTTCCGCGGTTTCCTTGGCTTGCCCGTTGAGCTCGAGCCGGAGGTTCCCCGCCGAGCCCCCAGCGCAAGGTCTGATAAAACTCTCTTCCTTTCCCTGTAGAAACTGAGCTTTTTTTAGTAACTTTGATTGCTCTGAACTTGCACTGTGCTTGTCTTATCTTCTTCTTTCTTTCGATCCTCTTCGAACAGAGGTGCTTGGACCTGTCTTTTTGAATAAAAGTATATGATTCTCTAACAATTTCAGATAATCTCCTGTTCTTTGGAGAATATTCTGAACTTGGTAATTAGGGAGATTGGACTTTTGTTAAGCTATCTTTGACAATGGTGATTTGTTGATCCCCATGAGGCAAATAAATGATAGATTTATATTTTGATGGCAAATGGGAAACCAACAATAAATCCCTCTTCAGTAGACATTGTTGGTAACTTGGATTCTTGAATTTGTTGCTAGTTTGCTATTTTGTATTCTTACTTTTGTTCGATGAATGACTATACAAGGACACCCTTCATAAGCTATTCTTCTATATTTTTACCTAGTGTGTAGCTTGTTAAATGAATTTCAAGTGAGAAGTTTTCGTATATGGTATAAGGAGGCAAGTTTTTTCAGAGTTTACTTCTTTTTCTTCTTCTTGGGTTTAAAAAGTGGATGTTGTTCGATAATCATAGATTAGAATAGATTATCGGCAAGATAGCAAAGTATTTGGACATGTAGCCATGGAAAATTAACAATTCTAAAGGCGCTTCTTGTTAACTTGACCAAACTCTTTGTAGCTCCATTTGATCAATGTTTAGACTTAAAAAGGATAGCCATAGCAATACTGAGATTGATGAACTTGCGAACATAGCTAGCAAAGTTAAGTTACAGGTTACCATATACATCTATTTTGGGGGGTTCATACTAACTCTCTTGGAATTGTGCTACAGTGCAACCATCTTTGGCATTTCCGCCGAGTCTATGCAGTGTTCATATGATTCGAGAGGCAATAGTGTTCCGATGATACTGTTGCTAATGCAACATCGTCTTTATGAGCAAGGCGGCCTTTGGGTACATTTGCTGATTTCAAATAAGTAAATAAGCTTTGTGATAACACATTCTGGTTCCTAGAATTTAACTTTGTTGATACCGAACAGGCAGAAGGAATTTTTCGAATCAATGGTGAAAATGACCAAGAAGAGTATGTAAGGCATCAGCTGAATAACGGCATAGTGCCGGAGGGCATTGATGTGCACTGTTTAGCAGGCTTACTGAAGGTAAAGAGTATTTAGCTAAAATCTTTAACTAATGTTGTCATAGTGTTAGAACACATGCTCGATTTTCATCATCAGCTCACTATTTTGATCAAAGTTTCATCCAATTAGTTGTTATCCTAATTAGATGACATTACTTGGCTTTTTTTGTTAGTGTTAAATCGAGTGATTTTAACAAATAGGATGATCGTCTAATGGAAACAGTCGGGGTTTTTGATCTCCATGTTTGCTTGTCACGACTTTGATTCAACAGTGAGTGATTCCTCCGATATGGATCCCACTCTAGGTGTGTTTTTCACACCTTATGGCTCTTGGCTCCATATCTCCATCCGATACTTCAGCCTCAAACTGGCTCAAAATCCTATAAAAAAATGGACATGCATACTGATTTGAGCAAGTGAACTTAAAGAATTTGAGTTGAATCTGTAGGCCTGTTAGGCTTTAAACTCTTGTTCGGTTTGGTTCAATGCAACAATTACGAACAAGCTCAAAAGAAAATTCATCTCCTGATTGATTACTTATCGACCTTTTCTTCAACGATTCTTCAGGCTTGGTTTAGAGAACTTCCATCGGGATTGTTGGATTCGCTTTCATCCGATCAGATAATGCAATGCCGAACCGAGGAAGATTGTGCTCGGCTAGCTACATTGCTGCCTCCAACTGAGGCTGCGTTGCTCGATTGGTCTGTCAACTTGATGGTTGATGTTGCTCAACAAGAACATCTAAACAAGATGAATGCACACAACATTGCGACTGTGTTTGCCCCAAACATGACTCAGGTAATCAACGGAGACAGAATATCAGTGCTTAGACATTGTATGGATGTTTACTTCCTTGTCGAAATCTCAGTAACTGCATTCTGTTTTCCTTTCAATTTCAGATGGCAGATCCTTTGACCGCATTGATGCATGCAGTGCAAGTGATGAATTTTTTGAGGATGTTGATCTTGAAGACCCTCAAAGAGAGACAAGGTTCTTCGTTCGACGATGTGTTTGTCTTCGGTGCTGAACCATCCGGCGAGAATGGTTGCGGCAACCCTAGGTATAATCTCAAGATTTGCAATCATCAGGGAAGTCACCATGCCCATGTCATAAAGCATCATCAACCTCTTTTGCTAAATCCTTTTCGAGTTGCTGGAGAAAAGTCCAGCTCTCATGAGAATTCTGCATCTGAGGAGGATGCATTGCCCTTAACTGGATCATCGATTGCCCAGGAATTATCGACAAATTGTAGTAATTTTACAGTTCATGCAAACTCTTCGAGAAAGAAGGGACGCAGGTTGAGCAGTCCAAATCACAGGAAAAGCTTCCATGCAAGATGAGAAATCACAGGGAAACAAGTAACTTGAGTCGTATAAATTCGAAAGTTGAACGCGTAGAGGCTATTTGATGGTCCCCATGAATCAGTTCTTCTTCTTTGTTTGTTCCTCTGTTAGAAGCATGTTGTTCCAATGTTCATACATTATCAGTTCAAGAAGGAATCTTGAATGGTCAAGGTTCTATCTGTGTTCTACTACTACACGTTTGTGATCAATGTAGATCATTTGTTTGTAAACTTAATGATAAAATATTTGTTTCTTATTCTCGCGTATCGAAATGTTCATCTCTGTTCATCGAATTATTTAAGCGTTTGATTTTTTTTTCAGTATTATTAATAGGCCATGAAGAGTGTGTTAATTGGGCTTGGCTGCTACGGCGCATGCGATCCATCAGTGACTGGGCATGCAAATAACCTAATAAAGCGGCCGCGATTTCCCTTTCATCAGGCATCAGTGCCGCCGCGTTCTTCTCTGTTCTTCTCATCGTTTTGATCTAGAATCAACTGATGGTATACTGATCGACGATCTCCGGTCACCTGCTTCTTCCTTCGGTTCGGGATACCTTCCAGGGTAGAATTTGCTAATTGGTTTTCTGATACGTGTGGCAGGCGCCAAAGAAGGAAAAAGCCCCGCCTCCGTCCTCGAAGCCGGCCAAATCTGGCGGAGGAAAGCAGAAGAAGAAGGTAGGTGCATGATTCCTAGGTTAAAGTTAAGGTCTTTGGTGTTTTTGTTGGTGCGTTTTTTCTGTTTTCTTCTTAATTTGTGTCGTGATGGTGATCAAGTGATTGCTGTGGCGCAGCAGAAGTGGAGTAAGGGAAAGCAGAAGGAGAAGGTGAACAACGCTGTTCTCTTTGATCAGGCAAACTATGACAAGATGCTCTCTGAGGTTCCCAAGTACAAGCAGATCACCCCTTCTGTGCTCTCTGAGAGATTGCGGGTAAAAGATCACGACTTTATGGATCGACCGTTTAGTGCCTGAAACTATGCAGTGATTTGTATTGTTAGATGCCTGTTGAAATTGATTCAATATTATCACATTAGTGACCTCCAAAATTTAGTATTTTGTCTTCATCAATTGCACCTTAGTATTTAGCAATTGGTAGCATACTTCACATCTACCAAAATGAATCTTCTAGAGCACATTATGTAATTCAGTTCCTATTAGCTGACTGATCGGAAACATTGATTGTTAGTCAGGCTTTATAAGCTCAGGTAGTATAACTCATCGATTTAACTTTTTCATATGGTTAAATGCTTCACACTAGAAATTACTGGTATATGACTTAACATCTTTTTGTTGTATTTAAATTTTTTTTCTCTTGAAATATTCATTGTTTTATTGCTATTTGTGTGAGTAAAAGTAAAAATTTTATTTCATTATTTTTAAATGTTTTGTGTCTGGTGGTATACTTAAAAGGAAAAAACATGCTTCTTTTGACTGGTCAGAGTCCCTGTCAATTATCATAGAAATTGACTTGTGATAACTATTGATAATTTCTGTTTTTTTGAGATGCTTCATGATAATGGTTATCACATATTGTCATTGCAATAATCTTTTATTTTGCTAATGGAAGCTGTAATTTATCCTCCTAATGCATAAAAATTCTCAAGCTTTTATTCTTTATTTTTTATTTTTTTTGAATGTCCTAGAATGATGACAAGCTCACACAGTTATCCCCTGTGCCTTTTCAGATCAATGGATCTCTAGCTAGGAGAGCGATAAAGGATCTGATGGCAAGGGGTGCTATAAGGATGGTCTCTGATCATGCCAGCCAACAGATTTATACTAGAGCCACAAACACCTAGGAGGTCATATAATTTGGAAATTAGTATGTTCTGCTTGGATGTTTTCTCTTTGATATTTGAGTTCTTTGTCAGGTTGACCTTTGTTACTTCTTTTAGCAAGTTCTTTGAGTTCATGCTTCATGTATCTGCTAATTTGTTTTTCATCATGTGTCAACTTCCTAAGTTGGTTAACTATTTTCATTCAATTAAATATTCTACTTAAGATAATTTTTTAGACCTTTTCAATTCTTGTGCTGTTGATCCATTAGTTTCATGCTGTATTCATGGATCCAACCAGTCAAAATGTAGTTTTATTTAATGATAGACATTTTCCAAAATTCAGTTTTATTATTGCTATATTAGCATCCCTGATATTGCTTTTACAAGCCAAAAAGGTTGCATAATACATTTCAGGAATTGCCTTCAATGTACCATTGTGGTTAACAATGTTGATCAAGGGGCATAATGTAAACTTCTAGTGATACTGTGAAGTACAATATAAGCCTATGCATATTCAACTCATCCCGATGATTCTGGTGGAAATGCAAGGCATGCGTCAATCAAACGAATCTAGTATCAACTGGACTTGTTGGACTTGTTGGAGTCAATATTCTTGGCTTGATGCATTTCATCGTAGAGTTGCACAGTTCGGCCATTTATTGGCTGGGTCGGTCTTGAATTGTTCTTATACTCTGTACTCAAGGGCGCTTTCAGTAAGTTAGCTTGTTCCTCTGTCATCTTTCTCACCTGGAACAGTAATGAACAAATGTTAGCTTCCGAAGCACAATAGAATCTAACTGTTCAATAGAATTGAAAGATACCTTGCCAAGGATAATCCATATAACATCCTCAGTGCATGGAGGGGTGGTGAGGGAGCCAACATATCTGAAGTATTTACGAGTATGGCGCACCAAGGTTCTTGTTTGAACAATTCCAACTGGGATCCTTGCCTCTTCATCTCCTGTGCACGTCTCCCGTTGCAGTTGCTGCAGCTCATCTTGTAACTGTGAATTTTAAGGTATCCGTATCAGTTCTATAAAGAATTGTATGGACATATGCCGTGTAGTAAGTACCCTGTGTAGTAGTATTAAAACTGCTCGGTAATAACTGAAGTCATTTTTTTCATCTACCTGCAGAAGGAAAGCATCATTACTGCCATATTGATACAAGATCGAAACAACTGTGATATTGTTGTCGCGCTCTTGTGGATTAGCTGAAGCTCCATTGGAAAACTGATGAACCATTGGCTAGTGAGTAAATAAACTAAAACTAAACACACCTGCACAAGTTTTATGTGATTTTCTTAGATTGGTAGATGTTAATACCTTTCTCCCTCTAAAGTGTGCTCAGATGGTAAATGCCAAACCATCTGTTCCAGGGTGTAGTTCTTCCCATCGACAGTTACATTCCCAGCACCTTTGTCATATATTAGCTGCCAGATTAAACCATTAGCAGTGAACTAGTTCTTTTTGTGAATGTCTTATCGGGTGAAGGATCAAACCTCAATATTTAAGCCATTGTTGATGATTGTTGCTCGCGTCTTATTATAATTCCTGTCAGCTGATTTTAAATCTGGGTCGTTGCTTGTAATGTTCTTTGAAATGTTTATCGGAGATTGCTTTTTCCCCTGAGAACAGAGACTGAAATCTGAGCTTAAGCTTCCCCATTTGTCTGGTCCATTTGCGCCACTGTATCCATAACTGACGAAACCTTTTGGATCATCATCAGATAAAACTAGCATTAGATTGAGTTCAGAGAATTATAGAAGGATAAAACAAGGGGAACTATACCAGTTGCGCTTGCGCAAGCAAAATATGTGATGCAATCCCTAGTAAAAAGATGGCCTTCAAGTGACTCATTGATGGAATTCACTAATGGATTTAGGTTTCTCTTCTACAGATTGTTCATCTATTTAAAGTGTTTAACAAGGTGGGTAATGAATGGAGGGTGACTTTTCACTAAATTTAGATGTTGAGAATGTATGGCTATTTTGTGTCAGGCAACCTGAACCAATCTCATGAATCCTAAAAGTACAAGTATGGATATGAAACTTGGATATCTATTTTGGGTTAAATAATGTAGAGGTTTGTATAGCCGATTATTTAGTATGATAAAGACTTGGTTATTATAATATTAGAATACACATGATTGTTTCTTTTATTCATTTGACCTAAAAATTGTCATTTCAAAGTCAAAAAACGCAATGCTAATATGTCAAAAAGAACGAGGAAGACTCCACACTTGTTTCGATAAGATCAGATTGGAATATTTTACATGGTTCTCAACGTTGATTACGTTGTATCTAATGATTTGGGTAACTTCACTTATTTATTTTAACTACCTTGTTTGCATCTAACATATTAGCACTTGAACCTCCAATAATAATAATTGAATTCTTATAATATATGTAAGGACGGATTTAGGAGTTAAAGTTGGGGGAAGTTTGAGCTAGAGCCCTAAACAAGATCGGTATATATTTTCTTCAAAGCCCTTGGCAAGATTCATATATATTCTTCGAGATAAAATAAAATTGATTAAGTGGTTATTTACATTCAATGAAAAAACTCAATGAAATACTTAGTAAATGACATGACGTTTTGCATGCACACATTCGATTATTACTTGGACACCATCGACGGTCTCCGACCGTCGTCCCGAATCAAATTATACCCGGGGGGAACGATGAACCCGTCGAAAATCACTGCATATAAAATATCATATCATTCACTAAGTTTTTCTTTGAAATTTTTCATTAATCATATCATTTTTCCTTTCTAAAATATAAGGAGTTTATATCTACAAAGTTATATTTAACACTTGATTATAATAACATTATGAATTCTTTTAATTTATTACTTAAACTAAAGTAAATCTTACCTACATATCGTGTTTTGCATGGCTATTTACTTTGGGGTAAAAGTAAAAATAGGATTGAAGAGCCTCTTTTTGGGGGAAAACCAAAAGTGAGATTTAGACATAAAGTTGTAGTCAAGATCACGTTGACCAGGGTAAAAACTAGTGCTCGATTTGGTCAAATCACTAGACCAACACGAACTAGAGGGACTTGTAAGTGCTTAGTCAACGTCGCATTGAGAGTTTTAGGAGTTTAAATGCACAACAAACTAACCATGGTTTGGTTCCATTGGTTTATATATATATATATATATATATATATATATATATATATATATTATATATATATATATATATATATATATATATAGTCCTGATCAGGTGCGGACTCTGTTTGCGGACGGCTGCGGACGTTGCGTGCGTGGCTGCGTCCGTGGCGTGCGTCCGTGGCGTGCGTGGCAAATAGACCCTCCCTCTCTCGCGTAAGCCCTCGCGACGCCTCACTCTTTCTCAACCCTACTCCCTCTCTCGCGACCCGACCGCAGCGCCGCCCTCCCTCTCTCGCGACCACAGCGCACCCCTCCCTCTCTCGCGACCCGACCGCAGCGCCGCCTTCCCTCTCTCGCGACCACAGCGCACCCTCCCTCTCTTGCGTCCGCAGCTGTTCTTCCCCACCAACTCTTGCGCGTCCGGCTCTCTCTCTCCCGCAGCAGTCTCTCGCCGACTCCTCTCTCGTCCTCTTGCGCGTCCGGCCTCCCTCTCTCGCGACCACAGCGCACCCTCCCTCTCTCGCGTCCGCAGCTGTTCTTCCCCGCCGACTCTTGTGCGTCTGGCTCTCTCTCCCGCCTCCCCCGTCGCCGAAGCAGGTAAACCCTAACATTTCAATTTTTTTATTGTAGAAAATTTTTTTGTTGTAGAAAATTGGTCCGCTCTCTATATCGAGTCCGAACCCTAAACGTGCGTCCTATGAATCTGCTACCCTATGAATTGAAAAAATCAGAGTTCTCTTGAGGATCCAAATATGGAGACTCAAAAATTAGTTGATCCCACAACTAATATGATGCTTTGTAATAGTAAATTTTTTCAATTTATAAAATTATTGGTATTTCCTTGGATTGGATACTGATTTTTGTTGTTATTAATATGACATTTGGTTCCGTTGGAGTATTAATATGCCTAGCACCTAGGATGCCAACTTCTTAAAGTTTAACATTTTTTTGTTATGGGATCTATGACTTCTGCTAAATGTGCAATCAATTACGACTAGAAAGCATTTTATCTAATGTCATATTCTCATTCACTGCTGATGACACCAAACAAGACTGAATTTGCTCATTTATATCGGAGATTAGTTCAGTTCAACCCATCTAGAGACTTTTTAAATTGACATGATTTTAGATACCCTCATGACTTTTTAAATTGACAATTTTTAGATACCATGTAATATTATGTGCACAATTTCAGTTCAACCCATGTCATATTCTCATTCACTGCTGTTATCTCAGTGTACAATTTTTGTTCACTGCTATTTATTTGTCTACTTATCTATTGTGTAATATTATGTGAGGGCGCTCAGAAATGGAAAGAAATATATTTGGTGATCAAGAATACATTCCGCAAGTTTCAGATGATCGAAAGCCAAAAATCGGAATGGAATTCTCATCACTAGAGGAGGCATATTCATTCTATAACCAATATGCACGAGAAGCCGGATTTAGCTCAAGGATGCACACGAGCAAGAAAAATAAGATAACAAATGAAGTCACGTGGAAACAAATGGTATGCTTTAAAGAAGGCCATACAGATCTTCGGATGAAACATTCACAAGTTGATCAACTAACAAGAGAAAGAGCACGTGACACAGTTAGAACAGGTTGCAAGTCAAATATTACATTTATCAAGAAACAGACTGGGCCTATTGGATTGTCAGTAACTTCACAGAGCCCCATAATCATCCACTCTCGACTCCATCAAAAGTACATTTACTACGCTCACATCGTAATGTTTCGGTAGCAAAGAAAGCATTGGCAAAACAGTTTTCTGAGGCAAATGTACCAACTTGTCAACAAATGAGATTGTTGGAGATAGAGTCTGGGGGTCCTGAGGGGGTAGGCTGCACAGAAAGAGATGTTAGAAATTTTGAAAGAAATTTAAGGGAAGAACAAAAGGGTATTGATGCCGAAACACTCATTGAGTTTTTCACATCTGAACAAGAGAAGAATTCAGAATTTTTCTTTGATTATGAGACTGATTTGGATAACAGATTTAGTAGATGTTTTTGGGCAGATCATATATCAAGGAGGGCATACAGCGTATTTGGTGATATTGTTGTATTTGATACGACATATAACACCAATAAATATGGATTAATTTTTGCACCATTTGTGGGAGTTAATAATCATCATCAGACTATTGTTTTTGCCTGCAGGTTTCTAAGTGATGAGAAAATTGATTCATTTGTTTGGTTGCTTAACAAGTTCATAGAAGCCATGCCTAAAGGAGCACCAAATGTTATAATCACTGATCAGGATCCTGCTATGACAAAAGCCATTGCACATGTATTCCCTCAAACAGTGCATCGATATTGTTTGTGGCACATACTGAATAAATTCCCAGAAAAATTACCTCCTTTGACTTTTCGAGACCACTACCAAAGCATAAAGAATGTCATTGTCAATTCTACAACACCTGCTGATTTTGAGAAGTCATGGGAAGAGACTATTATGTGTGCTAAATTGGAGAACAATGATTGGTTGTACTTAATGTATGAATTGCGACACAGATGGGTGCCAGCATATTTTAGCAATGTATTTTGTGCTGGAATGAGTAGCAGCCAAAGATCTGAAGGCTCACATGCATTTTTTAAGAAATATGTCTCAAATAAGAATTCATTGATGGATTTTATCACTCGCTTTAATAGAGCGCTGAGACATCAAAGACACAATGAATTAGTTGCGGACCATATTGATATGAATGAGATTCCTAAAATTCAGACAATTTTTCCAATGGAAACTCAAATGGTTAAGCTGTACACCAAAAAGAAATGGCTGGAGTTTCAATGTGAAATGAGTGAGAGTCATGGCTATTATGTGCAATCAATATTTACAGGAGTTGACTCAGTGGTTTATCATGTGATGAAATTTGATAGTTCTTCTTCCTCCAAACCAAGGGTGCTCACACATGACAAACAAACGGATTTCATTTCGTGTAGCTGTACGAAATTTGAGTTTGAGGGGATTCCATGCAGGCATATGTTAGCTTTTTTCCGCCTCAACCAAGTCCATTATTTGCCTGATACATATATACTCAAACGATGGACACGTAATGCAAAAGTTGGAGCAACATATGCTTTGGGAGAGCAATATTTCATCAATGATACAGATCCAGAAAAGTTGTTGATGTCAAGACACTCGAGGTTATCCTATAAAGCTTCAGTATTAGTTGATCATGCATCTTTGACAAATGAGGAGACAACCTTCTTGGATGAGCAATTTGATTGTATGCATAAGAAACTTCAAGAGATGAACATTAGTCCAACATGCAGTGATAAAAGTCAAAGGAGGAAATCCATAGATGAGGGCCTTGGTATTCTTGATCCTTCTTCGGTCAGAACAAAGGGATGTGGGAAGAGAATGAAATCATCGAAGGAGAAATCAAGCTCAAATTCTAGGTTATGTCATGGATGTGGGCATCGAGGAGTGTCACATGACAAGCGCAATTGTCCAAATTTACAGCAAAGGTATATGCCCAATAAGAATTCATATTTATTTTAATTTTACTTGCATATACAAACTTATTTGATTACATTTTGTAAATTACAGTGTTGACACAGTTGAACCAGATTTGGCATCGGTAGCAGGTATTGTTATAGTTTTAATTTATTAAATTACAGTGTTTTATTGAGAACATGCAATAAATAATTGGCTTTATTGTTGCAGGTTCTAATCACACGCGCTAGGATTCTAATATAGTGGTGAGGTTGTGTCTCATACTGTGCTTCAAATCAAGGAATTGAAACTTTTGTACTAGTCAAAATTTGATTTTGCTTGCATGCAAATTTTATGTTTTTTATTTCTCATGCTCATGTTTTATCATTTCGTTTGGTGATAATTGATCTTATGAAACAAATTTGATGTGTTATTTTGTGAGTTTTGTATGGAATAGTAAATCACTATTTAGGTAATTTATATGTCTCTTACAACTTAGAATTGTCTTTCCTGCAGAAACATTGGAGTTCCTTGCCAAATATGCAACTGAATTTCTAGTTCATGGTGTTGATGTTGAAGGGAAGAGGTAATGTTTGGTCCTGTAGACTTTCCTCTATGGCAATGTGTAGTTAATTGTATGTGTGATTTGTTGTAGTTGTTTTGGTCTTTTTTTTTGTTCCTTTCATGTTACCTCATGGCATAGTGATTTACTAGGCAATCTTAATGTTAGAAGGCAGGTACTTGTTTAAGATTTTCAGTTACTTTGCATGCTAGAGTTCTTAAACATTTTCTGTGTTCTAAAGCCAATATATCACACCAAAGGTTTATCTAATAACAAACTAATTTTTTTATCCCAAATTTGCCTTGCCTATCATTCCTCACGGGTTGGTGTTGGGAAAGGATTATGGACCTTCGACTTGGACCCTATTGGAACTTGGGAGTAAATTGTACAAGATGATGATCTTATACAATTGTGATAGGCAAGGCAAATTTTTTCTACAGTCAGTCAATTTTTTTTCGTACAATTGTGATAGGCAAGCCAATATATCAACCAAAGCATAAGCAACAACATTCAGTCAATTTTTTTTCACTAATGTGATATTTAAATATTTGAAGCTTTACTACACTTGTGATAATACACCCCATGCATAGCACTTGCATTTTGCTCTGACTATACTATGGCTTCAAACATTCAGAGTTGATGGGCTCTTCATTTCTCTATTTTCTTTTTTATTCTTTTCGGACAACTATGATGATGAGGTAAAAAAATTTGGTGATTGGCAGCACAAATTGAAGCAGAAGTGACAGTGCTACTAATGAACTAAGCACTCAACTTGTCAGATCAGGAGGATAGCAAAAGATCAGCCTCTCATAGGAAGGGTGGCTGAACTATTTTCGAGGGTAAAGCCAAGAGCTCCTCAATCCAAGTGCTGCCCTCTGCTGCATTGCTCTAACAATCAAAGATAATGTATTGCATTGCAATAGCAGTATATAGACACCAAACGTTCTCTAATATGTAATTGTACGTTAGTGCTAATTAACTCTTTGTCTTCTCTTATGCTTGTATCATGGAGAAAGAATTGCTAATGGATTTTGGATAAACATCCTAAATGCTTTGCAAAGAATTGTTTATAACTGAAAATACATACCAAATCAATGCACGAGGATCGATTCAATGCAAACATGCACCACCCAATTTGTTTGGACTTTAGAAATGGTTGTTTGGAGATTCTTAGTACGATTTAGTTTCAATACTAGGTAGAAAAGCTAAGGGATAGTGCACGAGGCTTCTGATAATACCAGATCTTATTAATTCCTCCGCAATCTATATACCTAAACGTGGGTTCTGGCATCACATTACAAGTACATGGAAGAAGTACCTCTTAAGCACACATCGATTGCAGATCAGATCCACCGACTTCTAAGACAGCCAGTATATCGATCACTAACATAAAGAACGATCTAGTCTTATCTTGTAAGAGCAATTCATATTCCATAAAAAGCAATCCATTATTAAATACGAAAGCATACTTCGACGATCAACAACTAAGCACAAAGATCTCAAAGTCATGACCAAAATAAAATAAGTAGAACCCGTCGGTTTCATTTAAGTTTCTGTCCAGGACATCAAGAATTACTCTTGTTGCATTTTAATCGTTTGCCCGTTCGTTCATCGATTGACGATTTTTGAGGTATCTTTCCTGCAGAAAATATGGATGGCAGATATTTCGACGGAACAAATGAAGGGTCGTGATGAAGGTTTAATGAAGGTTTCATGAAAACTTAGGACCACAAGGAGTTATAATCGTTTAAAGGACGGGCGGCCGATGAAGAAATACTTGTAGACAAGCATCGACAAGTCCCATGGCATCGACAAGCATTCAATATTGTTTTTAAAAAAATAAGCAAATGAAAATAACAATTAAGCAAATGACAAGCAAATGAAAATATAGAAAACCCAATTACATTAACCCACATGTGCCCGAGATTTACATACATGTCTCAACCAACATTTCAGATAACATTATTGTTTCAAGTTGAACTTATAGATAAAACAACCTTGCCTAATCACTATCACTAATTGCTAAAGAATCCAAAAGATTTACTATCTGTTTCATTGTATCCTTAAATTTAGCTTTTTTTTAAGACTTTAGAAGCCTTCTATCAGGATTTAGATTTGATCTTGAAGTTGAACTTGAAGTTGTATAAGATGAATTAGAAGCTGGTGTGTCATTCTTTGTATCCAAGTACACTTGATAAACTTTTTCTGCCTCCTCTCTACTTTGATAAGATTTATATATGTTGCCACTAAAGCCATTAACTTGACGTGATGCTTCCATCCACGAATCATAAATGCCCGGGTTATATCCGACAAATACAACATAAGTTTTTCCCTACATTAAAAACAACATTCATAATTTTGTATAACCATAATATGAGAACTTAAAATGGACAACATACCATTTTTTATAAGAGGAAACGCTACCTTGGAAATTTCCTGAAAAAAAAACAAACGCTACTTATAACCTAAAATAACAATAAAAATTAATAGCAATAAAACAAGCGTTGTCTCCCAATGAGGCAGTTCTGGTCATCCTTCATCAGGTTTAACTACAACAAACAAATAATATGTAAATCACAAAACCAACAGCTTTTCAATCCTCCCATCAACCCATAGAATTAGAACAACAATAAACATTAAAAACAAAGAACAGGGAACCCAAAGAACTAGAACAATAACCCATCAAACCAACTCATGGCAGCCTAAAGAAAAATTCAAAGACTTCCTCCACAACCAATTCCAATCCTACTGATGGATGATGCCACAAAACCTAAATCAAAACAAATCAAACTCTAAAACTTAGAATCCAAACCGAAGAAACATTCCAATTCCCATACAAGAATCCCATAGGATAAAACGGCAAGATCCATAGGATAAAACGGCAAGATGAACTCCCCAACTTTGATGTTCACAGCCAAGAAGTACCAAATCACAAACTGAAATTAGATGAAAACCACCAATCAAAACTCACTCACACTACAACAAAATCTCCACAGCTACGTACGCCCTTCACAGAGCCAAAGGAAAAAGAAAATCTGCACATAACCTCCAAATTCAAAACCCATCCACAACAGAACAAAATTATCCAAATTAGAAACATATGCACCAAATTAAAGAGGGCTGCGGCTCGCGATGTGTCGAGGGAAGGAGAGATCAGACCGCGCTGTGGGAGAAAAAGGTATTCTTATTGCTCCGTTTCATAACATAGCAAAGCATTTTGTTCAAAGAACTTTATCTTTGGATTTACTTCTTTCACCTGATTTGCGTGGAAGAAAAAAAAAGGTATTCCTATTGCTCCGTTTCATAAAGCAAGGGAATTCTTCCTATTGCTCTATTTTTTGGCTAGGGAATTCTTCCCTCAATCAGGAGGGAAATTTAGGATTAAGGTTAGGGGCGTACCTGCTTCGGCGAGGGGGGAGGCGGGCGGCGAGTCGGCGCGAGAGAGAGCTGCAGACCTGAGAGAGAGGAACCCGAGTGTCGCGAGAGAGAGCTGCGGCTGTTCTTCCCCTTCGGCGAGAGAGAAGGGACGGGATCTGCTTCGGCGAGTGTCACGAGAGAGGGAGGGTGCGCTGTGGTCGCGAGAGAGGGAGGGCGGCGCTGCGGTCGGGTCGCGAGAAGGGACGGGACTGCTTCGGGTCGGGTCGCAAGAGAGGGAGGGTGCGCTGTGGTCGCGAGAGAGGGAGGGCGGCGCTGCGGTCGGGGTCGCGAGAGAGGGAGTAGGGTTGAGAAAGAGTGAGGCGTCGCGAGGGCTTACGCGAGAGAGGGAGGGTCTATTTGCCACGCACGCCACGGACGCAGCCACGCACACAACGTCCGCAGCCGTCCGCAAACAGAGTCCGCACCTGATCAGGATATAGACTTTTGCTATCCTGCGGACCGTACGGTGCAGACCCGTGCGGACCATAGCGCCAGACCGATCAGGCAACTGCCTGATCGATCACGCAGGGCGCTAAGCCGATGGTGGCCGATCGTCGATCGGACACCATCTGCGGCTTTCGACCGTCGCCCCCGAACAAAACTATAACCCTAGGGGGTGCGGTGAATCGTAGGGGTAGCGGTAAACACGTCGACGTGGTGAACCCTAGGGGTAACGGTGAACCCGTCGACATTGCGTAACGGCTGATCGGTCACGATGACCGATCAGGCAGGTGCCTGATTGGTCAAGGACCCTGACTGATCAGGCAGGTGTCACACGCGGTCTGCAGGAAGCGATCCATAGGAGAGCAAAATCATATATATATATATATATATATATATATATATATATATATATAGGAGTGATCTCTTGAGCGATAAAATCTATGCACTCATGCGCGACAAGCTTCCTGATCGGTCACCAGACCGATCAGGCACTCTCCGAGAGCGGCAACTGCCTCCACCCGTCGCCTCGAACACCGTACTATAACCAAGAGGGACACGTGAATTCGTCTGGGCTTGCTGGCAAACGGTAGCCTCCGGCCGCAGCCCCGAAAACCATACTATAACCAAAAGGGACATGTGAACCCGTCGGGGCTTGCTGACCAACGGCGGCCTCTGGCCGCCACCCCGAACAACATACTATAACCAAGAGGGATACATGAATCCGCCGGAGGCCGCCACCCCGAACACCATACTATAACCAAGAAGGACACGTGAACCCGTCGGGGCTTAATGACCAACGACGACCTCCGACCGCCGCCCCGAACACCATACTATAACCAAGAGGGATACATGAACCCGTCGAGGCTTGCTGACCAACGGCGGCCTCCGGTCGCCGTCCCGAACACCATACTATAACCAAGAGGGACACGTGAACCCGTTGGGGCTTGTTGACCAACGCTGACCTCCAGCCGTCGTCCCAAACACCATACAATAACCAAGAGGGACACGTGAACCCGTCGGGCTCGTCGCACCTTCCTCGCCGCCCTCGGAGAGTGCCTGATCGGTCTGGTGACCGATCAGGAAGCTTGTCGCGCATGTGCGCGCATCTTTTGTCGCTCAGGAGATCAAATCCTTATATATATATATATATACTTTCTGAGTTTAAGAATTTAATTCTAGAAAACGTGGTAGAATCAATATTCATTTACTTTCATCACCTCGCAACCATGATATATATATATATATATACTTTCCGAGTTTAAGAATTTAATTATAACATTAAACATAAAAAAAATTAATTGAAAAAAATTTAAGGGTGCACAGGATGTGGAGGGTAAGGTGGGTAGGATCCCAAAACTACGGCAATTTACCAAAGGGTGTACGTAATAATTGGAAATTATCAAAGGGCGTACCATGATTTCTATTTTATCAAAGGGGCACGATTTAAAGTGAATTCCTATGATACCCTTGCCGCCACAAAATACCTTTTCCATTTACATTTTCGAGACATCTGAACCACTTTTACAATAAAATAATAATTTGTGGTTCGGATGGCCAGGGTTTATCTCTCAGCGCAACAAGGTAAATGGTATTGTCGAAGGAGGAGATTGTGCGTGCCCTAGTTGTGCTGTGTTGAAAGTCCATACTGCTCGGCACTATCAAAGTAGGATTTAGGGTTTCTGCAGGGTTGATTTTTATGATAATGGCAGGAAAATGGTTTGTGGGTGATTCATCGTCTTCTTCATTGGCATTAATCACCAAGGTATGTTAGCGATAGGCTTAGGTAAGAACAACATAGTTTGTGAAAATGTTTATACTTATTTTTGCTGAATAAATTTGTAATGTATAAAAAATGTAGGGTTCAGATGAGTTTGGGAAAAAATTACATTGGTGCAGTATTTTAGGACACTTTAAATATTTTGTTGAAGCATTTGAAATTTTAAATTATCGACACATTGTGAAGATCAAAGAGTCGCCCTTCAGTATTTTCTTGGACATAGAAGAATTGCAGCATATCCGGGGAATTTTGGTTAATATATTTAAAAGTTAGGATTCAACCTCGCAAGTTTTTAAATTCTCAGGTAATAGTTTTAAATATAAATTATAAACAATATCTATAGTAAGATAAAACTTGGATATAGTTGGCCTTAAATGATTGATATTTGATCAATTTAAATGAGTGAATTTCAGGTGAAATTCACTTTAGGCCCAACGTGGGCCTGAAATAAACATTTCAGGCCTACCGAGGGCCTGAAGTAAATTCACTTCAGGCCCTCGGTAGGCCTAAAATAAAATCATTTCAGACCTACCGAGGGTCTGAAGTGAATTCATTTCAAGCCCACGTTGGGCCTGAAATGAATTCATTTCAGGCCCAAAGTGAAATAAGTTGAAGCCTATATTGTTGATGATAATTAAATATTTTAATTGTTTCAGGTGTACCGGTTGCGTTCACCAGACGAGATGTTGCTTTGTTATTGGGTATAGTGGGCCGTGGAGTTTCGGTCCTTATTAATTCAACTAAAGCATCGGGTGACCTCTATCGTACTTACTTCTCAAAAGAAAAACAACCTACCAGAACAAGAATTGAGGACTTACTTAAACATTATTCTAAAAGTGTTGAATCAGAGGATGATGTGTTATTAGTTTGTAAATTATATATTTTGTATATATTTGTTTGTGTTTTATTTTCGTCTAGTACATATAAGGTCTCTCTAGAGCTTGTAGATATAGTAGATAATTATGACAATCTTGGTAGATTCAACTGGGTGGAAGCTATCTATAAATTTTTGTCTCCCCAATTACCTAAGATTGGAGAATTATTTTCATCAACTCAGGGAAACCAGAGGACCACCAACCTCCCTTACGTAAAGGAATTTGCTGGCTTTTGGCAGTGAGTAGAATTTTCTTGATAAATTTTATAATATTTTGCTGTCATTAATGTAATTGACTGGAAAACTTTGTGTAGGCATGGTTTTTGGAGCATGTACCCATTCAAAAACCATACAATGTTGAAGGACCCCGAATAAATAAGTGGAGGAATATTCCTTCGCATATTAGTAGGGTGAGGGACCTTGTCAACCAAATCAGGTCCGAAGAGGTAATTATTCTAAACTGTGATCTATGTTAGTTTGATATTGAGGTAGTAAAATTTGTGTACTTGGTAATTGACAGGTGATTATTGAAATAATTCCTAACCTACATGAAAACACATTGTTTGAGAACCTTGAGATTGGGGATGACATTCCACGGGCAATGGAGACATCACAAGGACATGACACAGAAGATGTAAGGTCATGTGGTGAATGCATTCTTAAAGACACCCTAATCAAGGAGCTAACAGAGGAGAATATATGTTTGAATGAAAGAGTTAAGGAATTAATTTCAATTATTGAAAAAAAGGGGATGGAGGGTCAAGAAAGCTATCTTGTAGTCAGTCCTCTTTCTGATCCAGTATCTTGTAGAACAAGGAGAGGACATGACCGAACTCGGTATGATTACAGGGATACTCCAATTGAGAGTCTAGTATGACACCAACTATTACATAAGGGGAAGCGGAGAAAGGAACAAATATCAAATGTCATGGACAAAGGAAAAAAGGAAACTTTGTGAGGAGGATATGGATGTCATGTCTGAAGAAGATATAGAGGAGGAAAAAAGAAGGACCTCCGAACTATACAAAATGAGGCAACAAGGCATTGATGTATGTGAGTTATTTTCATATAAATTATGTCAAATTTATTGAATTTGGTCATTAATTAGTTTGGTCTAAATTGTATCGATGTAGTTTGTGAAGAAGCATTTTATGAAGTCGAAGAAGAAAAATCAAGATAAAGAAGTGACCTACCTGATAAATAAATTGGAGAACCTAAAGTAAGTTATGAAACATAGTTTAGTTAATATATTTGGGGCTTTAATATATAATCTTATCAATTAACTTGGCAGGTTGGCTAATGAATTTATCTGGGAGGATGCACCCTTTGTTTTGAAATTGCATTCATTCTTACAAATCCTCAATGGAGAGGTTTTTACAAAAGACGAGGTCATTGATGCCTTCTGTAAAATTATATTTAGGGGAGCATCCACATGTGGTATGTCATACAACAAGTCAATATATTGTTCAACTTTCTTCACAGTAAGTGATGTAAATTAGTATCAATTAATAGATTATAGAAGACCTAATATTATGATGTGGTTATTAATAATTTTGATTTTGCAAATTCTTAGGCTTCAATAAGATCGTCAAGAAAGTTTTCCCTGCAACAAGTGATGAAGACTGATATGATAGAACAATGGTTTTGATATATTTTAATACCTTTGTGCAGTGATAATATACACTTTCACTTGTTGGCGGTGGATACAGAAGCAATGACTTTCAATCATTTAAATTCTCTTGCTAGTTGTCGTAAATATAATTTTGACTCAGCAGTGAGCTACCTACCTTTATTCATATATATGTTCATCATTTGGTAAAAAATGTCATTGAAATTCATAATATCTTTTACAGGTAAAAGAACTTAAAAAATATACTCGCGAGGAACTTATAGCTATTCATCCATATCTACAAAGTCATCATCCCTTGGACAAATGACCCTCCGTCAGACAAAAATGTCCCCAACAAGAACATAGGTAAGTAAATGAGGAAGAGTTTCAAAATTTTAAAATCATGAAAGTATTTTATTACCCCACTTATTGAAATCAGAAATACTGTTTGTTATTTTCAACGTGGACTGTGCCTTCTTTGTTATGCAATACATCCGATGTCTCCTATACGATGAGAAGATGGATTTCAAACAAGGAGATATGACGAAAATTAGATTTGATCTGACAGTAAATATTATCAGAGACATGTATTGTAGAACATGAGACTGTCAATCTCTTGAAGTAATGTTGTAAAAAAACAACTTTTGCTGGTGATTCAGCTCCATTTGTATAGAAATTGTGTAATTTGTATGAATATAATTTATTGTAATTGTTTAACAAAACAATTGTGTGATGTTCATTCACATTGAGTTGCTGCAATGTTGTGTACCAACTGATACGGTAAGCAAACATAACTCATAATGATTGGGACTAAGTTTGCACATCAGAAATAACATCTCTTTGGTTAACTCTAACTACTGATATCGAGTATGGACATATCCAAGTATCGAAAGTCCATCAGTGGGTTTCTGATACATAATATGAAAATATGACTTAATGGTCTCAAAGGAATTGAAATTTGGTATGCATTCTGTATTACTTAGTAAGATGGATCATCTCTACCATAAATTTAAAAAACTTGTTTCAAATTCTAAAAATTAATAATTAAATAAATATAGAATATTATTCTATAAATTATTATTTTATTTAATGCCGAAGGTGAACATGAACTTAACTGATTTTAGGCCCACGGTGGACCTGAAATAAAATGAATTCAGGCCTAGTGTAGGCCTGAATAGCTCCATTTCAGGCCCAACTTAGGCCTGAAATAAATTTATTTCAGGCCCAGGATGACCCTGAAATCAAGTGATTTCAGGCCCACCGTGTGTCTCAACTGAGAAAATTTCAGGGTCTCTGTTAACCATAAAATCCTTTTGATTTAAGTTGATGGATAATAAATTTAACTTGGTATAGATGAAGAAGAAGATAGACGCCACAACCTTGGGATGGAGGTTGATAAATCTTGAACGCCACAAGGGTATGCCTTGATAAGTTCTAGTTCAATGAAGAACCAACAAGTTAGAGCCTCATCATGTAGTAGATTGAATAAGCCAAAAGTTACATGTTGTGGCCGCCACCCCCTTAATTTATAGCTATAGGGTGACCTAAAAATCCTAAAAGGCCAAAAGGAAGCCCATTTAGTAGAGGCCTATGTAGTCTACATAGGCCTATTGAGCTCTTGGCATCATTACAACCCAAATAAAGCTAGAAATTGGGCCTAAATTGAACCCACAAAATTAACATATCCTTCTTACATAGACAAGAGACTAAGGAGACTAGTTAAGCTCATCTAAGGCTTGAATTAGGTTGACCAAGCCGTATGACTTGCTCTTGGTCAAACCTTCTTCAATGGTGGCTTTGGCTTTCACATCTTCAATTAGCACATTAAGTGTTTCTTTTTTCTTTTTAGCCTTAGCCCTTGTAATTGGGCCTCCTTTGATGCATAATGGATCATCAACATCTTCTAGAGTGGGTTGAGCATGATCCATATCGTTAGATTGTTGGGCAACTTGTTCACTTCGTTTGTCTCCATCATATTCATCCTCGAATCTTGATTACCTACATCAAAGGGAGAGAGATCAGAAACATTAAATAGAGATGAGAACTCACATTATACTCACCCGGCAAGTCAAGCTTGTAGGCATTATCATTGATACGCGCCACGACTTGAAATGGTCCATCTCCTCTTGGATGTAACTTAGTACGACATTTTGCAGGAAATCTCTCCTTTCTCATATGAACCCAAACCCAATCACCGGGTTCAAAGATTATTTTTTTTCGTCCCTTGTTGGCTTGCGTAGCATATTGTTCAGTCTTCTTTTCAATTTCCATCCTTACATTCTCATGCATTTGCCTCACAAATTCTGCTTTCTTTGTACCATCCATACTAGCTTGTTCAGAGATAGGAAAAGGTGATAAATCCAAAGGAGTTAGCGGATTGAAACCATATACCACTTCAAAAGGTGAACACTTAGTAGTAGAATGTATAGATCTATTATATGCAAATTCAACATGTGGTAAACAATCTTCCCAACCTTTTAAATTCTTTTGAATGATAGCTCTTAATAAAGTAGCTAATGTTCGATTTACTACCTCAGTTTGTCTATCTGTTTGTGGATGATACGTTGTAGAAAATAACTTTGTTCCCAACTTGCCCCATAGTGTTTTCCAAAAGTAGCATAGAAACTTTGCATCACGATCTGAAACTATACTTTTCGGCACTCCATGAAGTCGTACAATGTCCCTAAAAAAGAGATCAACAATATGGTTAGCATCATCTGTTTTCCTACTGGAATAAAATGAGCCATTTTGGAATATCTATCTACGACCACAAAAATAGAATCCATACCTCGTTTTGACCTTGGTAAACCAACAATAAAATCCATAGAAATATCAACCCAATGTTCACTAGGAATTGGTAGAGGTGTATACAACCCATGGGGTAAAGATTTAGATTTTGCTTGCCTACATGTGATATACTTCTTACAAAATTTTACAACATCACCTTTCATATGTGGCCAAAAGAAATGCTCCAACAAAACATCTAGGGGTTTGTGTCATTTTCCATTTTCATTTTCCGGAAAACCGCATTTTCTAGTTTTCTGGAAAATGACTTTTTTTCATTCTCTAGTTTTCCAGAAAATGCTATGTTTTTTTCTGAAAAACAAAGCTGGAAAATGCAAACCAAACATGTTTTCCAGAAAACCACATTTTCTACAGAAAATGAAAATGAAAAACAGACTGGAAAATGCAAACCAAACGCCCCCCTAGTGTTTTTCGCACTCCTAAATGTAGTCCCCCACCATGGGCTTCTTGGACTAATAATTCCCTCAATGAACAGTTAGGCACACATAACCTATTAACTCTAAATAGAAATCCCTCATGCCTATAAAACTTCCCAAATGCTCACAAACTTCAAATACATTTCCAAAGATAGGATCTTTAGAATATAGATCTTTAATGTATTCAAATCCTAACAATTTAGTGTTCAAAGTAGAGAGCAAGGTATACCTTCGAGATAAAGCATCAGCAACAGTATTTTCCATACCTCTTTTATACTTGATCACATAAGGAAATGATTCAATGAACTCCACCCATTTCGCATGACGTCGATTTAACTTACTTTGGCTCTTCAAGTGCTTCAATGATTCATGATCTGTGTGAATGACAAACTCTTTGGGCCACAAGTAGTGCTGCCAAGTCTCTAATGCCCTGACCAAAGCATATATCTCTGTGTCATAAATGGGATAGTTCAAAGCTGCTCCACTCTATTACTCACTAAAATAAGCAAGGGGTCGACCTTCTTGTATTAGCACAGCTCCAATACCTATTCCTGATGCATCACACTCAATTTCAAAAGTTTTAGCAATGTTAGGTAACGCAAGTAATGGTGCAGAACTTAATTTCTCCTTAAGTGAGTTGAAGGCTGAATCTTGTTCACTATCCCAATGAAATCCAACATTCGTTTTAACAATTTCAGTCAAGGGTGCAGCTAAAGTGCTAAAATTCTTAACAAACCTTCTGTAGAAATTTGCCAAACCGTGGAAGCTGCGTACCTCAGTTATTGTTTTTGAATAGCCTTGACCTTCTTCTCATCAACTGCTATTCCCTTAGCACTAACAATATAATCATAAAACTCAATTTGATTAGTGCAAAAAGAATATTTTTGAAGGTTAGCATACAACTTTTCATTTCGCAAAACAATTATAACATTTTGTAAATGTTGTAGATGCTCCTCTAAATGTTTACTATAAATCAAGATGTCATCAAAATATACTACGACAAAATTTCCAATAAAAGCACGAAAAATATGGTTCATTAACCTCATGAAAGTACTAGGTGCATTAGTAAGCCCAAATGACATTACTAACCATTCATACAAACCATACCTAGTCTTAAATGCAGTTTTCCATTCGTCTCCCTCACGCATGCGAATTTGATGATAGCCCGATTCAAATCAATTTTAGAGAAAATGCAAGAGCCATGTAGTTCATCTAGCATATCATCTAATCTAGGAATAGGATGACGATACTTTACCGTAATCTTGTTGATAGCTCTACAATCAACGCACATTCTCCATGTTCCATCCTTCTTAGGTACTAGCAAAACGAGGACGGCGCATGGACTCAAACTTTCTCGGACATACCCTTTTCTCATCAGCTCTTCAACTTGCCTTTGAAGTTCTTTTATCTCAGCAGGGTTACACCTATAGGCTGGCCGATTAGGAATTGTGGCTCCGGGGATGAAATCAATTTGGTATTCTATTCCTCTATGTGGTGGCAATCCATCAGGAACCTCATCAGGAAATACATCATCAAATTCCTGCAAAATAGATTTAACAACACTTGGCAATGTTAGTGTTAAAATCGGCCTCCATGTACAAAAGTACAATCATCGGCTGTGAAGCATAAAACGCTCTCGTAACCTCACTTTCTTTTGCTTAAAAGCTCCTTTTTTTACTCTCTTGCTCTTGAATTTCTTTTCCCCTTTCATTCTTTTTTCCACTCATCTCATCTTCACCTTTTCTTTTCTCACACTCCTTTTCTTTTCAATTCTTTTTCCTTTTCTCATTTTCTTTTTTCTCACACTCTTTTCTTTTTTCACTCTCATTTTTGATCCTCAATTGATCTTCATATACTTGTTTAGGAGTCAATGGTACAAGAGTTACATGTTTACCATGAATCATAAAAGAATACTTATTTTTAAGCCCATCATGCATGACCTTCCTATCAAATTGCCATGGCCTACCTAAAAGTAAATAACATGCATGCATTGGCATACATCACAATGTATCTCATCATGATATCTACAAATGGAAAATGAAACCAACACTTGTTTGTTGACCTTGACTTCCCCGCAATCATTCAACCATTATAGTTTATAAGGTCTAGGATGCTTAGTGGTAGGTAAGCATAATTTCTCAACCAAAATAGTACTAGCTACATTAGTGCAACTTCCCCCATCTATAATCATACTACATACCTTGTCTTTGATGTGGCAACGGGTATGAAATATGTTGCCTCGTTGTTCTTCATTATCTTCTTTCACTTGCACATTTAGAGCACGCCTAGTGACAAGAGCTTCACCTTCAACGGGATACTCTTCTTCACTTTCCAATAATGGGGGCAAGGAACTATGATCTTCGGACTCACTTTCAGTCTTGATGTCACCATTTTCTTTCAAAATCATAATTCTTTTGTTTGGGCATTGTGAAGCGATATGTCCCCTTCCCAAGCACTTAAAGCATTTAATATCTCTATTTCTTGAAGGTTGGAGGGGTTCCTTTTCCTTGACCAATGGAGAGCTTGCATTCTTATTCTTTGAAAAATCGGGCTTTTTCTTTGATTCAACTTTATCATCTCTTTTGTTCAACTAGATTTCCAAGTTGATGAATGAGAACTTTGCCCCCCCATGCTTGTTTGATCCCTTCTTTTTGAGTTGTCTTTCAACTTTCATGGACATATGCACCATGTCTTCAAGCTCCACGTAATGTTGCAACTCCACTACATTTGCAATTTCTTGATTTAAATCTTGTAAAAATCGTGCCATGGTTGCTTCTAGGTCCTCCTCCACATTGGCCCGAATCATGGCAATTTCCATCTCTTTGTGGTATTCCTCCACAGTCTTGGATCCTTGTGTGAGACTTTGTAACCGTTGATACAAATCCCGATAGTAATGTGTTGGAATGAATCTCTTTCTCATAATAGTCTTCATCTCCTCCCAACTACCAACGGGTCTCTCCTGCTTAGAATAATTTGATCCCACCAAATAATTGCATAATCAACAAATTCAACGGCAGCGAGTTTTACCTTCTTCTCTTCAGAATAGTTGTGACANTTTTGCACTGATCATGTGGTTTTTCTTGGATTTGTCATAAGTTCTAAAGGAGTGCAGGTTGATGAAGAGAAGGTTAAGGCCATTAGAGATTGGCCAACCCCCAAACTGTGAGTGAGGTTAGGAGCTTCCATGGGTTGGCAAGTTTCTATAGAAGGTTTGTGAAGGATTTTAGCACACTGGCAGCACCCCTAAATGAAATTGTCAAGAAAATATGAGTTTTAAGTGGGGAGAGAATCAAGAAAATGCATTTCAAGCACTTAAGGACAAACTCACACATGCACCCATTCTTGCTTTGCCTGATTTTTCCAAATCATTTGAAATTGAATGTGATGCATCTCATGTGGGTATTGGGGCTGTTTTACTTCAAAATGGACATCCCATTGCATATTTTAGTGAGAAGATAGGTGGCGCCACTCTCAACTATTCCACTTATGATATAGAATTGTATGCACTTGTTAGAGCTTTGCAAACATGCAGCACTATCTTTTGCCTAAAGAATTTGTTATTCATAGTGATCATGAATCTTTGAAGTATTTGAAAGGGCAGGGGAAGCTCAACAAAAGGCATGCCAAATGGGTTGAATTTCTTGAACAATTTCCGTATGTGATTAAGCATAAGCAAGGAAAGGTAAATGTTGTAGTAGATGCACTTTCACGAAGGTATAATTTGCTTGTTACACTTGAAACTAAATTACTTGGCTTTGAACATATCAAAGAGTTGTATGAACATGATAGTGACTTCTCTGAATTATATGCTGCGTGTGAAAAGAAATCACAAAATGGGTTTGTTAGGCATGATAATTACTTGTTTAAGAACAATAGACTTTGTGTGCCTAGAGGATCCATGCGTGAATTGCTAGTTAGGGAAGCACATGAGGGGGGTCTAATGGGACACTTTGGGGTTCAAAAGACCTTAGAAATGTTGCATGAACATTTTCATTGGCCACACTTAAGGCATGATGTGCAAAAATTTTGTGAAAAGTGCATTGTGTGCAGAAAAGCAAAATCTAAGGTATCACCTCATGGACTTTACACTCCTTTGCCTATTCCTGATTCCCCTTGGATTGACTTGTCTATGGATTTTGTTGTAGGGCTACCACGCACTCAAAAAGGTAAGGACTCCATTTTTGTGGTAGTTGATAGATTTTCTAAGATGGCACACTTCATACCTTGCCACAAAGTGGATGATGCAACTCATGTGGCAGATTTGTTTTTCAAAGAGGTTGTAAGACTTCATGGCATGCCTAGGAGCATTGTTTCAGATCGTGACACCAAATTCTTAAGTCATTTTTGGAGGACCTTATGGAACAAACTAGGAACAAAGCTTCTTTTCTCCACTACATGTCACCCTCAAACTGACGGCCAAACTGAGGTGGTAAATAGGACTCTTTCTACTCTGCTTAGAGCAATTATTAAGAAGAACATTAAGTCTTGGGAAGAATGTTTACCTCATGTTGAATTTGCTTATAATAGGGCTGTCCATTCTACTACTCAATTTTCCCCTTTTGAGATTGTTTATGGGTTCAATCCGCTAACACCTCTTGATTTGCTTCCTTTACCTAACACTTCTTCTTTAGTTCACAAGGATGGTCAAGCAAAGGCAGAATATGTGAAAAAGCTTCATGAGCAAGTTAAAGCTCAAATTGAGAAGAAAATGGAGCAATATGCGAAGAGAGCCAATAAAGGGAGAAAAAGAGTTGTCCTTGAACCCGGTGATTGGGTGTGGGTTCATATGAGAAAGGAAAGGTTTCCTGCCCAAAGGAAATCAAAGCTTCAACCAAGAGGAGATGGACCATTCCAAGTGTTGGAAAGAATTAATGACAATGCTTACAAAATTGACTTGCCCGGTGAGTATGGTGTTAGTGCAACATTTAATGTGGCTGATTTGCGTCCATTTGATGTAGGTGATGAAGATCTAAATTCGAGGACGAATTCACCTAAAGAAGGAGGGAATGATGTGGACCAAGGAGGGGATACAAGCTTACAAGAAAAGCCATAGAGGAAGAGGCATTGAAAGGAATTGGAGGACCCATGACAAGATCCAAGACTAAGAGAATGAAGCAAGCTTTGGAAGGCTTAATAATGGAGCTCAAGGAGAAGAAGGATCAATGCACAATGGAGGCAACAACTAAATGGATCACATTGAAATTGAGCCCACATGAAGACAAAACTTGAAGGCCCAAAACCACATGATCCAAGATGCATTCAAGGGCTACAAGTGTCCAATTTTCGTGGGTATTTTTGGGGGAATTTTCTGAAGTTATTTTTGATGTCTTTTGGTGGGTTTTTAATGCTTTTGGGAGTTCCTAAGCTAGTATTAGGGAATTGTGGGAAATAAACATCATGCATGCATGCATGCATGATAATGGTGCATAATTAGTGCTTAGTGGGAAGTGTGGTAGAGGTTAATGTTTCAACCTCCACTAAGTCTATATATAGGAGAACTCTTGTATGACCAAGGCATGTTAAGTTTGAATGAAATCAGAGTTTTCTCTATTGTGAGAGCTTCCTTTGGTTCTTAGGCAAAGAACTAATCGTGATCTTATCAAGGCAACTTGTGGCGATCGAAACCCCCCATGACTTATCACTCACCCTCTCATCTTTCTTGAGTGTGGCGTCAATATCCTTCCCTACATCTAAATTTCAAGGCGATGCATTCCAAGGTGCTTATCAAAATGGGTTAGTAATTCATCTTGGTGAAATATGGAGCCGATATTATATAAGTAATAGTACGCGTCCTTTATGAGCTTCAACTTCCACTTAATATATATAGGATGGAAGGGAGAGAAAACCAAGGGGTTTTCCTCCTTCTTCCATGCGAAAACCAAGTGAGGAGAGGTTAGGGTTTCTCACCAAAGGGCAACTAGAGTTCTCTCCTAGGGCCAAGAGTTGGAAGATTGAGCAAGGAAGAAGATTTTATGCCGGGTAGTAAGTTTCGAAGCACAAGGAGGTAAGTAGATCACTCACCTGCAATAGAAGTAGTTTCGTATGATTCTAACCAAAATTCTAAGCCTTTTGATAATGTGATCCTAGTATAGCAAGACCACGGTCTTGATTTGCCCAAAACAAGTTTTGGGATTTCGGCACGCAAGGTGTTCGATAAAAGTTCTAAGTACGACTAAGGTCTAGAACGAGTTCTAGGACTAAGAAATGAGATAAGAAATAAGACCAAGGTCTTGTTGTGTCCTAAAATGAGTTTTGGGACCATTACCTTTTTAAGTGCTAAGTTAGGCATTTAAATACAAGCATGAGTATAAGTTTAAGTCTATATTACTATGAAAGACCGAGGTCTTTTTGGCATGTACCGGGCCGAGGCCCACAAGATCTAGGCGAGCCTAGTAGACGCTCTATTAGGGTTCGGTGGCTAGCTACCCCGAAACCTATTACGGATGCGTACATTGGTACTATGCCGAACCCAAAGAAGAATGTTTATTATTTTGAAGTATATGATGTATAAGATAAGTTTCAATCTTCTCCATAACAAGTATTCATTTCAAGCAAAGTTTCTTTCTAATGCAAGAAATTGTTCAAATGTATTCATGGGCATCGTTCATGTTGAAGAATGGTATTTCCGTTACAAGCATGTTTCAAAGCAAGCGTAAGCATGTTCATGTCGAATGCCTGTTTTGTGAGTTAGGTATCTACTTACTAAGCAAATTGCTTATAGTTGCATCCTTTTATTGCAGATAAAGGTAAAGACAAGATATAGAGCAAGGAGGCTACATTCAAAAGGTGGAACCGCCACCTCAACGACCCCCTGATCCCTGCCCCACAGGTTTTCAGTGGGATAAGCTGTAGAGCAAGGAGGCTACAGGATGCATGGTTGGTGCTAGTGGTGGCGGAATAGTGGAATGAGATCCTTCGGGATAAGTTGTTAATTTTCCAAGCTCTAAACAATAGAATGTTATGAGTTTCTTGTGTTTATGATTTATGGGTCATATTAGTAGTTTTATTTCCGCAAAAGACTTTAAGTTGAGTTGTCATGATTTGAAGTTGATACGCATGCTAAATGGAGTATGATTGAGTCCACCAATTATGATGGTTTATATGATTATGAGTCTTCTATTTGTTGTGTAGTCGAAATGGGAGTACACTTGATCAGTGTTTCTGAGACCTAAAAACTGCAGTTATAGGCGTATCAGTCGACAGATGCAGGTATCAGTCGACTGGTCGAGGGAACAGAAAGATCAGTCGACTGATAACTTATCAGTCGACTGGTGCTAATTTAAAACAGCAAGTGTTGTAGGACTTCTAGTTAATGCTTCAGTTTTGCAACAATGAGGTTGGGGGATCAAACCCTGCTAAAGCCAACAAGAATTAAATTTATTTATTTATTTTAATTCGATTGGTTTTGGCCCAGCAGTAAAGTCTATACAAAAAACCACATACATCCTAAGATCAATCTTTGAGAATATACAAAAAACCATTCAAGCATATCATCAAGCTTAGGAATTGGGTGGTGATACTTTACCATTATGTTATTGATGGCTCGACAATCCACATACATCCTCGAAGTCCCATCTTTCTTAGGAACTAGTAATACAGGAACTACACAAGGGCTCATGCTTTCTCGAATATAACTCTTCTCCTGCAATTCATTAACTTGTCTTTGAAGTTTCTTTGTTTCCTCTAGATTGCTTCTATAGGCAGGTCAATTTGGGATGGAAGCACCGGGTATAAAGTCAATTTGATGTTCAATTCCTCTACTAGGAGGCAAGCCATGTGGAAATTATTCTGGAAAAACAACCTTGAATTCCTATAAGAGAAAAACAACAACACTTGGCAAAGAATCATTAAGATCGTTAGTGCTCAATAGCGCCTCCTTATACCAAAGTATAAGTGGTACTTGGTTTGAAAACAATGCTCTTTTCATCTAACTTTTTTTTTTTTTTGCATAGAAGCTATTTTCTTTTCTCTCTTTTTTTCTCTTCATTCTCACTTTTCTCAATGTTGTTTTCCTTCTTTTCATCTTTTTTTGACTTTTTTCTCTCAATTTCTTGTTCCCTGTTTTATTCATTCACTCTTTGTAATTTCAATTGATCCTCCCTAACTTGTCTTGGAGTCAAAGGTACAAGAGTAATAGGATGTCCCTCAGGAGTAAAGGAATACCTATTCGTCAGCCCATCATGTGTTACCTTTTAATCAAATTGCCAAGGTCTTCCCAACAAAAGATGGCATGCATGCATCGGAACCACATCACACAACAACTCATCTTCATATTTGCCAATCGAAATTGCTACCAAGACTTGCTTTTTCATCTTGACTTCCTCACAATCATTCAACCATTGAAGCCTATAAGGATGCAGATGTTTCTGAGTTGGGAGTGACAATTTTTCCACCAAATCTGTACTTGCCATGTTGGTGCAACTCCCACCGTCAATAATAACGCTGCAAACCTTCTTATTCACAAAGCAACGAGTATGAAACAAGTTCTCCCTTTGATTATCTTCTTCCACCTTAGCTTACATATTGAGAACTCGTCGGGCCACCAATAAGTCTCCAACAATAGCATGTTGCTCATCATCACTATCTTCTATTTGGGGCACTTCATCTACTTCATCCTCATCTTCCGACTCAAGTTTGCCTTGGGCGTTTATCACCATTACTCTTTTGTTCACACATTGGCTGGCTATGTGACCACGCCCTTGACATTTAAAACACTTAATATCATGAGATTTGAAGGAAATGGATTTGCTAGTACCTTGAGTAGCGGATGTTGTTGGTTTGGGCTTCTTGAAGAGTTCAAACTTTGGCTTATTTTGAAGTTGTTCCTCCTTTCTTGGAGCTCGTCGCCATGTGTTGTTGGTAGCCCTTGGTTGTCCAATCCTAGACAATCCTTTCCTCTTGAGTTGTTCCTCCGCTTTTTGAGCTTGGTGGACCATGTTAGACAACTCAACATAATGCTGCAATTCAACAATATTAGCAATTTCAGGATTTAATCCATGCAAGAACCTAGCCCCGATCTTCTTCTACATTAGCCCGAATCATTGACAACTCCATCTCCTTAAAATATTCATCCACACTTTTGGAGCCTTGAGACAACCTCTGTAGCCGTTGATATAAGCTCCTATAATAATGGCTTGGTACAAATCTCCTTCTCATGAGCATCTTCATCTCCTCCCAGGTGGACACAGGTTGCTCTCTATTCCTTCTCCGATTCATCACTACTTGATCCCACTAAATAATAGCATAATCAATGAATTCAATAGCAGCAAGCTTTACCTTCTTAAGTTCTGAAAAATCATGACAATTAAACACCATTTCCATCTTAGTTTCCCATTCCAAATAAACTTCAGGATCATTTTTACCTTGAAAAAAAATGGAATCTTCAACTTTATACCACCCAAGTCAAGAGCCCTTCAATTTCCATCAAACCTATCTTCTCGATACTCATTCCTATCTCTTCTATATCCCATCAAACCTCGGTTGTCAGTGCGCTTATAAAAATCTTCCACCACCTCTTCTTCTTCTATATCAACCCCTTGAGCATGTCTTTGTTGTGGCACGGTAGAATGGTCTTGAGGATGTCTTCCTGATGTACCCTCTTCCACTCGATTCTAATTCAACCCTCATCATCCGTCACATCTCTCTCATCAATGCTTATATTTGAAGATTTGGAAGTGGTCTACCGTCCTCTTTTGCACCATCATCCTGGATATTAGACATTTTGTAAAAAAACCTCACAAGCACTTCCTCACTTATTTTTTTCTCTCTAAATAATAGGGCACTCATACTTTTCTCAAGGTTAGGCTCTCACTTGATGATATCTCTTTAGTTCTTAATCAAACTTTAGAGCAATTCAGAATATCATGTGACAAATCGTAAGAAACTACAGAAACTTATGATGGCAGAAATTTATAAGAAAATGAAAGAAGATTGAGAGGAAAAACAAGAATAAGTTGTTGATGTTACTTTTTTTTTTTTTTTGAAATTTTGACTTAAACAAGCAACTTCTCTTGCAGAAATTTAGGAGGAAAAAAAGTAGAAGATTGAGAGTAAGAGGAGAAAATAAGAAATGAATTGTTGAAGCAACATTTGACACTTGGACTTGAATTTGCAACTTTTCTATTTTTTTTTTTGCTAAATTTTTTTCCTAGTGCTTTTTTTTTGCTACAATCCTTTTTTTCACTATGCCCCTTTTTTTTGTTGCACTTTTTTTTCACAATGCTAGAGCAACAAGGAAAGAAAGATAGATTGATAGATTTAAAACTAACCCGGGCTCTGATAACAGATGATACGAACCCCACCAACAATTGTGATGGAACCCGAGAACAATCGATAGAAAATACCTCCAAGATTAAGAAGACAAGAGTTTGAGCCTTGACCCGTAACCAAAGAGATGGAATAAACCAAAGACTACGGAGAAAGAAACGCCACACCCCAAGGGTGATAAGTTTCGGAGGTTTGAACGTCACGAGACAAACTTGATAAATTCAGAAGTTCATTCAAGAACTAAAAGATCACACAAACAAGAGCTTCACCTAAAAAGTTGTTCTTTCCATTATCAGGCTCCCTCCCTTATATAGTGGGAGGATGTAATGAAGATTACAAACGTTACCTTGCATTCATAATTGCACTCATCATACATGCCTGCAATTAAATAGTTTTGCAATTCAAATCAAGCTACTACTCTTGCTTGCTATTAACTAGTTTAGCAACTCAAATCAAACAGTCCTCATTAATTGTAAGAATAAGTACTCATGCAAAATAAGTTATCCATGGATAAGTCCAATCACATGGATGAATACTTGATCGGTACTTGGATTTAACTTGATCTCTTTTTTTCATAATCAGAAAATTATTCTTCTATTAGTCTGTTTAGTGCATCCTTGAAAGGTTTTGCCCGAAGTCTTGTAATTAGACCTTCTAGAAGTGATAAATCATCATTCATTTGATGTACATCATGACCAGCTCCTTGATGTGCATCAGCCTCTGGGATGAATTCACTTAATTAACAAAATTTCTTATTCTGTTTCTTAAGATTTTCATTTTTGCTCCTTATCAAAGTCATTGGGGGCCCCGGGATACAACCCGGGTAGCTCTCTATGTAGCTTCGTCCTTGACAATGCACCTTTTGTTCAATCTTTTGTGTTCAGGTTCACATCACTTTACCTCCATTTCTCCCAAAATCTGATCATGATATCGATGGATCATGAAAGTCTTGTTGCAGATTTTTCACATTTCCAGCTTTGTTAGGCTCTCGACATCAACTATGGCCAACTCACCGCTAACCTCCCCATGCCGGACCAAGTCTGCAGCTTGCTCGCCTCAAAATTAGGATTTACAAGACGAACTCCTGTGTCGTTGCCGCCATTGTGGCACTAGCATTGAGCTCATTGTCATCATCCCCAACAACGTCATTGCACTAGTTGCCGACCCACGACAGACCCTCTAGTGGCTAACTACCAACGTGCACCCCTTCGTCCCCACTATTAAGATAACAGAAATAGAGGAAAGAAAAGAAATAACAAAAATAATTTTTTTAATTAAATAACTTGTCCATAAAGTATATAATTTATAGAGGACTTAGGATGATAAGTCAATCATCATATTCATAAAAAACTATTAATTAACAGATTTATAAATAAATTGTCAATTAATAAATTAATAAAGAAAATATCTAATCTAATAGTTAATATATTATAATATAAATTTTATTTGATTCGGTCAAAATCTTATTAAATAATTTTTCTCTTTTACCCCTCCCCCCGGGACAAATTCAACGGGAAATCTTTGACGTTGATTTTGTTTGTTAGCCTATTGAAACGTTGTCTAGATAATGACAATTTGATCTTCTGCAGAAAAATAAGAAACTGATAATTGTCGAGTCACCACACTCTCTTGAACAAAATGAAAATCAATTTCCACATGTTTTGTGCAAACATGAAAAATTGAATTTGCGTGAGATATGTTGCTTTAATATTATCACACCAAATTTTTGGTGAAACATTTGATCCAAGATAAAGTTCAAAGAGAACTGATTGAAGCCAAATAATTTCAGATGTTATATTTGCTAATAGCTTTATATTTAGCGTCAATGCTTGAACGAGATATTGTAGGTTGCTTTTTCGAATTCCATGAGATAAGGTTTCGTCCAAATATTGCATATCCACTAGTAGAGCATCTATCTTCAGGAGAGCTTGCCCAATATATGCATGTAAATCTCGAGATAATTGTCGATATAAAAGAAGACTATGTAGAATAGTACTTTTGAGATAATGAAGTAATGCAGAGAAATTAGTAATAGCGATTAGTGTGGAGACAGAACGTGCTCCATCCATTTTATCTCTTTGAAGAAGCTTAGTAATATATTTACTTTGAGAGAGGAGTCAATCTTCATCATGTGGAATAAGTTCAATATCAAGGAAAAAAAGGAGCATTACTCGTATCTTGAATAGAAAATTCTTAATTGAAAAGACTTAATAGAGTTGTAATACTCTTTTGATCATTACCGATTATTAAAATGTCATTCACATAAATGAGAAAAAATATCATGGATTTATCATTATATTTATAGAATAGAGAAGGGTCAGTCTTTGATCTAGAAAATCCTTAGGTTTGCAACCAATCTGATAATCTATAAAACCATGCACGAAGAGCTTGCCAAAGACTATATGAATTCTTAGTTAACAAACATAGGTTGAAAATTATAGATGGAAAATGTAGGTGGTTGCTCCATAAATATTGTTTCCTCAAGATAACTATGAAGGTATTAGAAATGTCTGCTTATCGTATACGCCAATTAGAACTAACAACTACCAATTGTAATAGTCGGACAGATGCAATGTTGATGACGAGGCTAAAGGTGTCATTGAAGTCAATACCTGATTATCGATTAAATCCTTTGGCTACAAGTCGGGCTTTATATCGTTCAAGAGAACCATCAGCTTGATGCTTAAGATGAAATACCATTTAGAGACCACAACATTCATAGAGGGAGTACGTGAAACTAGACTCCATGTTTCATTGCGAAGAAGTCCATCAAATTCTGTAACCATTACATTACGCCGATTTAGATCCTTGTTTGCTTGTGAAAAATAAGTTGGTTCAACAAATTTTGAAGAGACCACTAGAGCTTTTGGACGAGGATACTGAGTTGTCATTGGTGGACAACGTGCATAGATGTTGCTTAAGGGAAGCATGCGACGAGGAGTATTATCATCTAATCACTTGTTGATGGTGACCAGGAAGTACACTGACATGGTGATTTTGATAATGGACTTGTATTATTTAAGGATCCAGAACTAGAAAGCATATTATCTTCAACTAGTGAGACTTTTGAAATTGGAGCAACAACTTGAGGTGATTCTGATGGTATAGGAGAGTTATTAGAGAGCTCCGGACTAGGACCTAATACTGGCACTTTTGACAATGTTAGGTGGCATCAAGAAGGTGCCACCTGTATCTGGAGGAGAGATTGAAGAAGGTGCTAAAAAAGAGAATAGAGACTCATCAAAAGTAATATGTCGTAAAATATATATCCGTCTTGTTGGTATGTACAAGCATCAATACCCATGGTGCAAATTGCTATAACCAAGGAAAACCCATGTTACCAAGGATAACATGCGTAACCAAAAATTCAAAGAAAGATATAGTCAGGAGTCTGATTGTAAAATTTTTTCAAAGGACACTTATGATTGAGTAATGGTATATGAAATTGATTTATGAGATATACTGATGGAGACAAAGGAAGTGAACAAGTTGCCCAATAAGCTAACGATACAGATCATGCTCAACCCACTCTAGAAGATGTTGATGATCCATTATGCATCAAAGGAGGCCCAATTACAAGGGCTAAGGCTAAAAAGATGAAAGAAGCACTTAATGTGCTAATTGAAGATGTGAAAGCCAAAGCTACCATTGAAGAAGGTTTGACCAAGAGCAAGTCATACGGCTTAGTCAACCTAATTCAAGTCTTAGATGAGCTTAACTAGACTCCTTAGTCTCTTGTCCATGTAAGAAGGATATGTTAATTTTGTGGGTTCAATTTAGACCCAATTTCTAGGCTTTATTTGGGTTGTAATGGTGCCAAGAGCTCAATAGGCCTATGTAGTCTACATAGGCCTCCACTAAATGAGCTTCCTTTTGGCCTCTTAGGGTTTTTAGGTCACCCTATAGCTATAAATATAGGGGGTGGCGGCCACAACATGTAATTTTGGC
The DNA here is from genome assembly GCA_024364735.1 of Boesenbergia rotunda. Classification (NCBI taxonomy): domain Eukaryota; kingdom Viridiplantae; phylum Streptophyta; class Magnoliopsida; order Zingiberales; family Zingiberaceae; genus Boesenbergia; species Boesenbergia rotunda. Next base: position 588,859 of record JAGFNQ010007808.1, on the reverse strand, counting down.
TTATTCAATCTACTACATGGTGAGGCTCTCACTTGTTGGTTCTTCATTGAACTAGAACTTATCAAGGCATCTCCTTGTGGCGTTCAAGACTTATCAACCTCCATCCCAAGGTTGTGGCGTCTATCTTCTTCTTCTTCTATACCAAGGTTCGTGCTTCCTTAAGCATTGGGTCAAGGTTTCTTTCTTCCATTCTCCATCTTTTCGATTTAGGCTATCTTTCACCCTTTCTTCCATTTGTTGTGTGTTCTTGAGATTTCTTCTCATTGGGTTCGCATCATATACTGCAGTATAAATAGTCTCATCCCAAAATTTACGTGAAACTGATGCATGATGAAGAAGAGCTAAAACAGTTTCAACTATATGCCTATGTTTTCTCTCAGCAGAATCATTTTGCTTTGGAGTGTGAGGACAAGATACTCGATGAATAATTTCCACAAGAGATAAGATGATGATGAAGAGCTTGATATTCGCCTCCACAATCAGAATGAAAAGAAAGTAATTTTACAATTAAAATATCGTTCAACTTATCTAGTAAATCAGATTTCCTTCTCATTGAGAGAACCAAGTATATTTACTAAAATGATCGATAAAGGTAACATAATATTGGAAACCTTGATTAGATAAGATAGGTGTAAGGCCTCAAACATCTGAATAAATTATTTTAAGTGGAAAACTAGAAACATGATCGGATGAAGAGAAAGGTAGCTTATTGTTGGGACCGGGTGCATGTCGACAAGGATACGAGTTCGTAAAATTTAAAATTTTTACGTGCAGCGGAAGAGTTTGCATAAAATAATTTCCTAAATTATTTTAACTTCGTATCTAGCATGCAATCTTATGGTGTGTTGACATAATCATAAAATAAAACTTTGCGGAAAAGTAAACTAATTTACTAAGTACCTCTCGTAACTCGAAGTAAGGGACGAGATCCAACCGTAGCGTCCCTTGGAAGCTCCGCCTCTATTCGCGTCCACGCCGAGTTCTCTTCGGGATGACTTCACAAAGTCACGAGTTTTGTGCCGACGAGAACTACTAGATTCTCGGAAGGCACAACTAGAAGAATAAGAGAAATAATGGAAAACTAACCAACGAAGTAATGGAATCGAATTCCGGGAAGAGAGGAATCGCTATCCGCTTCTTCTTCTTCGTGTTCGGGTTCTCCTTCTTCTTTAATGCTCACGGCACCACCTCCTTGGTTGTGGTTGGGCGCCGGCCCTAGAGGAGCTAGGGTGCGCCGGCCCTAAGGGAGGAAGAAGAGAAGGAGGAGAGGAGAGATTATGAGAGAGAGAGAGAGAATTCTTAATCTCTTAATTGGAATAAAGGGCTAGCCTTTGGTTCCATTATATAGTAGCAACTCCTTTGCTAAGTCTCCCTCTAAACCGAATTAACGAAATTAACGGAATTGGTTATAAGAAATTTATCTTATAAATTTTCTTATTAATAATTCCGTTTAAACCAAGTCTTTATTATAAACTAATTTATAATAAAACTAATTCTTCTTCTCTTTAAATTATGGAATAAATTTTTATAAGAAATTTATAAACTTTCTTATTATGGAAAAATCAATTCATAATTGATTTTATAAAATTAAAATAAACCAATTCATGGATTATTTTAATCTTCCATAAAAGAATAAATTTCTACAAATTTTATTTATATAAATTTCTTTATACAAATTTATTTATCCATAATTTATAAAATAAATTACACTAGATTTATTTTATTAATTAAACCAATTAAATTGGTTTTTCTCCTCTTATTTGGCCGGCCACCAAAGAGGGTTTAACACCCTCTTTGGCCGGCCAAAACCAACCCAATAATCCGCGAATTAAACTCATTTAATTCGCCCAAAAAGCCTTCAAAAGACTTAGCCATTTTTGGCTTCTATTGCGCCTCTGACTAACTCAGATTTGACTTGTTTCTCTTGATCAGAAAATCCAATTTTCAACTCGTTTTAAATCCCTCGGATTACTCGTATTGCGTGTGACTAAATAGGCTTTCGATTTATGTTGGCCGTCTATAATTAACCCATTAATTATAGAACGATCATGAGTGGCACCTAGTAGTACATCATGATCCCCAATTAATCGAAAGATCAACGGTTTGACCTCAGAAGAAATTTTTCTGAAACCCTTCAGCAGCTCTAATGAGTCGTGCCTCATTCCCTTCACCACCTTATACCCACTTGGTTCAGGACACGGTCTATGGTGTCAGTCCCCACTAGGCTGACTACGTCACACCTAGCCCAAGTAGTGTCTTCCTCGTCCTTTGGATTTCTAATTACTCTCATGTATTTAAGAGACTCGCACTCTTAACATGATATGCTCTGGCCAGAGGCTTTGAGTAACAATCCGACGATAGGCCTGGGTATACATCTCCTCGCAAGGAGTGGTGAATCCTTTGTAGGCTGTTCAAACATCTTCGGGCACTTCGGCTTATACCCGATCATCCTGGGTCCACACCTCCTTGGAGATGCTTGCTTAAGATGTCAAAGTATAAGTCTCCATGACCAAGATGACTTGAACACCGCAAGTCAAAGGAACATCGCACTTAAGCCGCAGTAAGATCTTCATTGACATATCTACATGTAGATTCCCATATGAAGTCTTACAGCTAGTCACTCCAATGAACTAGTTCCCTTAACTAGCATCCATGTTTATCTCCGGACATCCCAATGTCACCAGCTAGTGAGAATCAGCTGATTAGAGAATAACCCATGCTAGTCTCAACAGAATTGATAGTGTCCGTTTTTATCAATTCATCGACTAGGGATAATTTCAATACTTCACAATTGCACATTAGAGATAATCACTAGTTGTGATCCCATCACAAATTCTCTTATGCTGTGAGTTGTATTGCGGGCATTCAGTAGATGAGTTTAAGATCCCAATCAAATACACAAAACATGTATACTCAAATAGTGAATTATCATTTATTAAAATAAATGTTTACATCATAAGGCGATTGCCTTAGGACACTTCTCTCATATCACTAACACTTATAACTTTTAGATTCCATGCATACCCTACATAAATGAGATGGAGATGAGGTAAAGGAAGTAGGTAAACCATAGCTATTAATGATTGACTGAATAATGCGAAGAGAAGGATGACCAAGTCGGGCATGCCAAGCAGGTTTATTTGTACGTTCACCAATAAAAATTTTAGTTGAAGAATTTTGAAGATAGTAGAGGTCATTTTTTATTTCACCATGAAATAAAATAGTATTTGTTCCTCTATATTTTATAAGATAATGATTACGATGAAATTCAAAAAAGATATTGTTATCAAGGCAAAACTGACATGTGGAAAGTAAAATTTTAATAATAGATGGAACATGAAAGATGTTGCATATGTGAAAAGTATGATTAGACAAATGAATATATGTGTTTCCAAGATTAGTAATTTGCAAACCTGAGTCATCGCCTACTTATACTGTATCCGAACTTTGGTAAAATATTATTGTCAGATGTGATATGATGAATTGCTTTAGTGTCAATATATCATTCAATAGATAAAAATTTTGAAGGTTTATCATGAGTAGGCATAGACGAGAGAACTTTAGGATAGACTTGTGAAGCAGTGGGTTGTCTTAAAGTTGCAGAACTACCAATAAAATTTGAATCAAATCATCTAGGATATTAAATACCATTATGTCCAATTTAGAGACAAATTTGACATCTTCTTAAAGCTAAAGGACCACCGATGAAGTTTCTGTCGAGTCTTTTATGACATTGAATACAAATATGTCCAATTTTGATACAAATTTGACATCTCCAAATATTTGGCATCGAAAATAAAAGCAACAATAGCAACACAAGTTGTTGTTGTTGTATCTTGGCTTCTTGTTGAGAAAAATTACAAGAGTATAAGAGAAAAGGAAGAATACTAGCCTGGATAGCACAAAGACATCTAGTACTCATGACCCATATGGCTCCACTCGGACGAAGTCGACGTGGAGAGGCAGGAAGATGCACTTTCAAGTTGAAGGAATGTGATCCATTTAATTGTTGCCTCCATTGTGCATTGATCCTCCTTTTCCTTGAACTCCATTATTAAACCTTCCAAGGCTTGCTTCATGTTTTTAGTCTTGGACCTTGTCTTGGGTCCTCCAATTCTCTTCAATACCTCTTCATCCTCGGCTTTGTCTTGTAAGCTTGTAACCCCTCCTTGGCTTTCATCATTCCCTCCTTCTTTAAGTGAATTCGTCCTCGAATATAGGTCCTCATCACCTACATCAACATGACACAAATCAGTCACATTAAACGTTGCACTAACACCATAAGCATTGTCATTAATTCTTTCCAATACTTGGAATGGTCCATCTCCTCGTGGTTGAAGCTTTGATTTCCTTTAGGCAGGAAATCTTTCCTTCTTTATATGAACCCACACCCAATCTCCGGGTTCAAGGACAACTTTTTTTCTCCCTTTATTGGCTCTATTTGCATATTGCTCCATTTTCTTCTCAATTTGAGCTTTAACTTGCTCATGAAGCTTCTTCACATATTCCGCCTTTGTTTTGTTATCCTTGTGAACTAAGGAAGAAGTGTTAGGTAAAGGAAGCAAATCAAGAGGTGTTAGCGGATTGAACCCATAAACAATCTCAAAAGGAGAAAATTGAGTAGTAGAATGGACAACCTTATTGTAAGCAAATTCAACATGGGGTAAACATTCTTCCCAAGACCTAATGTTCTTCTTAATAATTGCTCTAAGAATAGTAGAAAGAGCCATATTTACAACCTCAGTTTGACTGTCAGTTTAAGGGTGATATGTGGTGGAGAAAAGAAGCTTTGTTCCCAGCTTGTTCCATGAGGTCCTCCAAAAATGACTGAAGAATTTGGTGTAACGATCTGAAACGATCTCCTAGGCATGCCATAAAGTCTTACCACCTCTTTGAAAAACAAATCTGCCAGATGAGTTGCATCATCCACTTTGTGGCAAGGTATGAAGTGTGTCATCTTGGAAAATCTATCAACTACCACAAAAATGGAGTCCTTACCTTTTTGAGTGAGTGGCAGCCCTAAAACAAAATTCATAGATAAGTCAATCCACGAGAAATCAAGAATAGGCAAAGGAGTGTATAGTCCATGAGGTGATACCTTAGATTTTGCTTTTCTACACACAATGCACCTTCACAAAATTTCTGCACATAATGCTTCATGTATGCCAATGAAAATGTTCATGCAGCATTTCTAACGTCTTTTGAACCCCAAAGTGTCCCATTAAACCCCCCTCATGTGCTTCCCTAACTAGCAATTCACGCATGGATCCTCTAGGCACACAAAGTCTATTATTATTAAACAAGTAGTTATCATGCCTAGTAAACTCATTTTGTGATTTCTTTTCACACGCAGCATATAATTGGGAAATTTCATTATCATGTACATATAATTCTTTAATATGTTCAATGCCAAGCAATTTAGTCTCAAGAGTAGCAAGCAAATTATACCTTCTTGAAAGTGCATCTGCTACAACATTTACCGTTCCTAGCTTGTGCTTAATCACATAAGGAAATTGTTCAAGAAATTCAACCCACTTGGCGTGCCTTTTGTTGAGCTTCCCCTGCCCTTTCAAATTCTTCAAAGATTCATGATCACTATAAATGACAAATTCTTTAGGCAAAAGATAACGCTGTCATGTTTGCAAAGCTCTAACAAGTGCATACAATTCTATATCATAAGTGGAATAGTTGAGAGTGGCAATGAGATGACCATCTTGAAGTAAAACAGCCCCAATACTCACATGAGATGCATCACATTCAATTTCAAATAATTTGGAAAAATCAGGCAAAGCAAGAATGGGTGCGTGTGTGAGTTTGTCCGTAAGTGCTTGAAATGCATTTTCATGATTCTCCCCCCATTTAAAACCCATATTTTTCCTAACAATTTCATTTAGTGGTGCTGCCAATGTGCTAAAATCCTTCACGAACCTTTTATAGAAACTTGCCAACCCATGGAAGCTCCTAACCTCACTCACAGTTTTAGGAGTTGGCCAATCTCTAATGGCCTTAGCTTTCCCTTCATCAACTTGCACTCCTTTAGAACTTATGACAAAACCAAGAAACCCACATGATCAGTGCAAAAAGAACTCTTTTCTAAGTTAGCATATAGTTTCTCCTTTCTAAGGATATGCAAGATAGATTGGATATGTGCAATATGCTCAACAAAACTCTTGGAATATACCAAATATCATCAAAGTATGCTACTATAAATTTTCCAAGAAAATCTCGTAAAACATGGTTCATAAGCCTCATAAAAGTGCTTGGTGCATTAGTTAACCCAAAAGGCATTACCAACCATTCATACAATCCATATTTAGTTTTGAAAGCAGTTTTTCATTCATCCCCTCCCTTATCCTAATTTTGATGGTACTCGCTTTTCAAATCAATTTTAGAAAAGAAGCAAGCACCATGCAATTCATCAAGTAAATCATCAAGTCTAGGGATAGGATGTCTATACCAAATTGTGATGTTGTTGATTGCTCTACAGTCAGTGCACATCCTCCATGATCCATCCATTTTAGGTACCAAAATTACGGGTACAGCACAAGGACTTAAGCTCTCCCTAACCCATCCTTTTTGCAATAACTCCTCCACTTGATTTTGTGTCTCCTATGTTTCTTGAGGGTTGCTCCTATAAGTTGGCCAATTGGGTAGAGAAGCACCAGGAATATGGTCTATTCGGTGTTCTATCCCCCTCATTGGTGGCAAATCGTGAGGTACTTCCTTGGGAAACACATCCTCAAAATCCTGCAAAATAACAACATCTGGGCACATTAGATTCCAAGCAAGTTTCCTTGCACAAAAGAAGAAATATAGGCTGCCTTGTCAAATAAACTCTCTTCACCTCACTTTCCCTTGTAAACAAATTTTCTATTCTTCTCACTTTTATTTCCTCATTCTCTCTTATCTTTTGAATTTTGTCCTCAAAATCAATAATTTTCTTTTTCACACACTCTTTCTCTTTCTTATGCTCTCGCTCTTCTTTTTCTCTTATCTCTCACATTCTTTTTTGATCCTCACAAACCTCTCTAGGTGAAAATGGTACAAGTGTGACTTTGCGATAATTGTGAACAAGAGAGAACTTGTTGGAGAATCCATCATGGTGAACTCGCTTATCAAACTGCCAAGGTCTCCCAAGAAGAATTTGGCTTGCCTCCATAGGTACAATATCACATAGAACTTGACTTCATATTTGCCAATAGAGAAATTAATCAACACTTACTAATTCACTACCAATTCACCACTATTACTCAACCATTGGAGTTTATATGGCCTTGCATGTGGTGTAGTCTTTTGGTTGAGTTTTGTGACCAACCTAGTGCTTGCCACATTTGTGCAACTCCCACCATCAATGATCATAGTGTTGATGTAGTCTGACCTGATTGTTATTTTGATGTTGATACTGATTTAAATTTAGTTGAGTGAGATTAGATAGTTAAGTTCGGATGAAGTCCTAGTGAGTGAAGCTGGGCAAAACTCCTGATAAGTTAAGTTAGGCACGAAGTCCTGGTCGGGGACTGGGCACGAAATCCTGGTGAGTGAAGCCGGGTGCTAGCAAGGGAAGCTAGGTGAAGGAAATCCTAGTGAGCGAAGCTAGGTGAAGTAAATCCTAGTGAGTGAAGCTAGGTGAAGTAAATCCTGGTGAGTGAAGTTGTATCTTCGTGAGTGAAGCTAGGTTGGACTTAGTCCCGGTGAGTGAAGCTGGGCATGAAGTCTTGGTCTGGGGGACTGAAAGTGTACTGGTCAGAGAGGGCTAGGTAGCTCGTTCTCTTGACCGGGTTAGGTCAGAGAGAGCTCGGTAGCTCATTCTCCGGACCAGTCTGAGTCAGAGAAGGTAAGGGAGCCTGTTCTCAGGACTCAGGGTCTAACTTGAGTTAGTCATGGTCAGGATTGGGTCATGAATTAATCAAGTAAGTTGGTTGGATCGGTCTGAGGTCCGATCAAGGAGTTGGCACGAACTCTCTTGATAGTAGATCGGTCACAAGACCGATCCAAGATGTCTGATCGGTCTGGTGACCGATCAGAAACAGATCAGAAACAATCTGTGTGGTCACAGAATGTTGGCTGGTCAGTCAGTTGACCGATCAGCATAGACCAGACCGATCACGCAAGAGCCTGATCGGTTAGGATATGGCCTGATCGGTCAGGCTGACCAATCCGGCCCTTGGCTGATCGATTAGTGAGACCGATCAGGACTGGGCTGATCTGTCAGGCAGACCGATCAGTGCCTTAGACTGGGAATCACCTGGAATTCACAATAGGTTTGAGGATCGGTCTGGTTACCAATCCCTGATCTCTGATCGGTCAGTAAGACCGATCAAAACTTCATTGGATCAATCAGATTGAAGTCTGATGGATCAGGAGGTTGCCTGATCGGTCACCTTGACCGATCAGGTAGCTTGACCAGAATTTCCAGTAAGATAAGGGATCGGTCTGGTGACCGATCCCCTGTCTCTGATCGGTCAGTGAGACCGATCAGAACTTTACTGATCGATCCGTCGATCAGAACTTTACTGATCGATCCGAGTCAAGTCTGATTGGTCAGGAGGGTGTCCGATCGATCAGGGTGACCAATCAGCGCCTCAGAACTTTAATTCAAATTACTGTCAGATCTCTGATTTGCTTTGATTTTCTTCTGATTTGGTTCTGATTTGATTCGCTAATAAGTCTATGGGTGTGCAGATGATACAGAGATGATACAGACCTGTAATGTTCAGATAAAGAAGCAAGAAGGAGGTTCAATGGTGACTTTCGCTGTGGCTATTTTGTTTGGTATCTGTTTGCAGGTTTCAACGGCTTCTGGCGTTTGGCGTCCGGCCTGAAGCTTCAGCTGAAGAGATGACTTCAGTGAGCTAAGAAGGGGTCAGTAGGTCAGTGGGTGACGAAGTCTGTTGATGTGCAGAAGGAAGCTTAAGAGAGTCTGGCAAAGTAGAGAAAGATACAACAACGAGAACAAAGAACAAAGAACAAAGTGAAGGGTTTTATATTGAGTTGTGTTGTGCTCTGTGTTAAGCTCCTTCGTGCCTTTCTGTGCTTGTGCTTAAGGTTGCATCTGTAAGCTTCTTCTCAAGTCTCCTGTGCCTATTTTGATATACTTCTGAGACTGTTTGTGGAGAGGTTACTCCACCGAGAAGGCGAATTTCTTAGCCGAATTGACTCCGGGGCTTGATCTGTCGACGATCAAGGATCGCCCACCTCACGGGCACCCCAAGGAGTAGGGGCAAGTTATCCCCGAATCTTGTAAATCTCCGGTGTTAATGTCTATTCAGTTTTCCTTCTGATTTCTTTCTGTATTGTTTTTCCGCTGCTAACCTGATCGTAGGAAGTTTGAAAGGAAAGTTTTAGTGGGTGGCTATTCACACCCCCCTCTCTTGCCATCTCAAATCCAACAAGTGGTATCAGAGCCTGGGGCTCTTTCAAACGGATTAACACCCGAAGAGCAAGAGGATGGCTTTGAGAGAAGGTTACAGCACCAGCAGACCACCTTTCTTCGATGGAGCAAACTTCCAGTATTGGAGATTCAAAATGGAGTACTATCTTAAAACCGACATTGGCATGTGGTTTTCAGTCAAGGAGGGATTCACTCCTCCAAAGGATGCTGAGTGAGGCAAGGAACTCGAGTCATCAAGGTGGTTAGCCGAACAAACCAGAAAAGGTGAGGCTGATGCTAAGGCAGTGGTCACCCTGCAGTGTGGGATGACCAAGGAGCAACTCATCAAGGTTGGTCCTTTCTCAAGTGCCAAAGATCTATGGAACAAGCTCATTGAGCTACACGAAGGCACTCGAGACTCCCGGATAGCAAAGAGGGATCTCTTCCTCAATCAACTCCAGAACCTTACCATGAAGATTCTGGAACTGTAAGTGAGCTTCATGGTCGATTCAAGGAGATTCTCAATGGTTTGCACTCGATCGATGAGAAGGTCGAGAATCGTAACCTTGTAAGGTACGTACTCAAGTCTTTTCCTAGGAATGCCTTGTGGTTATCCATGGTGGATGCCTACAAGGTATCCAAGGATCTTTCCCATTATAAAGTTAGATGACTTCTTTTGTGAAATGGAGCTACTTGAGATTGCTAACAAATGCCCAAAAGAGAAGGGTATTGCTCTTGTAGCAGGGTACAAGGCAAAGAAGAAGAAAGAAAAGAAGAAGGAAAAGAGGTCTCATCTTCTTCATCCGAATCCGATTAGGACAGGAGTGAGTCTTCATCAACTGAGATGGCCAACTTCGTGAGAAGAATGATGAGGAAGAGTCGACGTTACAAGGGAAAAGGTAAAATAAGTGAAAATAAGGTTGATAAATCTAATGTCACTTGTTATGAATGTAGCAAGAAGGGGCACTATAAAAATGAGTGTCTAAAACTCAAGAAGGAGGAGATGTCAAAGAAGAAGAAGGCCTTAAAGGCCACATGGGATGAGTCTTCATCTAGCTCATCCGAGAAGGAGAAGGAGAAGGAGGAGAAGAGCACCCGTCACGTGGCTCTTATGGCCTTAGAAGACTCGCACATGGAGAGGTGACGAGTCAAGTGATTCATCAACCGCGGCTTCATCATCTTCGGATGATGAAGAGGTAATCTTTCCCGAACTTGATAAATGTTATAGAACTATAGCTTGCTTAACTAACTTGCTTAAAAAAATCTAAGGACAAAGTAAAATCATTAAAATTAGAAGTATAACAATTGAAAATCTCCAAGGATGATGATATAGATGATTTACTTGTTGAGGTCCTTGAGGATGAGAACAAGGCCTTAAAAAGTGAAGTTGAAAAACTCAAGAATCTTCTTGAGAAATTTTCAACTAGCTCTAAGACCTTGGACATGATCCTTAATGCTCAAAGAGCGGTCTACAACAAGGCCGGTATAGGTTACCGACCTAAGGAACCTAGTTTTGTCTAATTGATGATGTCTAGAACCCATTTTAAATCATCAAATGCTTCTAAGGTTCAAAGACTTAGAAAGAAAATGACCAAGGCATGGGTGCCAAAATCTTGCATTGTAGGTGCATTAGGTCCCAAGGTTTGGGTACCTAAATCATAATCTTTCGTGTTGTGTAGGCATTGATTGAGGGGGAGCATCTATCAACTTGGTTTGTTGATAGTGGGTGCTCCAAATATATGACCGGGGATAAATCATTATTCACTACCCTACAAAGCAAAAGTAGAGGTAATGTATCATTTGGTAACAATGGTAGTCTTAAGGTTGTAGGAATATGTGACATTCAAATATCCGAATGTCTTAGGATCAAGAATGTCCTTTTAGTCAAGGGGATGACTTTCAATCTCCTAAGTGTCAGTCAATTGTGTGATACAGGATACACAATTGAGTTTCACCCAAGTCAGTGTCTAGTTAGATACAATGACACACATGACACAGTACTAGTAGACATAAGAATAAACAATATTTATCAAGTCTCTTTTAAAAGTACTACTAATGTTTCTGTTAAGTGTTTCATGTCAAGAGAAGAAGAGTTTTGGCTTTGGCATCGGAGGTTGGCTCACGTAAAGATGAAGAACATCCGAAAATTGGCCAACAAGGGACTTGTACGAGGCTTGCCAAGCATCAAGTACGAAAAGGAAAAGTTATGTGATGCATGTCAAATGAGTGAGCAAACGAAAGCGTCTCAAAAAGGTAAAAGCGCTGTAAGTACTTCTACTGCTTTAGATTTATTGCATATAGACTTATTTGATTGCAGTACTATAGTTTCATTGAATTGCTTTGTGATTGTTGATGACTATACTAGATATACATGGACTTATTTTCTAAAACATAAGGATCAAATCTTAGACATGTTTATTTCTTTTTGTAGAAGAATTGAAAATGAAAAATCTACAACAATCAAAACCATTAGGAGTGATCATGGAGGTGAATTTCCAAATCATAAGTTTTTAGAATTTTGTCAAGAAAAAGGATATAGACATGAGTTCTCTACTCCTAGAACACCACAGCAAAATGGTGTTGTAGAGAGGAAGAACCGAGTTCTACAAGAGGCTGCACAAAGCATGCTTAATGAGTACTCTTTCCCGAGCTACTTATGGGCTGAAGCTGTAAACACAGTCTGCTATGTGCAAAACCGAGTCCTCATCCATAGGTTTTTAGGAAAGACTCCACGTGAACTTTGGTTTGGAAGACCACCTACAGCTAGACATCTTCAGGTGTATGGGTGTAAGGTATTCATTCTAAACACCAAGGATCATCTTGGAAATTTCATAGCAAAAGCTGATGAAGGAATACTAGTCGGGTATTCCCTTGTCAGCAAAGCTTACTGAGTCTACAACAAGAAGTCTATGTTAGTTAAAGAATCTTCTGTCGTTGTATTTGAGGAGATCCCAAGAGTGATTGATCATTCAGAAGATGTAGAGGGAATTAGAACATAGGAGACTAGGTTTGGATGAAAGCCCATGTGTTGGAGATGTTGCGAATGATTCTAATGATGGTGAGCCTATACTACATGGAGCTCAGCCTAACCCTGAGTCTGAGCCTGTGTCTAGTGAAACCATTCAAGAAGCACCTCCAACACCAAGGCAAACTAAGTTAACCTCTAGTCATCCCCAAGATCAAATTATTGGAGATATCTATCATGGGGTTAGAACTAGATCATTCTTTAGGAATGAGGCTAATGAGGTCGCCTTGATTTCTGAAATTGAACCTAGAGTAGTTGACAAAGCAATACATGATCCCGATTGGATTATTGCTATGCAAGATGAGTTAGGTCAATTTGAGAGAAGCCAAGTTTGGGATTTAGTTCCTAGACCTAAGAAGACCACAATTATTGGAACTAAATGGGCCTTCAAGAATAAATTGAACCATAAGGGAGAAATCGTAAGAAACAAGGCACGCTTAGTAGTCAAGGGCTATAGTCAAGTTGAAGGCCGTGATTATGATGAGACCTATGCTCCCGTGGCACAATTGGAGTCCATTCGATTGATGTTTGCATTTGCAGCACATAGAGGTTTCAAACTCTATCAAATGGATGTGAAATCGGCCTTCTTAAATGATATCATTAAAGAAGAGGTCTATGTTGAACAACCACCGGGGTTTGAAAATTTCGAATTTCCAAACCACGTGTTTAAGCTAAAGAAGGCTCTTTATGGGCTAAAACAAGTACCTCGTGCTTGGTATGAGCGGTTGTCCACATTCTTAATTGAAAAAGTCTTCGTGAGAGGTTAAATAGACCCTACACTATTTCTACGTAGAGATGGTGACAATATATTTGTAGCCCAAGTATATGTCGATGACATAATTTGTGGCTCCAACAATAAAGGCTATTCGAATGAGTTCATTGAGCACATGGAGAGTGAGTCTGAGATGAGTCTAGTGGGAGAATTGACTTTCTTCCTTGGACTTGAAATCAAACAAACGAGAGACGGAATCCATGTGCATCAATCCAAATACACTCAAGAGATGCTCAAGAAATTTAACATGAGTGACTCTAAGGAGATAACCACTCCCATGGCGACTAACGCATGATTAGATAATGATGAGAGTGGGAAGCCAGTCGATTTGACTGAATATAGGAGTATGATTGGTAGTTTGTTATATCTCACAGCGAGTCACCCAGACATTCTTTTTGCTGTCGGTATGTGCGCTAGGTACCAAGTATGTGCCAAGGAATCTCATTTAATTACTGTTAAGAGAATTTTGAGATACCTTAAGGGCACTATTGGAGTCGGTCTTTGGTACCCCCGTACAGAGTCTTTTGATTTGATAGGCTATACCGATTCCGACTATGCTGGGTGCAAGTTGGATCGGAAAAGCACTAGTGGGGGTTGCCAATTTTTAGGATCATCATTGGTAAGTTGGTCAAGTCGGAAGCAAGATTGTGTTGCTCTCTCCACGACCGAGGCGGAGTATATCGCCATGGGAGACAGTGTATCACAATTGTTGTGGATGATACACACTTTAGAGGACTATGGATTATCTTACAAGTGTGTGCAAGTGTTGTGTGACAACATAAAGACCATAAACCTTACAAAAAAAAACAATACACCATTGAAGGACCAAACACATTGAAGTGCGTCATCACTTCATTAGAGATCATGTTGCTAGAGGAGATATTGTACTCTCACATGTAGAGTCAAAGTCTAATCTAGCGGACATTTTCACCAAACCACTCCCCGAAAGTTAATTTTGCTTTATAAGGAGGGAGTTAGGAATGTGCCGTGCACAATAGGATCAAGGTAAAAGCCCTTCATGGTCATTGCTAATTGTTGGGCAACTTGGGGACATCTCACACAAACTATAAGGTTTAACAAAATGTTTTTGTATTGCTAGAAATGGGGTGAGATGCTAGGATCAACCAAATTATTCAAAATGTATCATGCATCCTTTGAATAATAAGGTTAAAGAGATAATGATCATTAATTTGACCAAGTATGGGAAAAACCAATGCATAATACAGGTGTATTTGGTTCCAAGAACATACTTGGACATTCCAATCAAGTAAAATTGATTGGAGCATTGCTTGATACAAACTTCAAACTTGATTTGGGTTTTGATCGATCTCAGGAGTCTTTGGCAGAGTTCAATTGGTTGGAGCATTGTTTGTTGATACAAACATGATTCAAATTTGATACAAGCCTGTTTTAAGATTTTAAATCTGTAGGGAAACGACCTTCTCTCGATTAATGATGTGGAGAAATACATTTTGGTTAAGGGAACCCCTTTAGCATCAAAGTAATTAAATTTGATTGTATTAGAGTTTGAAAGGGTGTTTGAAACAATTTAGGGTTTAGGGGTGTTTGAAATGAGAATTTCTGAAACGTATCAGAGTTTCAGAAACTCATCTGAAATCTGATCGGTCCATAGACCGATCAAGAATCACCTCAGAAATCATTTTGATAGGTCCTTTCTCAGAAAACCCTCTGTATCGAACCTGATCGGTCCACAGACCGATCAAGACTCTCCCTGATCGGTCAAGGAGACCGATCAAGCTTTTCCTGATAGGTCAAGCAGACCGATCAGGCTCTTCCTGATCGGTCAAGCAGACAGATCAGGGCTCCTCCTGATTGGTCTCTTCTGATCAGTCACAGTGCCCGATCAGACTCCTTCTGATCGATCAGGGTACCCCCTGATATGTCCGAAAATGCCTCTGATCGATCAACCGTCCGATCCACTCCATTAAATTTGGTTGGTGATCGGTTCACCAACTCTATTTACTCTCCTTTCTCCATAAACTCTTCCAACCCTAGCCGCCGAACACAACATCGCAACTTGTTCTTTTCTGCGAGTTCTCTCTTGCGCGAGTTTTCTGTAGGTTTCTTCTCAACCGACGACTATGGCACCCAAGTAAGACTTTCACCTAATCTCGATCTTTACTAATCATTTCAGTTTTACCTGTGTTTCTAATCACTTCTTTTAATGATGGTGTCGTGCCCTTACCCCAAATCCAACCTCAAATCCAACTTGTGTGCCGTGACCAAATCTCTAATCTTCAAAAATCTTCCAAATCTAAGGCTGCTGGTGAGGGAACCTCAAAATCCAAATCGCCCTCCACATCTAAACCTTCCCAATCCTCCCGACATCAACCCTCTTCGTTTCCGAGATTTCCTAATGCATACTTCGAACAAGCTTTTCAAAATTGTACCTTAAGCTCCTCCCTTGTCAATCTGTGGATAAGTCATTTGTGTATGACTATTGTCCATCAGTAAGACAGATAATCGAATATTATGATCTTGAATCAATTCTTTTCCTCGAACGGAATATCAACATTGATTTAGTCTCCGAATTTTATAATAACCTTCTTACTGACGGCGGTACGGGGTATACCACCCGAGTGGCCAGAACCAATTTAGATTTCACTTACTCCATTTTCTTGGAGTATTTAGCTTGTCGTCGATCGACGAATCACTATCCCATCTACCTACTATCCCAGATCCTTTATCGGCTCCGTTCGACGGAGTCACATCTGATTCTATCTACGAGTATTTCTTTGGACAGCCCAGACCAGATGGCCTTGATGAGCTTGTCAGTGAGTTCCCCACTTTTGCTGCCATTAGATTCTCCGCTGTTGATTATGTTCTCTTCAAGATTATCACCAACTGCCTTTTACCTATCACTTCAAAACCCCTAGCGGAGATCCGTCCTTATCACTGCTTGATGCTCTATGGGATGCATCGGCACCTTGACTTTGATATCAGGACGAGCATCTCCTATTCCATTATCTCCTATAGTATCCCAGGCGTCGTACAATATGCCTTTTGGTCACATCATTACTGACTGGCTCCAGTCAGTTGGTATTGATGTGTCCAAAGGTAGGATTGTGCCGATGGTTCGGCAAGACTGCCGACTTGGAAAATGCGCGTTTTCCAAGTCTAGCATCATTGCTGATGCTCAGGGGATTCAGTGGAAGGATGGTAGGGGTCTTGGGGAGCTTCCAAGGGCGCCACATGTTCAGGTTATTGCAGGTCTCGTTGGATATCATGGTGCACCCGCAGCCGAGGACGACAACGAGTGATGGAGACAAAGGAAGTGAACAAGTTGCCCAACAAGCTAACGATACGGATCATGCTCAACCCACTCTAGAAGATGTTGATGATCCATTATGCATCAAAGGAGGCCCAATTACAAGGGCTAAGGCTAAAAAGATGAAAGAAGCACTTAATGTGCTAATTGAAGATGTGAAAGCCAAAGCTACCATTGAAGAAGGTTTGACCAAGAGCAAGTCATACGGCTTAGTCAACCTAATTCAAGTCTTAGATGAGCTTAACTAGACTCCTTAGTCTCTTGTCCATGTAAGAAGGATATGTTAATTTTGTGGGTTCAATTTAGACCCAATTTCTAGCTTTATTTGGGTTGTAATGGTGTCAAGAGCTCAATAGGCCTATGTAGTCTACATAGGCCTCCACTAAATGGGCTTCCTTTTGGCCTTTTAGGGTTTTTAGGTCACCCTATAGCTATAAATATAGGGGGTGGCGGCCACAACATGTAATTTTGGCTTATTCAATCTACTACATGGTGAGGCTCTCACTTGTTGGTTCTTCATTGAACTAGAACTTATCAAGGAATCTCCTTGTGGCGTTCAAGACTTATCAACCTCCATCCCAAGGTTGTGGCGTCTATCTTCTTCTTCTTCTATACCAAGGTTCGTGCTTCCTTAAGCATTGGGTCAAGGTTTCTTTCTTCCATTCTCCATCTTTTCGATTTAGGCTATCTTTCACACTTTCTTCCATTTGTTGTGTGTTCTTGAGATTTCTTCTCATTGGGTTCGCATCATTTGGTATCAGAGCCTTGGTTTCTCTAAATCGATTTGGTTATCCTTTTCTTTGTGTTCTTGAGTTTCTATCGTATTTTTGTTTCTTTTCTTTTGCTTAGCAAGCCTTACTTGCTTTGTTGCTCAAAAAAAAAAAGAGGAGGGAAAAAAAATTCGGCTAAAAAAAAAAGAAAAAAAAGAAGCAAAGAAAGGAAGGAAGAAGAAAACAAAAAAAAGAAGAAAGGCCAAAACAAAAAAAAAAAAGAATCAAAAGAGGCTGAAAAAAAACAAGACGGAAGTAGAGACTTTGTTTGCAATTTAATTTTCTCATTTCCTTTCAAGTATTCTCATTTCATTTCAAGTTAGCCTAGATTAAGTTCTGGCAACTTTAATTTCAGCTCTTATTTCAAGTATTCTCATTTCATTTCAAGTTAGGCTAGATTAAGTTCTGGCGACTTTCAATTCCAGCTCTTATTTCAAGTATTTTCATTTCATTTCAAGTTAGCCAAGATTCAATTCTGGCAGCCTAGAATAAGTTCTGGCAACTTTCCTTTCAGCTCCTTAATTCACGTTTTGCTATCTTTCATTTCCGCATTGTCCTCAATTTTGCCTAGATTCAATTCTGGCAAATTTCCTTTCAGCACTTATTTCAAGTTTTCAATTCTGCAATTTGCACTTTTATCTTTAACTCCTATCTTTTGTCCTAACACCCTTGGGAATTTTGATAGTCGACAAATGCTTACAAGGTATTTGCCTCAATTCTAAGTTCATGTTCTTTTAAGAGCTAACATTCGTGAGTTAGAGTGTTTGAGTGAAACAGGAATGGCAACAAGTGGAGAAGATGCAAGACCTAGAGAATCCCTTGATCAACGTGCTTTGAGACAACACTTGGAACGCATGGAAATTCGTTTTAGTCAGATTATGGACAGATTAGAGAAACAAGATGCTGTAATTGCCGGATTGCAAGAAAAGATAAATTGAACACTTGCCTTTTGAAACGAGGCTCTGATACCAGATGATAGGAACCCCACCAACTGACGTGATGGAACCCGAGACAAAGATGGATAGAACCCCAGGAACAAGATGACCAGAGTTTGAGCCTTTACCCGCAACCAAGACTGGCACGAACAAAGACTACGAAAGAAGGAAACGCCACACCAGGATGGTGATAAGTTTTGGTTGTTGAACGCCACGAGATAGACTCGATAAGTTCAGAAGTTCCCTCAAGAACCAAGGGATCACAAAATCCTCACTAGGATGTTTACCAAAACCAAAGTGCTTATAAATTCGGAATTCTCTCCCTTATATAATGGGAGCAAGCAACTAAAGTACCTACATGTGTGCATGCAAAGAAATACAAGTACCCATGGTGCATGCAAGCATTTAAACACTTAGAAACCCAAAAAAACTCCATGTCTCCATACTTTTGCATGCATGAAATTAAATAACTTAGAAACCCAAAATCCCAAGTTTCCATACTTCTTTTCTCCTTCCCTTTTCCAACCATCATGCTAGGGATGAGTCATGGCTGAATAAGACCGATCACATGGGTTAAGCCTTGATTTGTACTTGGGCTTAACTTGGTTTCTCGTTTCTCATAGCCAAGCCATTGTTCTTGGATTAGCCCGTTTAGTGCTTCCTTGAAACGCTTTGCTTGAAGTCTTGTAATTGGCCCTTCAGGAAGTGACAAATGATCTCTTGCGGTTTTAACCCGATCTTGATGAACAGCTCGGTCTACATCATTCTCCCCCTCTTGAAAAGAATTTGCCCTCAAATCATTACCTGTATCAAATGGGGACAAATCAGCAACATCAAAAGTAGTATGCACACCATACTCAACTGGTAGCTCAAGTTTGTAGGCATTATCATTGATGCGTTCTATCACTTGAAATGGCCTGTCGCCTCGAGGTAGGAGTTTAGAACGTCGTTTCTCTGGAAATCGCCCTTCCGTAGGTGCAACCAAACCCACTCTCTTGGTTCAAACACAACTTTCCTGCGCCCTTTGTTAGCTTGCTGTATATATTGCTTGGTCCTTCTCTCAATATTCAAGCGCGTTTGTTCATGAATTTGCTTCACAAATTCAGCCTTCTTCTTTCCATCTAAGTTGACATGCTCACTTAAAGGTAGAGGAATCAAATCTATTGGTGACAAAGGATTGAATCCATAAACAACTTCAAATGGAGAAAATTGAGTTGCAGAATGTATGCTTCTATTGTATGCAAACTCAGCATGCGGTAGACAATCCTCCCATGTTTTCAAATTCTTCTTTATGATGGCACGAAGTAAGAAGGATAAAGTGCGATTAACAACTTCAGTTTGCCCATCGGTCTGGGGATGACAAGTAGTAGAGAATAATAATTTAGTTCCCAATTTTCCCCACAGTCTTCCAAAAGTAACTCAAAAATTTTGCATCTCGATCAGAGACAATGGTCCTAGGCATGCCATGTATCCTAACAACCTCTTTAAAGAACAAATCAGCTATATGGGATGCATCATTGGTTTTATATGGAATGAAATGAGCCATCTTAGAAAACCTATCTACCACAACTAAAATTGAATCCCTTCCCCTCTTAGTCCGGGTAATCCCAATACAAAGTGCATTGAAATATCAGTCCAGGGTTCATTGGGGTAAAGCCATATGGTTTCAACTTAGATTTAGCATGTTTGCAAGTGATACACTTTTCACAAATCTTCTCTTCATCACGTTTCATATGAGGCCAAAAAAATGATCTTGCAAAACCCCTAAATTCTTATGACACCAAAATTCCCCATCAACCCACCACTATGGGCTTCCCTAGTAAACAATTCACGCAAAGAATATAGGGGTACACACAATCTATTTCCTCGAAATAAAAATCCATCATGCCTATAGAATTTTCCAAATGCAACTTGCTCACATGCTTTGAACACATCAGAAAAATCAGTATCATTGGTATATAAGTCCTTGATGTATTCAAATCCAAGTAATTTCGCATCTAACGTGGAAAGTAAAGCATACCTTCGAGATAAAGTATCAGCTACCACATTCTCTTTTCATTGCTTGTATTTGATCAGATAAGGAAATGTCTCAATGAACTCTACCAATTTTGCGTGGCGTCGGTTCAACTTGTGCTGCCCTTTCAAATGTCGTACTGACTGATGATCCGTGTGAATCACGAATTCCTTTGGCCATAGGTAATGTTGCCACGTCTCCAATTGATGGAGACAAAGGAAGTGAACAAGTTGCCCAACAAGCTAACGATACGGATCATGCTCAACCCACTCTAGAAGATGTTGATGATCCATTATGCATCAAAGGAGGCCCAATTACAAGGGCTAAGGCTAAAAAGATGAAAGAAGCACTTAATGTGCTAATTGAAGATGTGAAAGCCAAAGCTACCATTGAAGAAGGTTTGACCAAGAGCAAGTCATACGGCTTAGTCAACCTAATTCAAGTCTTAGATAGCTTAACTAGACTCCTTAGTCTCTTGTCCATGTAAGAAGGATATGTTAATTTTGTGGGTTCAATTTAGACCCAATTTCTAGCTTTATTTAGGGTTGTAATGGTGCCAAGAGCTCAATAGGCCTATGTAGTCTACATAGGCCTCCACTAAATGGGCTTCCTTTTGGCCTTTTAGGGTTTTTAGGTCACCCTATAGCTATAAATATAGGGGGTGGCGGCCACAACATGTAATTTTGGCTTATTCAATCTACTACATGGTGAGGCTCTCACTTGTTGGTTCTTCATTGAACTAGAACTTATCAAGGCATCTCCTTGTGGCGTTCAAGACTTATCAACCTCCATCCCAAGGTTGTGGAGTCTATCTTCTTCTTCTTCTATACCAAGGTTCGTGCTTCCTTAAGCATTAGGTCAAGGTTTCTTTCTTCCATTCTCCATCTTTTTGATTTAGGCTATCTTTCACCCTTTCATCCATTTGATGTGTGTTCTTGAGATTTCTTCTCATTGGGTTCGCATCATTTGGTATCAGAGCCTTGGTTTCTCTAAATCGATTTGGTTATCCTTTTCTTTGTGTTCTTGAGTTTCTATCGTATTTTTGTTTCTTTTCTTTTGCTTAGCAAGCCTAACTTGCTTTGTTGCTCAAAAAAAAAAAGAGGAGGGAAAAAAAATTCGGCCAAAAAAAAAAAAAAAAAAAAAGAAAAAAAAAAGAAAAAAAAAAAGAAGAAAGGCCAAAACAAAAAAAAAAAGAAGAAAAAGAGGCTGAACAAAAAAAAGAAGGAAGTAGAGACTTTGTTTGCAATTTAATTTTCTCATTTCCTTTCAAGTATTCTCATTTCATTTCAAGTTAGCCTAGATTAAGTTCTGGCGACTTTCATTTCCAGCTCTTATTTCAAGTATTTTCATTTCATTTCAAGTTAGCCAAGATTCAATTCTGGCAGCCTAGATTAAGTTCTGGCAACTTTCCTTTTAGCTCTTATTTCAACTTTCCTTTAAGTTGCATAGATTCAATTCTGGCAGCCTAGATTAAGTTCTGGCAACTTTCCTTTCAGCTCTTTAATTCACGTTTTGCTATCTTTCATTTCCGCATTCTCCTCAATTTTGCCTAGATTCAATTCTGGCAAATTTCCTTTCAGCACTTATTTCAAGTTTTCAATTCTGCAATTTGCACTTTTATCTTTAATTCCTATCTTTTGTCCTAACACCCTTGGGAATTTTGATAGTCGACGAACGCTTACAAGGTATTTGCCTCAATTCCAAGTTCATGTTCTTTTAAGTGCTTACATTCATGAGTTAGAGTGTTTGAGTGAAACAGGTTATTCAATGGCAACAAGTGGAGAAGATGCAAGACCTAGAGAATCCCTTGATCAACGTGCTTTGAGACAACACTTGGAACGCATGGAAATTCGTTTTAGTCAGATTATGGACAGATTAGAGAAACAAGATGCTGTAATTGCCGGATTGCAAGAAAAATAAATTGAACACTTGCCTTTTGAAACGAGGCTCTGATACCAGATGATAGGAACCCCACCAACAGACGTGATGGATCGAGCAACTTGGTCGTGGACTGGGCACGAAGTCCTGGTTCGGGGAATTGGGGACCTAAGACCTGACGAGGGTTGGGCACGAGACCTGGTTCGAGGAATTGGGCATAAGTCCTTGCCGAGGGTTGGGCACATAAGACCTGACCGAGGTTGGGCACGAAGACCTGGTTCGAGGAATTGAGCACTAAGTCCTGGCGGAGGGTTGGGCACCGAAGTCCTGGTTCGAGGAATTGGCACGAAGTCTTGGTCCGAGGGATCGAGCAACTTAACTGAGCGATGACTAAGGACAGAAGTAGAGACGAGTCGAGGTTCGGATGTCTCGAGATCCGGGAATCTCGAAGGCTAAGTAAAAGTCCAACCGAAGGTCCCGGTTGGCCAAAGTTGTTGGTGCAAGATGCATCAATGATGTCCTCCACTGGTGTTTCAATGTTTAACAATATGCTTAAGTTCTGATATATTTAGACAAGGTAAGGGTAGTCATGAAATCCGTATCAAGGTAAACAAAGTCCTTGTTAACCTAGGCAATAAGTCCTGGTTCGAGGAATTGGGCACTAAGTCCTGATCATGGATTGGGCACGAAGTCTTGGTTCGTGGAATTGGGCAATAAGTCCTAGCCGAGAGCTGGGCAGGGTTGGGCACGAAGTCCTGGTTCGTGGAATTGGGCAATACGTCCTGGCCAAGGACTGGGCACCGAAGTCCTGGTTGGTGAAATTGGGCAATAAGTCCTGGTCGTGGACTGGGCACCAAAGTCCTGATCCGTAAGATCGGGCAAATGTCCAATCGGAGGAGTCGGTTGACAAACTTCTCCTGAGAGGAGTAGGCGAAGGCGTGTTACCCGGGAAGGGAACTCGGTTTGACCTAGGGTTTCGCAAGAAATCCAAAGTCAGAACCAATCGTTAAGGCTAAGAGTATATACTTGTTTGTCTTGTGTTTGTGTATTTTGCAGGTACCTAGAATTGGAGGCATGGTAGGCAAGCAAACACAAAACAAGCTGGAACACATCTTCCAAGGCACCCCCATGCATCCTGGCTCCCTAGATACCAGGCGCTTGGATGATCCAAGTGCCCTGGAGGGTCTAGGGTGCCCTGGACTGGAACCTTATTAGCTTCGCAATGTTCGCATGTTTGGATGGATTTTTGACTGCATATAGGCGCCCTACAGCCTTACAGGCGCCCAAGAAGAAGCTATTAACGGGGCTCCGACCCCTCAACTCAGAAGATCATCTGTTACACTATTCGAAGCATTCCGAGCGAAGAAAAAGCGCTAGAGATGAAGCTCTGCGACCAAGGAGGTTCTAGGAGGAAGTGCGCTACTTCGGAGTTCCAGATAGGTCGGGATCGTCGTCTTTCCTGTTTGGTTTGCTTTTACTTTTATGCACTTACTTTCCTTATCATTTTGATTGTAAAACTTGAACTGTAAGACGGGTTTCTCCGCCTCCAAAAAGTCCGGAAAGGAGACCATTAGTGGATGGGCGCTACCCGTAATTAGGCCTTGGATGTACTGATCCTGGGGGGTAGGGAACCAAGTAAAACAAGCGTGTCTTGTGCGTTTTTCGTTCTTTATTTTTCCACTGTGCTACTAACTCCTTGACTAGAACGAACGAACATCGAAGCAAGTTTTCCGAAAGTTTTACGAGTCAATATTCACCCCCCACTCTATCGACGGTACCGGTCCCACAAAAGTAACTTCTCCAGGGTGGAGTAGGTTAAGGCGCGCTCCCCGGGAAAGGGAACATTAGGCGTCGGTTTGACCTACTAGGGTTTTGGTGAAATCCAAAGTCAGAACCAATCCTTAAGGCTAAGATAATTATATATTTGTTTGTCTTGTGTTTGTGTATCTTGCAGGTACCTGGAGTTGGAGGCAAGGTAGGCGAGCAAACACAAGAGATGGCCTGGGAAACCTCTTCCAGGGCGCCGCCATGATCCAAGCGCCCTAGAAGGAGGGCAGCTTCCAGGGTTGGCTGGCCAACACAGGGCCCCCATGACCCAGGCACCCTGGACCACCCAGGCGCCTGGGAAGGGGTTCTTATTAGCATCGCAATGTTCGCGATTATGGATGATTTTTTGACCGCTATAGGGCGCCTCAAGGCTCTAGGGCGCCCTAGATGATTCTATAAAAGGGGCTTCAACCCCTCAACTCAGAACAACACTTGCTACATCATTCTAAGGATTCTGAGCGAATAAAAAGCGCTAGAGACAAGCTCTGCAACCAAGGAGGCTACAGGAGGAAGTGTGCTGCACTTCGGGCTTTCGGGTTGGCTGGGCCTTCGACTTTCTTTTTGGTTTGCTTTTATTTTACGCACTTAATTTACTTATCCTTTTGGTTGTAAACTTCAACTGTAAGATGGGTTTCTCCGCCTCTGGAAAGTCCGAAAAGGAGACCATTAGTGGACGGGCGCTACCCGTGATTAGACCTTGACGTACTGACCCTGGGGGGTTGGGAACCAAGTAAAAACCCACGTGTCTTATGTGTTGTGTCTTTCGTTTGTTTTATTATTTTCCGCTGCGCATTAACTCTTTGACTAGAACGAACGACGATTTTTACGAAGAAAATGTTTAAGTCGATATTCACCCCCCCCCCCCCCACTCTATCGATGGCACCAATCCTACAATCATGGCCAATTATATTAAAACCATATAACTTACCATAATGGATATGCATGAAAGATGAATTCATGTTTTTTACTATCCTAAATTCATATCCACATAATCCAAAAAGGCAAATAGATATTTTTTTACAACCTTTAATTGCTGAGCTAAATCATTTATGAAATGTAGGCTTAGAGACATGACATTGCAAGTAAATCATACTTTACAATGCATATGCTACATTGTTATAGACTATTAGTGATTTTCCTGCATACTCAATGTTGTCAGGATGGATCATAGCTGGAAAGTTAGCATGTCTACATTATATGAGTCAGTCAGATGCATTTTGATTGCCTTGCAGTGGAATGATTTATGGTTTGATAATCATCAAAATTGTTACCTGTTAATCACCCTTTCAGAAGGAATAAGAAAATTTTCAAAAGGAATGAAGTGGTTAGGAAACTACCCCAGTTTGGAAGTCAAGTGAAGAAATTTCTAATGAAATCGATTGTTATGGATTTATACCAGTAATTTAGGATGAGTCTGATGATATCAATAAGTAAATTCTTAGAGTGAACAAATGTGGTTGGAAAAAAAGAAGTATTTTTTGGGAGCTTTCATATTAGAAGTATTTATTCATTCGGCATAATTTAGATAATAGATATTAAGAAAAAATTTCTTCGATGACATATTCAATATTGTGATGAATGTTCATGGGAAAACTAATGATACAACAAAATCATGGGAAGGATTGAACAATTAGTAAGCGTACCCAAGTTGCATCAGAATGAAACAACTGGTAAATATCCAAAGGTTGTGATACATTAGACAAAGAAACTAAGCATGCAATATATTCTTGGTTGAAATCAATCATATTTCCAAATGGATATGCCTCAATATGTCTTGTTGTGTGGATATAAACAGATTAAAAATGGTTGAAATGAAGAGTCACAATTGTCGCGTGTTCATGCAAAAATTAATTCTAATAGTTTTTCAGGACCTACTTCTAACAATGTTTGGCAAGAACATACAAAATTGAGTCTTTTATTTCAAATTTTTGACTTCCAAGGTTATTATAATATCTGATATGCTCCACCTTTAGACAGATATTCCAATGATACTATGCAAGCTTGAGTGAATATTCCCACTATATTTTTTTGATTAAATGGAAGATCTATCTATTCATTTACCATATGAGGCACAAATAAATATTATTCTGTGCAATATAGATGGATATACCCTTTTGAAAGATTTTTTAGAAAATTAAAGAATAATGTGCGTAACAAGGCAAGAATTGAGGAATCAATATGTAATGCATATTTGGTTGAAAAAAACAACATCATTTTGCTCTTATTATTTTGTGAATAATGTGAAAATCAGACATCATAAGTGTCCACGAAATCAAGATAACATTCTAACATTTGACCTAGAGATACTTTCTATTTTTCAGGTTTCCTGATAAATCAATGGGTGCAACTATATCTAGATGGTTAAATGAATACGAATATTATACTAGCAAGACATATATACTCCTGAATTGTGAAGAGGTCAAACCATACATAAGTTAATAGTTCAAGTTTATATCTATACATATTTGCATTACATAGCCTTCTAAAATTCGAATTGAAATCTAATATGATCTTAAATTACCTTATTTGACATTGTGTATGAATAACAACTATACTTACAAAACCTATCAATAAGTGCAAATGATATAGATCAGAAGTTAGAGAACAATTTGTATTTTGGTTTCAAATTTACATAAGTTAGTTAATACTAATTTTTATCAGTACAATTTCTTATTAGATATTCTTCTAATTTTTATAATAACCATTGTTATAGGTAAACGAACATAGAATTTCAAATGTGGAAGATGAAAGATCAAAAAAATCTCATATCTAGACCTCTACATAATATAATTGTCTACTCCGATTATTATGTTAATGGAAAAAGATTTCATGTGAGCCAACATAATTCACAAAGGCTTACGTATAATTTTGGTGTTTATATAAAATGATCAATAAACAATAATGATACTTAATTTGACTATTATGACAGGCTTGAGAAAATTATCGAGGTTGAGTACCCCGCGTTACATTTTAAAGATGTGTATTATTCAGATGTTCATGGTACTGTTGGTGCAAATTGTATCAGTTATGAATATTCAACCTCTAGTGTTTCGATGTTTGACAATATACTAAAGTCTAGTCAAAGTGACAAAGGATTAGCCAAACAGGACTTGATGTTTGGTAGGGTAACCCAGAGTTGATCAGTTTCATAAAGGGTTAGCCAAACAGGACTTGATATTTGGTAGGGTAACCTAGAGTTGATCAGTTTGACAAAGGGTTAGCCAAACAGGACCTGATGTTTGGCAGTAATAATATACTAAGGTCGAGTCAAAGTGATCAAGGGTTAAACTAAACAGGACCTTATGTTTGCTAGGGTGAACCCAGGAATGGTCAGTTTGACCAAGGGATAAGCCAAACAGGACTTGATGTTTGGCAGAAAATAAAACCCAGTGTTGGTCAGTTTGACCAAGGGATTAAACCAAATTGGACTTGAGGTTTGATATACCTACTTGAAAGGTTGGAAGAAGTCTAGTCAGGATTAAGATGACTAGCAAAGGAGTCATTATGGTGGAAGAAATCTTAGTGAGTGAAACTAAGTGGAATAAATCCTGGTGAGTGAAGCTGGGTCCTAGTGAGTGAAGTTAGGTGGCAGAAATCCTAGTCAGTGATACTAGGTGAAAGAAATCCTAGTGAGTGAAGTTTGACATGAAGTCTTAGTCCAGGGGACTAAGCACGATGTCCTGGTCGGGGATCGGGCAACGGAGTCTTAGCCGAGCAAGGACTACGGACAAAAGTAGAGACGGGTCGAGGTTGGATGTCTCAAGATCCAGGACTCTCGGAGGCCAAGCACGAAGTCCTGGTCGAGATCGGCAAAAGACTTAGCGTGTGGGGATCGCAGACTAAAGTAGAGATGGGTGGAGGTCGAACGTCTCGAGATCCGGGTTCTCGAAGGCTGAGCAAAAGTCCAACTGGAGGTCCCGGTTGGCAAAGTTAACTTCTCCAGGGTAGAGTAGGTGAGGACGCGTTCCCCAAGAAAGGGAACAATAGGTGTCGGTTCGACCTAGGGTTTCAGTTGAAATCGAAAGTCAGAACCAATAAACTAAGGCATAAGATTATTTGTATGTTTGATGTGTGTTTTGTTGTCTTGCAGGTACCTGGAGTTGGAGGCACGATCGGCGAGCAATCACAAAACAAACAAGACCTGGGAAAGGGGGTTCCCAAGTGCCTGAATGGAATCCGGCGCCTGGTAACCCAGACGCCCTATATGGGTTAGGCACCCAACATCCCAGGCGCTAGAATGGTCCCAGGCGCCTGGAATGCAGTGTTTATCCCTGCGCCGATTTAGCAGCTATGGATCAACGTTTGACTGCAATATGAGCTGGCCCATATCTTATCAGGAGCCCAAGAGCTGACTATAAAAAGGGGTTTGACCCCTCACTTCAGATAATCAAATTTTCCATCCGCTCAGTGATTCTGTGTGAAGCAAAAGCGCTATGACGAAGCTCTGTGACCAAGGAGGATCCAGGAAGAACCGTGAGTCGCTTCGGACTTCCAGAGTTGGGCGAGATTATCATTTGGTTTTCTTTTTAAGATGTATTTATTTATCATTTTTGTGCTTGTAATCAAACTGTAAGACGGGTATTCTCTGTCTTCGGAAAATTTCGGAAAGGAGACTAATAGTGGGTTCACATCGAGTACATACGCCGTGGACGTACTGACCCTGGGGGGTTGGGAACCAAGTAAATAAACCCGCGTGTCTACTGCTATTTTTCTTTCCGTTTATTTATTATTCCGCTGCCTACTAACTTTGATAGAAAGACGATCAAATGATAAAGTTTTGGTGAACAAATTTGAGTCGATATTCACCCCCCCCTTTATCGACCAACACCGATCCCACAATTGGTATCAGAGTAGGAGGCTCTTATCGGACTAACCGCCGAAGGAGTAAAGAAGGCCAGGAATTGAGCGGGAGCAAGGGTGAATACAGGTATATTTTCAATTATGTCAATTTTTAAATTTCACATAATATGTTTTAAGTTCAGGGAGAGAGGATACTATAAAAACCAGTGTCCTACTCGTAGGATTCGTACTTCACTACCGGCGGTAATGAAGGAATCGACGCCAGGAGTCAGGAGGGATAAAAGTCACATCCGATGCTTCAATTGTCAAAAGCGGGGCACTACAAGAATCAGTGTCCAACCACGGTAAAGAAGGTACGGAAGGTTAATTTTTGTAATAATGTTTTTCAAATTCCTGCACAGCTACAAAATTTTCTTGTTAAATTAGATTATTTACATTTGCTTTGTCTAGTAAAGATCTGATCTTCTAGATATTTACACAAGCGGGGCACTTTGTTATTCTCTTCTCACAGTGTTGTCTACCCGATAATTGGTGCCCCCGGGGCTATGGTGCAGCGGAAGGGTAACTAGTTGTAAACCCAGGTATCCACGGTTCGATCCCCAGCTACGACACATTTTGCAGGAATTTTTCCTCCAAATGGGGCGCGAACCCTGGGACGCTGGGCTTTTATACTGCCCACCGCGAGCGCTTCCCGATTTACCCTGGTGACCGGTACGAAACTTCCGTGGGCCCGGGCTGGTCACCCCAGGTTCAATTTGTCTGCTGCCTGGTTCAAAAAGTCTACTCGATAATTGGAGCAATAGCAATAGTCAATGTTGTTCCTCTAAAACCATCAGAAGTTTCTCCAACCACATCATCTTTTTTTTGCAAAGGTTGCACCTTTTTATATAATATACCAGTGTAGGTTTTACATGTTGTTTACATAATTCTAATGGCTTATAGAATAGTTTTTTTTGTTCATACATTACCCTAAAAACTCTGATGTATACAACTCATTTTCTTTAGTATCACTTTTTTTCTCCAGATTTGGGAAGTAAATCACATAATAATATTACATTTGATTTTCTTTTTAAATGCCACACGATTCAATGGTACTGGTTTCCTTGGTCAGCAGAAAATGTACATCAAGGAGCACAAAGCCACCATTCACATCCAGGTTTTTTTCTCTCTTCTTTTTGATTGCTTTCATAATAGTTACTCTGACATTTTGGAAGTTAGTTTTTTAGCTTTGTTCATATTTACTAATTGATTTTGTGATTTGACCTTCTTTAGTCTCAAATGTTTATGGTCTTGATTGGTTTGTAATATAGAACGTGAGCTTAGGAAATTCTAAATGAGTCCTGTAAGGTTCTTCTTACAACAGTTATTTTCATTTGTGCTTTCTATTTTATTTTGGGGATTTATCTAGCATGAAATTTTCTCGTG
The DNA here is from genome assembly GCA_024364735.1 of Boesenbergia rotunda. Classification (NCBI taxonomy): domain Eukaryota; kingdom Viridiplantae; phylum Streptophyta; class Magnoliopsida; order Zingiberales; family Zingiberaceae; genus Boesenbergia; species Boesenbergia rotunda. Next base: position 558,754 of record JAGFNQ010007808.1, on the reverse strand, counting down.
CTAATTTCAACCAAAGTTTTCTCCTGATCAACAAGCAAAATAAATACAACTGATAAGCACCTTGGAATGGATCGCCTTGAAATTCAGATGTAGGGAAGGATATTGACGCCACACTCAAGATAGATGAGAGGGTGAGTGATAAGTCATGGGGGTTTCGATCGCCACAAGTTGCCTTGATAAGATCACGATTTGTTCTTTGCCTAAGAACCAAAGGAAGCTCTCATAATAGAGAAAACTCTGATTTCATTCAAACTTAACATCCTTGGTCATACAAGAGTTCTCCTATATATAGACTTAGTGGAGGTTGAAACATTAACCTCTACCACACTTCCCACTAAGCACTAATTATGCACCATTATCATGCATGCATGCATGCATGATGTTTATTTCCCACAATTCCCTAATACTAGCTTAGGAACTCCCAAAAGCATTAAAAACCCACCAAAAGACATCAAAATAACTTCAGAAAATTCCCCCAAAAATACCCACGAAAATTGGACACTTGTAGCCCTTGAATGCATCTTGGATCATGTGGTTTTGGGCCTTCAAGTTTTGTCTTCATGTGGGCTCAATTTCACTTTCAATTTGAAGGAATGTGATCCATTTAGTTGTTGCCTCCATTGTGCATTGATCCTTCTTCTCCTTGAGCTCCATTATTAAGCCTTCCAAAGCTTGCTTCATTCTCTTAGTCTTGGATCTTGTCATGGGTCCTCCAATTCCTTTCAATGCCTCTTCCTCTATGGCTTTGTCTTGTAAACTTGTATCCCCTCCTTGGTCCACATCATTCCCTCCTTCTTTAGGTGAATTCGTCCTCGAATTTAGATCTTCATCACCTACATCAAATGGACGCAAATCAGCCACATTAAATGTTGCACTAACACCATACTCACCGGGCAAGTCAATTTTGTAAGCATTGTCATTAATTCTTTCCAACACTTGGAATGGTCCATCTCCTCTTGGTTGAAGCTTTGATTTCCTTTGGGCAGGAAACCTTTCCTTTCTCATATGAACCCACACCCAATCACCGGGTTCAAGGACAACTCTTTTTCTCCCTTTATTGGCTCTCTTCGCATATTGCTCCATTTTCTTCTCAATTTGAGCTTTCACTTGCTCATGAAGCTTTTTCACATATTCTGCCTTTGCTTGACCATCCTTGTGAACTAAAGAAGAAGTGTTAGGTAAAGGAAGCAAATCAAGAGGTGTTAGCGGATTGAACCCATAAACAATCTCAAAAGGGGAAAATTGAGTAGTAGAATGGACAGCCCTATTATAAGCAAATTCAACATGAGGTAAACATTCTTCCCAAGACTTAATGTTCTTCTTAATAATTGCTCTTAGAAGAGTAGAAAGAGTCCTATTTACCACCTCAGTTTGGCCGTCAGTTTGAGGGTGACATGTAGTGGAGAAAAGAAGCTTTGTTCCTAGTTTGTTCCATAAGGTCCTCCAAAAATGACTTAAGAATTTGGTGTCACGATCTGAAACAATGCTCCTAGGCATGCCATGAAGTCTTACAACCTCTTTGAAAAACAAATCTGCCACATGAGTTGCATCATCCACTTTGTGGCAAGGTATGAAGTGTGCCATCTTAGAAAATCTATCAACTACCACAAAAATGGAGTCCTTACCTTTTTAAGTGCGTGGTAGCCCTACAACAAAATCCATAGATAAGTCAATCCAAGGGGAATCGGGAATAGGCAAAGGAGTGTAAAGTCCATGAGGTGATACCTTAGATTTTGCTTTTCTGCACACAATGCACTTTTCACAAAATTTTTGCACATCATGCCTTAAGTGTGGCCAATGAAAATGTTCATGCAACATTTCTAAGGTCTTTTGAACCCCAAAGTGTCCCATTAGACCCCCCCCCCCCCCCCCCATGTGCTTCCCTAACTAGCAATTCACGCATGGATCCTCTAGGCACACAAAGTCTATTGTTCTTAAACAAGTAATTATCATGCCTAACAAACCCATTTTGTGATTTCTTTTCACACGTAGCATATAATTCAGAGAAGTCACTATCATGTTCATACAACTCTTTGATATGTTCAAAGCCAAGTAATTTAGTTTCAAGTGTAACAAGCAAATTATACCTTCGTGAAAGTGCATCTGCTACAACATTTACCTTTCCTTACTTATGCTTAATCACATACGGAAATTGTTCAAGAAATTCAACCCATTTGGCATGCCTTTTGTTGAGCTTCCCCTGCCCTTTCAAATACTTCAAAGATTCATGATCACTATGAATAACAAATTCTTTAGGCAAAAGATAGTGCTGCCATGTTTGCAAAGCTCTAACAAGTGCATACAATTCTATATCATAAGTGGAATAGTTGAGAGTGGCGCCACCTATCTTCTCACTAAAATATGCAATGGGATGTCCATTTTGAAGTAAAACAGCCCCAATACCCACATGAGATGCATCACATTCAATTTGAAATGATTTGGAAAAATCAGGCAAAGCAAGAATGGGTGCATGTGTGAGTTTGTCCTTAAGTGCTTGAAATGCATTTTCTTGATTCTCTCCCCACTTAAAACTCATATTTTTCTTGACAATTTCATTTAGGGGTGCTGCCAGTGTGCTCAAATCCTTCACAAACCTTCTATAGAAACTTGCCAACCCATGGAAGCTCCTAACCTCACTCACAGTTTTGGGGGTTGGCCAATCTCTAATGGCCTTAACCTTCTCTTCATCAACCTGCACTCCTTTAGAACTTATGACAAATCCAAGAAAAACCACATGATCAGTGCAAAAAGAACACTTTTCTAAGTTAGCATACAGTCTCTCCTTTCTAAGGACATGCAAGACAGATTTGAGATGTGCTACATGCTCGACCAAACTCTTGGAATATACCAAAATATCATCAAAGTATACTACCACAAATTTTCCTAGGAATTCTCGTAAAACATGGTTCATAAGCCTCATAAAAGTGCTTGGCGCATTAGTTAACCCAAAAGGCATTACCAACCATTCATACAATCCATATTTAGTTTTGAAAGCAGTTTTCCATTCATCCCCTTCCCTTATCCTAATTTGATGGTACCCACTTTTCAAATCAATCTTAGTAAAGAAGCAAGCACCATGCAATTCATCAAGTAAATCATCAAGTCTAGGGATAGGATGTCGATACCGAATTGTGATGTTGTTGATAGCTCTACAGTCCGTGCACATCCTCCATGATCCATCCTTTTTAGGTACCAAAATTACTGGTACAGCACAAGGACTTAAGCTCTCTCTCACCCATCCTTTTTGTAATAACTCCTCCACTTGATTCTGTATCTCCTTTGTTTCTTGAGGGTTGCTCCTATAGGCAGGCCTATTGGGAAGAGAAGCACCAGGAATAAGGTCCATTTGGTGTTCTATTCCCCTCATTGGTGGCAAACCGTGAGGTACTTCCTGGGGAAACACATCCTCAAAGTCCTGCAAATAGCAACAACATCACTGGGCAAGGAGTTAGTATTAGTTTCCAAGCAAGTTTCCTTGCACAAAAGAAGAAATATAGGTTGCCTTGTCAAATAAGCTCTCTTCACCTCACTTCCTCTTGCAAACAAATTTTCTATTCTTCTCTCTTTCTTTTCCTCGTTCTCTCTTTTCTTTTCCTCATTCTCTCTTTTCTTTTCTTTCCTCATTCTCTCTTTCTTTTCTTTCCTCATTCTCTCTTTCTTTTCCTCATTCTCTCCTTTTTTTTTCTTAAGCTCTCGCTCTTCTTTTTCTCTTTTCTCTCGCATTTTTTTTTGATCCGCACAAACCTCCCTAGGTGATAATGGTACAAGTGTGACTTTGTGGGAATTGTGAAGAAATGAGAACTTGTTGGAGAATCCATCATGGTGAGCTCGCCTATCAAACTGCCAAGGTCTTCCAAGAAGAATGTGGCTTGCCTCCATAGGTACAATATCACATAGAACTTGATCTTCATATTTTCCAATGGAGAAATTAATCATCACTTGTTGATTCACCACCAATTCACCACTATTACTTAGCCATTGGAGTTTATATGGTCTTGCATGCGGTGTAGTCTTGAGGTTGAGTTTGGTAACCAACCTAGTGCTTGCCACATTGGTGCAACTTCCACCATCAATGATCATAGAGCATGTTTTACCTTGAATAAGGCAACGAGTATGAAAAATATTCTCTCTTTGGTTCTCCTCATGCTCCTTGGCTTGACTTCCTAATAACCTTCTAACCACCAAGAGATCGCCATCTTGCACATAGGCTGCTCCATCATGTTCCTCATCGCTTGAAGAAGAAGAATGAGAAGAAGTTTCTTCACTAGAGATGCTCCCATTATCCCTAACCACCATAGTCTTCTTATTCGGGCATTCGGATGCGATATGTCCTTTTCCCAAACACTTGAAGCACTTGATATCCCTGCTCTTAAAAGTAGAAGAAGTAGTAGTAGGAAAAGGCTTCTTAGCGCTTGTTACCTCCTTTGAATTAGAAGAGGAACCCTCCTTCTTTGGCTTGTCCTTCCAATTTGAAGAGTAGTTTGAAGAAGATGGTCTTTTCATAACGCCCTTTCTCTTTAATTGTTGCTCCACTTTCATTGCTTGATGAACTAAGTCTTCAAGCTCCACATAATGTTGTAGCTCTACAATGTCTCCAATATCTCGGTTTAGGCCATGGAGAAATCGAGCCATAGTTGCTTCTCTTTCCTCCTCAATATTAGCCCTAATCAAAGCCACCTCCATCTCCTTGTAATACTCATCCACACTCCTACTCCCTTGGATGAGTCTTTGCAATTTGTTGTGCAACTCCCTATGGTAGTGGGAAGGCACAAATCTCCTTCTCATCAAAGTCTTCATTTCACCCCAAGTGTTGATAGGGTGCTCTCCATACCTTCTTCTCTCCTTTTGCATTTGATCCCACCAAATTAAAGCATAATCGGTGAACTCAAGGGCAGCCACCTTCACCTTCTTTGCATCAGGGTAATTGTGGCATGAGAAGATTTGCTCTATTTTCATTTCCCACTCAAGATATGTGTCGGGGTCATTCCTCCCTTGGAAGGAAGGTACCTTGACTTTCACCCCTCTTAGATCGTCTTCATGTTGATGGTTTCTACCTCCTCTTTCGTGTCTTCGTCCCCCTTCACGCCTCCTTCTTTCTCTTGGAGAACTATAGAATAGGTCACTCCTGGATGAGATTCTTCATGATTAGATTTCCCCCATGGTTGGAAACTCTTCCTCCCTCAAGGTCGGTCCATCCTTTCATGTAAGCCTTCAAGTTGTCTTTGAAGCATTCTCTCAAAGTGTTGAGTAAGCGCCTCCATTTGAAGCCTATTAGGATCTTGCCTAGGGGAGTTTTCCCCACTCATGCTTGCAACAAAAAAAAAGATGACAAGGAAAATTACACAAGAAATGTTTAGAAAACCTCA
>JAGFNQ010007808.1:481126-546868 GCA_024364735.1 Boesenbergia rotunda | reverse complement strand
CACACATCTTCAGCCCTCCTGCCTCTTCCTTTAGTTTAAGTGTCTCTTACCCTTATCTGCAGCATAAGACAACATATAAACTAGTAAGCACAAATGCTTAGTAAGATCCTGTCCTACTCGCAAAATCCATATCATAGAAAGATAAGAGAATAAATCACATTCAAGCATGGTGAGTGTTTAAGCATGTTAAACATCTAAGCATATTAACTTCATAGGAAGGTTTCTTTGAAAACATATAAACATAATACTTGAACATAGCATAATCATTAGGGCCCGGCTTGTACTTCATGTTTTGCGCGCGCCCCTAAATAGGAACGAGGTAGCTAATCCCGAACCACTAGGGTTTACTAGGCCTTCTCAAAAGTCCTTCAGCCTAGTATCATAATCATTTGACTCGCTTTAAGAGTCTATAGTACAAACCATTACAAAATAAAATAATTATCATGTTCTTTATTTTCATAAAGTATGCTCTTAGTCCCAACCTTCTAGGGAAGCATTCTTTAGGCCCTAAGCCTTCTTCGTTCATGCCCTACAGGGCTCATTCTTATGCATATGTATGCATCCATAATCATGATAACTAGCCTAGTATAAAGCATGCATTTCATAAGGGTGCCTCATGGGCTATAATGCATGCTCATACATAGATCTCCATAATCATGATAACTAGCCTAGTATAAAGCATGCATTTCATAAGGGTGCCCCATGGGCTATAATGCATGCTCATACATAGATCATAATTCAACCCCTTTAAACATATCTTATATATGACAAGGTTGATCACATAAATCATATTCATATCATAGGAAGTGGTAGCATGCTTCATGGGTAAATCAAATGGTTCATAACCCTAAAACTAGGGTTTTGGCCGAAACTCAAGGGTAGGGGTAGATTAGGTTTTTGACATCAAAACATCCCCTACCAACATCCCACATATATCTATATATCATGTATCATACTATAGCATGCACCATGGGAGAAAATCAAGCAACCTTAACCCTAATCTAGGGTTGGCCGAATGTCATGGCTAGGGAAGTCCAAGTTCTTCCAATCAAGCATTCCATTTGTTCATCACATGCATTCACATATCATCTCACTAACATAATCATATCACATGGGATAATTTAACCTTTATAAACCTAATATTTCATGCTTGGCCGAATATCACATGCTAGGGACATTTAGTTTCCAAATCAATATTCCATTTAAACACCACTTGTACATACATATCATCATAGCAATCCTAAGCATATCTCGTAGGGTACATCCCATACAATCATCACATATCATATATAGCATGCATCATGGGAATAAAATCAAGCAACCCTAACCCTAAACTATTGTTGGCTGAAACTTGTAGGATGGCTAGGCTAGGTTTTTGACTTCAAATATCCACACAAGCATTCACACAAACACCTTGCCTATACTATTTAGCATGGATATATCATAGGGAAAATCATACAACCTTAAACTCTAATCCACCTAGGGTTGGCCGAAACATTGTAGGGTAGGGTAGGCTAGGTTTTTGACTTCAAATATTCACACAAACATTTACACAAGTACTTTACCTACACTACTAATCATGGGTACATCATAGGATAGCAAGCAACCCAAAAGCCCTAGCCTATTCCCTCTTGGCCGAAACTTGTAGGGTGGATAACCCTACTTTTTCTTATCACAACATGATGGGGAACAACATATATTCATACCCTAAGTTCCTAGGGGTATGAATTTGCACCTAGGAATTTGCACCTAACCCTCCAAGTTAGGACTTTTCACCTAGCCCTCCAAGCTAGGACTTTTCACCTAGCCCTCCAAGCTAGGACTTTTCACCCAACTCTTCCGAGTTAGAACATCATCCAACCTAGCCCTCCAAGCTAGGTACCTGACCCTCCAAGCCAGGACTTTTTCACCTAATTCTCCAGGATGGGAATTTGCACCTAACCCTCCAAGCTAGGACTTTTCACCTGGCCCTCCAAGCTAGGACTTTTCACCCAACCCTTCCGAATTAGGACTTTTCCAACACCTAACCTCCCAGGTTAGGATTTTCAACACCTAGCCCTCCAAGCTAGGATTTTCCACACCTAACCTCCCAGGTTAGGATTTTCCAACATCATGCCTAATCCTCGATTAGGACTTAATCATAATCATCACAATCATCACACCTAACCTCCCAGGTTAGGGTTTTCCATATCATGCCTAATCCTCGATCAGGACTTAATCATAATCCACCTAACCTCCCAGATTAGGATTTTCCATATCATAATCATTCTCTTAAACTAAAATCGTTGTCAACACCAAAACAGCAATCAGGGCCAGACTGCATCAACAGCTTCTTCACATTTTCCGGCTTTGTTTTGCCATCCTTGTGAACTTCGGAAGATGTGTTAGGTAAAGGATGCAAATCAAGAGGCGTTAGGGGATTGGACCCATAAACAATCTCAAAAGAAGAAAATTGATTAGTAGAATGGACAACCCTATTGTAAGCAAATTCAACATGGGGTAAGCATTCTTCCCAAGACCTAATGTTCTTCTTAATAATTGCTCTAAGAAGAGTAGAAAGAGTCCTATTTACTACCTCAGTTTGATCGTCAGTTTGAGGGTGGCATGTGGTGGAAAAAAGAAGCTTTGTTCCCAGCTTATTCCATAAGGTTCTCTAAAAATGGCTTAAGAATTTGGTATCACGATCTGAAACGATGCTCCTAGGCTTGCCATGAAGTCTTACCACCTCTTTGGAAAACAAATCTGCCACAAGGTATGAAGTGTGTCGTCTTGGAAAATCTATCAACAACCACACAAATATAAACAAGTAGTTATCATGCCTAACAAACTCATTTTGTGATTTCTTTTCACACGTAGCATATAATTGGGAAAATTCATTATCATGTACATATAATTCTTTAATATGTTCAAAGTGAAGCAATTTAGTTCCAAGTGTAGCAAGAAAATTATACCTTCTTGAAAGTGCATCTGCTTCAACATTTGCCCTTCCTTGCTTGTGCTTAATCACATAAGGAAATTGTTCAATAAATTCAACCTACATGGCATGCCTTTTCTTGAACTTTTCCTGCCCTTTCAAATACTTCAAAGATTCATGATCACTATGAATGACAAATTTTTTAGGCAAAAGATAATACTGCCATGTTTGCAAAGCTCTAACAAGTGCATATAATTTCAAATGATTTGCAAAAATCAGGCAAAGCAAGAATGGGTGCATGTGTGAGTTTGTCCTTAAGTGTTTGAAATGCATTTTCTTGATTCTCCACCCAATTAAAACCCATATTTTTCCTAACAATTTCATTTAGGGGTGCTGCCAATGTGGTAAAATCCTTCACGAACCTTCTATAGAAACTTGCCAACCCATGGAAGCTCCTAACCTCACTTAGAATTTTTAGGAGTTGGCCAATCTCTAATGGCCTTAACTTTCCCATCATCAACCTTCACTCCTTTAGAACTTATGACAAAACCAAGAAAACCCACATGATCAATACAAAAAGAACACTTTTCTAAGTTAGCATATAGTTTCTCCTTTCTAAGGACATGCAAGACAGATTGGAGATGTGCAATATGCTCAACAAAACTCTTGGAATATACCAAAATATCATCAAAGTATACTACCACAAATTTTCCAAGAAAATCTCGTAAAACATGGTTCATAAGCCTCATAAAAGTGCTTAGTGCATTAGTTAACTCAAAAGGCATTACCAACTATTTATAAAAACCATATTTAGTTTTGAAAGCAGTTTTTCATTCATCCCCTTCCCTTATCCTAATTTGGTGGTACCCACTTTTCAAATCAATTTTAGAAAAGAAGCAAGCACCATTCAATTCATCAAGTAAATCATCAAGTCTAGGGATAGGATGTCTATACCGAATTGTGATGTTGTTGATTGCTCTTCAATTAATGCACATCCTCCGTGATCCATTCTTTTCATATACCAAAATTACAGGTACAACACAAGGACTTAAGCTCTCCCTAACCCATCCTTTTTGCAATAACTCCTCCACTTGATTTTGTATCTCCTTTGTTTCATGAGGGTTGCCCCTATTAGCTGGCCTATTGGGTAGAGAAGCACCAGGAATAAGGTCTATTTGTTGTTCTATCCCCCTCATTGGTGGCAAACCATGAGGTACTTCCTTGGGAAACACATCCTCAAAATCCTGCAATATAACGACAACATCACTAGGCAAGGAGTTAGTATTAGATTCCAAGCAAAATTCCTTGCACAAAAGAAGAAATATAGGCTGCCGTGTCAAATAAGCTCTCTTCACCTCACTTCCCCTTGTAAACAAATTTTCTATTCTTCTCTCTTTTTTTCCTCATTCTCACTTTTCTTTTCCTCATTCACTCTTTTCTTTTGAATTTTGTCCTCAAAATCAATTATTTTGTTTTTCAAAGACTCTTTCTCTTTCTTAAGCTCTCGCTCTTCTTTTTCTCTTTTCTCTCTAATTTTTTTTTATCCTCATAAACCTCCCTAGGTGATAATGGTACAAGTATGACTTTGCGAGAATTGTGAACAAGAGAGAACTTGTTGGAGAATTCATCATGGTGAACTCGCCTATCAAACTGCCAAGGTTTCCCAAGAAAAATGTGGCTTTCTTCCATAGGTGCAATATCACATAGAACAAGATTTTCGTATTTGCCAATGGAGAAATTAATCTCACCTGTTGATTCACTACCAATTCACCACTATTATTCAACCATTGGAGTTTATATGGTTTTGCATGTGTAGTCTTTAGGTTGAGTTTGGTGACCAACCTAGTGCTTGCCACATTGTTACAACTCCCACCATCAATGATCATAGAGCATGTTTTACCTTGAATAAGGCAGCGGATATGAAAAATATTTTCTCTTTGGTCTTGTTCATGCTCCTTGGCTTGACTCCCCAATAACCTCCTAACCACCAAGAGATCTCCATCATGCGCATAGGCTGCTCCATCATTTTCCCCATCGCTTGAGGAAGACGAATGACAAGAAATTTCTTCACTAGAGATACTCCCATTGTCCCTCACTGTTGGAGTCAAAGGAAGTGAACAAGTTGGCTAACAAGTTAACTTTATGGATCATGGTCAACCCACTCTAGAAGATGTTGATGATTCATTATGCATCAAAGGAGGCCCAATTACAAGGGCTATGGGTAAAAAGATGAAAGAAGCATTTAATGTGCTAATTGAAGATGTGAAAGCCAAAGCTACCATTGAAAAAGGTTTGACCAAGAGCAAGTCATACGGCTTAGTCAACCTAATTCAAGGCTTAGATGAGCTTAATTAGTCATTTAAGTCTCTTGTCTATGTAAGAGGGATATGTTGATTTTGTGGTTTCAATTTAGGCCCAATTTATAGCTTTATTTGGGTTACTAAATGTGCTTCCTTTTGGCCTTTTAGGGGTTTTATGTCACCCTATAGCTATAAATTAAAGGGGTGTCTGCCACAACATTTAACTTTTGCTTATTTCAATCTACTACATGGTGAGGCTCTCACTTGTTGGTTCTTCATTGAACTGAACTTATCAAGGCATCCCCTTGTGGTGCTCAAGACTTATCAACCTCCATCTCAAGGTTGTGGCGTCTATCTTCTTCTTCTTCTATACCAAGGTTTGTGCTTTCCTAAGCATTGGGTCGAGGTTCTTTCTTTCATTCATCATCTTTTCGATTTAGACTATCTTTCTCTCTTTCTTCCGATTGTTTTGTGTTCATGAGACTTTTTCTCTTTGGGTTCGCATCATTTGGTATCAAAGCCTTAGTTTTCTAAATCGATTTGGATATCCTTTTCGTTGTGTTCTTGAGTATCTATCTTATTTTGTTCCTTTTCTATTACATAGCAAGACTTGCTTTGTTGCTCTCTAACAAAAAAAACAAAAAAGAGGAGGAAAAAAAATCTGTGATTTTCGGCCAAAAAAAAAAGAAAGAAAGAAAGAGGAAAAAAAAAGAAAAGCAAGACAAGCCGAAAAAAAAACAACAAAAGAGGGTGAAAAAAAAAGAAGTAGAGACTTTGTTTGCAAACCTATTTTCCCCCATTTCTTTTAATCCTTGCCTAGATTTAATTCTGGCGGCCTAGATTAAGTTCTAGCAACTTTCCTTTCAGCTCTTATCTAAAGTTCTCTCATTTCTTTTAAGGCTTGCCTAGATACAATTCTGACAGCCTAGATTAACTTCTGACATCTTTCCTTTGTGCTCTTATTCAAGTACTCGCATTTCTTTTAATGCTTGCCTAGATTCAATTCTGGCAGCCTAGATTAAGTTCCGGCAACTTTTCTTTCAGCTCTTTAATTCAAGATTTGCTATCTTTCAATTCCGCATTATCCTCAATATTGCATAGATTCAAGTTATTAAATTCTGCAATTTTCATTTTTTGTCTTCAATTCCCATTTTTTGTCTTCAAGTTATTAAGTTCTGCCACCCTTGGGAATTCTCATAATCCACGAACGCTTACAGAGAGTTGTCTCAATTTTATGTTCTTTAAAGAGGTAACATTAGTGAGTTTGAGTGTCTGAGCGAAACATATTGTTCAATGGCGACAAGTGGAGAAGAAGCAAGACCTAGAGAATCACTTGATCAACGTGCTTTGAGACAACACTTAGAACGAGAGGAAATCCGTTTTACTCAGATTATCGACAGATTAGAGAAACAAGATGCTGTAATTGCTGGATTGCAACATAGCCAAGTTGGTAGAGTTTCTTCACGAAGTGTTAGACCACATAACCGTGGTGACCATGATGATGATTTCTATGGACTTTATTGTAGGTTTACCAAGGTCAATACGAGTTACGGATTCAAATTTTGTGGTCGTAGACAGATTTTCTAAAATGACTCATTTTATTCTTTGTAGGAAAACAGATGATGCTAACCATATTGCTGATCTATTTTTTAGGGACATTGTACGACTTCATGGAGTGCCGAAAAGTATAGTTTCAAATCGTGATGCAAAGTTTCTATGCTACTTTTGGAAGACACTATGGGGCAAGTTTGGAACAAAGTCATCCACAAACAGATGGACAAACTGAGGTAGTAAATCGAACCTCAACTACTTTATTAAGAGCTATCATTCAAAAGAATTTAAAAGGATGGGAAGATTGTTTATCACATGTTGAATTTGCATATAATAGATCTATACATTCTGCGACTAAGTGTTCACCTTTTGAAGTGGTATATGGTTTCAATCCGCTAACTCCATAGGAATTGTCACCTTTGTCACCTTTTGAAGTTTGGATGGTACAAGGAAAGCTGAATTTGTGAGGCAAATGCACAAGAAAGTAATGATGCAAATTGAAAAGAAGACTGAACATATATGCTATGCAAGCCAACAAGGGACGAAAGAAAATAATCATTGAACCCCGGTGATTGGGTTTGGGTTCATATGAGAAAGGAGAGATTTCCTGCTAAACATTGTACTAAGTTGCATCTTAGAGGCGATGGACCATTTCAAGTCATAGCGCGAATCAATGATAATGCCTACAAGCTTGATTTACCGGGTGAGTATAATGTGAGTTCCACATTTAATGTTTCTGATCTCTCTCCCTTTGATGTAGGTAATCAAGATTCGAGTATGAATCCATTTGAGGAGAGGGGGAATGACGGAGTGAAGGAAAGTGAACAAGTTGCCCAACAAGCTAATGATATGGATCATGCTCAACCCAATCTAGAAGATGTTGATGATCCATTATGCATCAAAGGTGGCCCAATTACAAGGGCTAAGGCTAAAAAGATGAAAGAAACACTTAATGTGCTATTGAAGATGTGATAGCCAAAGCTACCATTGAAGAAGGTTTGACCAAGAGTAAGTCATACGGCTTAGTCAACCTAATTCAAGGCTTAGATGAGCTTAACTAGGCACTTAAGTCTCTTGTCTATGTAAGAGGGATATGTTGATTTTGTGGGTTCAATTTAGGCCCAATTTCAAGCTTTATTTGGGTTGTAATGATGCCAAGAGCTTAATATGGCTATATGTAGTCTACATAGGCCTCTACTAAATGAGCTTGCTTTTGGGTTTTTAGGATTTTTAGGTCACCCTATAGCTATAAATATAGGAAGTGGCGGCCACAACATATAACTTTTGCTTATTTCAATCTACTACATGGTGAGACTCTCACTTGTTAGTTCTTCATTGAACTAGAACTTATCAAGGCATCCTCTTGTGGCGTTCAAGACTTATCAACCTCCATCCCAAGGTTGTGGCGTCTATCTTCTTCTTCTTCTATACCAAGGTTCGTGCTTTCCTAATCGAGGTTCTTTCTTTAATTCTCCATCTTTTCGATTTAGACTATCTTTCACTCTTTCTTCCATTTGTTGTGTGTTCTTGAGACTTCTTCTCTTTAGGCTCACATCACTTAAAGCACTTGATATTCCTACTCTTAGAAGTAGAAGAAAAATTAGTAGGAATAGGCTTCTTCTTTGGCTTGTCCTTCCAACTTGAAGAGTAGTTCTAAGAAGACGATTTCTTCATAATGCCCTTTCTTTTTAATTGTTGCTCCACTTTCAAGGCTTGATGAACCAAGTCTTCAAGCTCAACATAATGTTGTAACTCCACAATGTCTCCAATATCTTGGTTTAGGCCATGGAGAAACCGAGCCATGGTTGCTTCCATTTGTTGTGTGTTCTTGAGACTTCTTCTCTTTAGGCTCACATCACTCGCCACCATAGTCTCCACAATATTGGCCCTAATCAAATCCACCTCCATCTCCTTGTAATTAATACTCCCTTGATCCACATTCCTACTCCCTTGGATGAGTGTTTGCAATTTGTTGTGCAAATCCCTGTGGTAGTGGGAAGCCACAAATCTCATTCTCATCAAAGTGTTCATTTCATCCCAAGTGTAATCAGTGAACTCAAGAGCAGTCGCCTTTACTTTCTTTGCACCAAGTGTAATCAGTGAACTCAAGGGTTGTTCCTCCCTTGGAAGGACGGTACCTTTTCATTCACCTCTCGTAGATCATCTTCACGTCTATGGTCTCTACCTCCGCTTTCACGTCTTCTTCCCCCTTCACGCCTCCTTCCTTCTCTTGGAGAACTGTAGAATAGGTCACTTGCTTGATGGGATTTTGGCCCCATGGTTGGGAAATCTTCCTCCTTCAAGTCGGTTCACCCTTTTGTGTAATCCTTCAAGTTGTCTTTGAAGCAACCTGTCAAAGTGTTGCGTAAGTGCCTCCATTTGAAGCCTATTAGGATCTCACCTAGGGGAATTAGGTGTTCACTAGGTGTCTTCACTCATGCTTGCAACAAAAGAAGATGACAAGGACAATTACAAAAAAAATGTTAGAAGGACCTCACGTGTTTGCACTCAAATTTAGCCACTCAGCTTCCTTTATAAGCTCTTAAGAAAAGAACCTTATCCATGATTTTTTTTCAAGACTGCATGTTGACGATCAAGTAAGTAAGAAACCAACAAGAAAATAGGAGTAGAATAAGAGAAATAAATGAATAGAACAAGAAATTCAGCAACGATCAAGAGCAATGAGAGGAATATTGAGTCCTTTTAATTCACAAATTCTCTTCTTTTTTTTTCCTCCTTTTTTTTCGAATTTTTTTCCTTTTTTTTGAGTTTAGGACCCAAATAGAGAACAAAAATTGGTGACAAATAGAGATGGAGAATGCAAAGATGAGAGATCAACGAAGATGAACATGAACAAAAGGATGATATATATTTTGTTTTTTGAATTGACAAACAAAACACAAACCTGAAAATCAATGACCTGGGCTCTGATACCATATGATAAGAACACCGCTATTGGTTCACCTTGATATTCAGTCGGGGAAGGATATTATCGCCACACTCAAGAAAGATAAGAAGGTGAGTGATAAGTCATGGGTGTTTTGATCCGCACAAGTTGCCTTGATAACATTAGATTTTGTTCTTTTGCCTAAGAACTCTAAGGAAGCTCTCACAATAGAAAAAAAACTCAGATTTCATTCCAACCAAAACCTCCTAAGCCACACAAGAGTTTTCCCATATACTACACTTCGCACTATGCACTAATTATGCACCATTATCATGCATGCATGAATGTATGGGCATTTATTTTCCTCTAATGGACCACTAATTTCCAATACTAGCTTAGGAACTTTCAAAAAGGCATTAAAACCCACCAAAGGACATTGAATGTCAATCTAGAAAAATCTCCCAAAAATACATACGAAAATTGTCTTCATGTTGGCTCAATGTCACTTTCAAGTTGAAGGAATGTGATCCATTTAGTTGTTGCCTTCATTGTGCATTGATCCTCCTTTTCCTTAAGCTCCAGGCTTGCTTCATGTTTTTAGTCTTGGACCTTGTCTTGGGTTCTCCAATTCTCTTCAATGCCTCTTCATCCTCGGCTTTGTCTTGTAAGGTTGTATCTCTTCCTTGGCTTTCATCATATTGGGTAGAGAAGCGCCAGGAATAAGGTATATTTGGTGTTCTATCCCACTCATTGGTGGCAAACTGTGAGGTACTTCCTTGGGAAACACATCCTCAAAATCCTACAAAATAACAACAACATCACTAGGCAGATTCCAATCAAGTTTTCTTGTACAAAAGAAAAAATATAGGCTGTCTTGTCAAATAAGCACTCTTCACCTCACTTCCTCTTGTAAATAAATTTTCTATTCTTCCCTCTTTTTTCCCCTCATTCTCTCTTTTAGTTCTCTTTTCTTTTAAATTTTGTCCTCAAAATCAATTATTTTCATTTTCACACACTCTTTCACTTTCTTAA
The DNA here is from genome assembly GCA_024364735.1 of Boesenbergia rotunda. NCBI lineage: Eukaryota > Viridiplantae > Streptophyta > Magnoliopsida > Zingiberales > Zingiberaceae > Boesenbergia > Boesenbergia rotunda. The sequence continues at coordinate 536,184 of JAGFNQ010007808.1, read as the reverse complement.
GCTCTCACTCTTCTTTTTCTCTTTTCTCTCTAATTTTTTTTATCCTCATAAACCTCCCTAGGTGATAATGGTACAATTGTGACTTTGCGAGAATTGTAAACAAGAGAGAACTTGTTGCAGAATCCATCATGATGAACTCGCCTATCAAACTGCCAAGGTTTCCCAAGAAGAATGTGGCTTTCTTCCATAGGTACAATATCACATAGAACAAGATTTTTGTATTTGCCAATGGAGAAATTAATCAACACTTGTCGATTCACTACCAATTCACCACTATTATTCAGCCATTGCAGTTTATATGGTTTTGCATGTGGTGTAGTTTTTAGGTTGAGTTGCACCACATTGGTGCAACTCCCACCATCAATAATCATAGAGCATGTTTTACCATGAATAAGGTAGCGGGTATGAAAAATATTTTCTCTTTGGTCCTCCTCAAGCTCCTTGGCTTGACTCCCCAATAACCGCCTAACCACCAAGAGATCTTCATCTTGTGCATGGGCTGCTCCATCATTTTCCCCAACGCTTGAGGAAGAGGAATGACAAGAAATTTCTTCACTAGAGATACTCCCATTATCCCTCCCCATCATAGTCTTCTTATTCGGGCATTCAGATGCAATATGTCCTTTTCCCAAACACTAAAGAACTTGATATCCCTACTCATAGGAGTAGAAAAAGAATTACTAGGAATAGGCCTCTTAGTGCTTGTTACCTCCTTAGAATTAGAAGAAGAACCCTCCTTTGGCTTGTCCTTCCAACTTGAGTAGTTTGAAGAAGATGATTTCTTCATACTGCCCTTTCTCTTTGATTGCTCCACTTTCATTGCTTGATGAACTATGTCTTCAAGCTCCAAATAATGTTGTAACTCCACAATGTCTCCAATATCTCGGTTTAGGCCATGGAGAAACCGGGCCATGGTTGCCTCGCTATCCTCCACAATATTGGCCCTAATCAAAGCCATCTCTATCTCCTTGTAATACTCATCCACACTCCTACTCCCTTGGATGAGTCATTGCAATTTGTTGTCCAAATCCCTGTGGTAGTGGGAAGACACAAATCTCTTTCTCATCAAAGTCTTCATTTCATCCCAAGTGTCTATGGGATGCTCTCCATACCTTCTCTCTTATTGCACTTGATCCCACCAACATAAGGCATAATTAGTGAACTCAAAGGCAACCATCTTCACTTTCTTTGCATCATTGAAACTGTGGCATGAGAGGATTTGTTCTATTTTCATCTCCCACTCAAGATATGATTCGGGGTTGTTCCTCCCTTGGAAGGAAGGTACCTTGACTTTCACACCTCGTAGATCATCTTCACGTCTACCTCCTCTTTCACGTCGTCTTTCTGTTGGTAGTTCGGTCGGGATTCCTCTCCATTTCGATTGAGTGATTGGAAAGAAAACTTGTTGTTCAGTAGATTAGCTGCGGAATAGATGATGAATTTTGATCTCCGGTTCTTGTGTTTGATTCGGGGTCCAAGTAAACAACATGAATACAATTTAATACTAAAATGAAAACAAGATATACCTCTTGTTTTACCTCTTGATCTTTTATTATATTCCTTTTCTCTTCTTTGACGTTGTGTGGGCGGCGATCTTCCAAGAAACAAAGCCACCAAAAACCCTTCTCCTTCTTCCTTCTTCCTTCTTCCTTCTTCCTTCTTCCTTCTTCTTCTTCCTTGCGCCGGCCATACTCCCACCTTCAAGGTGGCGTCGGTCACCCTCCTCCTCTTCAAGCTTGCGCACGCCCACAAGATGAAGAGAGAAGTTCTCCCTTCTCCTTTCTTGACCTAGCCGCGCGCCAACAAGGAAGAGAAGAGAAGAAGAAGATGGCTTTCCCTCTCCTTGGGTTGCCGCCCCTCCTTGTGTGTAGCCGGCACCACAAACCCTAGGAGAGAGAGGGGGGGAGAATAGAATTGGTTTAGGGCTCCTGATGATGGTTTAAGAGGCTATTTATAGGCTACAATAGGGATCATGAGGAGGAGATGATTTTGGTCTCCTAACTCATCCTCAACCCGACCCATTAATAATAACCCGCTCCACTAAAGGGTTATTATTGAACTACCGCACCAACCCCATATTAATATATGGGCTCCACCTTATTATGTGTACATTATCTCTCCGTGTTTAAGATATCGCATGTCCATTAATTAATTAAATTACTGACAATTTAATTAATTAATATCTAACACCAAGAGTAGTACCACTCAACTTTTTCATCATGTCGGAACAAGTCCATCTGCAAGATTTACATGATAATCTTTACGAGCTCCTCAAGGGGACAGCAACATCCTTAAATGATTTGAACACGGTTTCCTTCTATAATCAACGGCACATCATATAAATAATATTATTTCCCAATTTACCGGGCCTATTGATTTAACACGAATAAATCTCGCCCACTGGTAAATTAAAGAAATAAATATTAAGTACATGTGCCCGTTATTATATCGGGATTAAGAGCATGTACACCCATAATAACTTGAGGTCTTGTTCAATTATATAGTCAGTGTAAATCGAATCACCTCAAATCGGTTCTACTCAATACACACAAAGTGCACTAGTGTAATTCTATAATCAAGATAGACTAAAACCAAATTACACTACAATTCGAATGGTTTGTCTAAATCCATCTCGGTTATGAGCCACTACTTATACATTACATGGAACTGATAACATGATCATCTATGTGACAGCACACTGTTGGATTCTTCTCATTCGGATGTGACTCCTCTCCATGTCCCCGGATTAAAATTTTCTATTATGTAGAAATAATGCGGATGGAAAGAACCTTTCCAAAAAACCTTTTCATTATCATGCTATTCGATTGAGTGACCACTTCAACAAACTTGTTGTTCAAGCAATCTAACTCCCTTGTTGAATAGCCGCGGAATAGATGATGATATTTGATCGCCGGTTTTTGTATTTCTTTCGGGGTCCATGATATAAAAGCAATACAATTTAAACAAGAAGAAAGAAAACAAGATTTATACCTCTTATTTACCTCTTGATCTTCTATCGTATTCCTATCCTCTTCTTGGACGTCATGTGGGCGACAATCTTCCAAGAAACGAAGCCACCAAAAGCCTTTTCTTTTTCCTCGATTGCGCCAATCACCATAGAAGAGAACGGTCTCCTTCGTCCATACTTGCGCCGACCACAAAATGAGAAACAACTCCTTCCTTGTGCCGGTTCTAAGGAGTGAAGAACAAGAAGAAGAAGAGAAAGAATTCTCTCCTTCCCACCACCAAACCCTAACCGCAACCACCACTTCTTCTTCCTTGTCGCCGCCGGCCAAAGAAAGAAGAAAGAGTTTTCTTTCTTCGCCACCGGTGCCTGTCCTTTGATCTATTGATGCCGCAAGCTCTCCATTGGTCAAGGGAAAGGAACCCCTCCGACCTTCAAGAAATAGAGATATTAAATGCTATAAGTGCTTGGGAAGGGGACACATAGTAGCATCACAATGCCCAAACAAAAGAATTATGATTTTGAAAGAAAATGGTGACATTGAGACTGAGAGTGAGTCCGAAGATGATAGTGTCTTGGCCCCATTATTGGAAAGTGATGCAGAAGAGCATCTTGTCGAACGTGAATCCCTTGCCACTAGGCATGCTCCAAATGTGCAAGTGAAAGAAGATAATGAAGAACAATGAGACAATGTATTTCATACCCGTTGCCACATCAAAGACAAGGTATGTAGTATGATTATAATAGGGGATGTTGCACTAATTTAGCTAATACTATTTTGATTGAGAAATTATGCTTACCTACCACTAATCATCCTAGACCTTACAAACTACAATGGTTGAATGATTGCGGGGAAGTCAAGGTCAACAAGCAAGTGTTGGTTTCATTTTCCATTGGTTGGTATCATGATAAGATACTTTTTGACATAGTACCAATGCATGCAAGTCATCTACTTTTAGGTAGACCATGACAATTTGATAGGAAGGTGCATGATGGGTTTAAAAATAAGTATTCTTTTATGATGCGTGGTAAACATGTTGTAACTCTTGTACCATTGACTCCTAAGCTAGTATATGAAGATCAAATGAGGATCAAAAATGAGTGTGAAAAAAGAAAAGATTGTGAGAGAAAAGAAACATAGAAAAGGAAAAAGAATAGAAAAGAAAAAGAGTGTGAGAAAAGAAAAGTAGAGGATGAGATGAGTGGAAAAAAGAATGAAAGGGGAAAAGAAATTCAAGAGCAAGAGAGTAAAAAAGAGGGCTTTATACAAAAGAAAGAGAGTTTAAGAGAGCGTTTTATGCTTCACAGCGAATGATTGTACTTTTGTACAAGGAGACTGATTTTAACACTAACGATCTTAACCCTACTTTGCCTAGTGTTGTTAAATCTCTTTTGCAGGAATTTGATGATGTATCCCCTTATGAGGTTCCTGATGGATTGCCACAACTTAGAGGAGCACCAAATTGATTTAATCCCTGTGCCACAATTCCTAATTAGCTAGCCTATTGGTGTAACCATGCTGAGATAAAAGAACATCAAAGGCAAGTTGAAGAGTTGATGAGAAAAGGGTATGCCGAGAAAGTTTGAGTCCATGTGTTGTCCCCGTTTTGTTAGTAACTAAGGAGGACTGAACTTGGAGGATGTGAGTTGATTGTAGGGCTATCAACAAGATTACGGTAAAGTATCATCATCATATTCCTAGATTAGATGATATGCTAGGTGAATTACATGGCTCTTGCATTTTCTCAAAAATTGATCTGAAGTCGGGTTATCACCAAATTCGCATGCGTGAAGGCGACGAATGGAAAACTGCATTTAAGACTATGATACGAACCCCACCAACAGACGTGATGGGACCCGAGACAAAGATGGATAGAACCCTAGGAACAAGATCACAAGAGTTTGAGCCTTTACCCGCAACCAAGATTGGCACGAACAAAGACTATGAAAGAAGGAAACGCCACACCAGGATGGTGATAAGTTTTGGTTGTTGAACGCCACGGGATAGACTCGATAAGTTCAGAAGATCCCTTAAGAACGAAGAGATCACAAAATCCTCACTAGGATTTTACTAAAACCAAAGTGCTTACAAATTCGGAATTCTCTCCCTTATATAATGGGAGCAAGCAACTAAAGTACCTACATGCATGCATGCAAACAAATACAAGTACCCATGTTGCATGCAAGCATTTAAACACTTAGAAACCCAAAAAAAAAACTCCAAGTCTCCATACTTTTGCGTGCATGAAATTGAATAACTTAGAAACCCAAAATCCCATTTTTCCATACTTCTTGGATTAGCCCGTTTAGTGCTTCCTTGAAACGCTTTGCTTGAAGTCGTGTAATTGGCCCTTGAAGAAGTGACAAATGATCACTTGCGGTTTTAACCCGATCTTGATGAACAACTCCTTGGTCTACATCATTCTCCCCCTCTTGAAAAGGAGTTGCCCTCAAATCATCACCTACATCAAATGGGGAAAAATCAGCAACATTAAAAGTAGTATGCACACCATACTTACGTGGCAATTCAAGCTTGTAGGCATTATCATTGATACGGTCTATCACTTGAAATGTCCCGTCGCCTCGAGGTAGGAGTTTAGAACATCGTTTCTCTGGAAATCGCTCCTTCCGTAGGTGCAACTAAACCCACTCTCCTGGTTCAAACACAACTTTCTTGCACCCTTTGTTAGCTTGCTGTATATATTGCTTGGTCCTTCTCTCAATACTCAAGCGTGCTTATTCATGAATTTGCTTCACAAATTCAACCTTCTTGTTACCATCTAAGTTGACAAGCTCACTAAAAGGTAGAGGAATTAAATCTATTGGTGACAAAGGATTGAATCCATAAACAACTTCAAATAGAGAAAATTGAGTTGCAGAGTGTATGCTTCTATTGTATGCAAACTCAACATGCGGTAGACAATCCTCCCATGTTTTCAAATTCTTTTTTATTATAGCACGAAGTAAGAAGGATAAAGTGCGATTAACAACTTCAGTTTGCCCATTGGTCTGGGTATGACAAGTAGTAGAGAATAACAATTTAGTTCCCAATTTTCCCCACAGAGACTTCCAAAAGTAACTCAAAAATTTTGTATCTCATTCAGAGACAATGGTCCTAGGCATGCCATGTATCCTAACAACCTCTTTAAAGAACAAATCAGCTATATGGGGTGCATCATTGGTTTTATGACATGGAATGAAATGAGCCATCTCAGAAAACCTATCTACCATAACAAAAACTGAATCCAAGCCCTCTTAGTCTGGGGTAATCCCAATACAAAGTCCATTGAAATATCAGTCCAGGGTTCATTGGGTATAGGCAAAGGAGTGTATAAGTCATGTGGTTTTAACTTAGATTTAGCTTGTTTGCAAGTGATACACTTCTCACAAATCTTCTCTACATCGAGTTTCATATGAGGCCAAAAAAATGATCTTGCAAAACCACTAAAGTCTTAGTGACACCAAAATGCCCCATCAACCCACCACTATGGGCTTCCCTAGTAAACAATTCACGCAATGAACATAGGGGTACACACAATCTATTTCCTCGAAATAAAAATCCATCATGCCTATAGAATTTTCAAATGCAACTTGGTCACATGCTTTGAACACATCAGAAAAATCAGTATCATTGGCATATAAGTCCTTGATGTATTCAAATCCAAGTAATTTCGCATCTAACATGGAAAGTAAAGCATACCTTCGAGATAAAGCATCAGCTACCACATTCTCTTTTCCTTGCTTGTATTTGATCAGATAAGGAAATGTCTCAATGAACTCTACCCATTTTGCATGGCGTCGGTTCAACTTGTGCTGTCCTTTGAAATGACGTAGTGATTGATGATCCATGTGAATCACGAATTCCATTGCCCATAGGCCACGTCTCTAATGCCCTTACCAATGCGTACAACTCTTTGTCATACGTTGGATAGTTGAGAGCTGCCCCACTCAACTTCTCAATGATGTAAGCAATGGGTCTCCTTTCCTACATAAGCACAACACCTATACCAATACCAGAAGCATCACATTCGATTTTAAATGTTTTAGAAAAGTCAGGTAGAATCAATAGAGGAGCCGAACTTAGCTTTTCTTTCAAGGTATTGAATGCTTTCTCTTGCTCCTCTCCCCACTTGAATGACTCATTTTTCTTGATGATGTTAGTAAGACGAGCTGCAATGTTACTAAAATCTGGCACAAATCGTCGATAGAAGCTGGCCAATCCATGGAAACTCCTTACTTGGCTGATTGTTGTAGGTGTTGGACATACTTGGATTGCTTTTACTTTTTCTTCATCCATCTCAACCCTTTAACAGTAACAACAAACCCAAGAAATACAACACTCTCCGTACAAAAGGTGCACTTCTTGAGGTTGGCAAAGAGTTTCTCTTCCTTGAGCACACTTAATACAGATGTTAAATGTATAACATGCTCTTCCAGATTTTTGCTATAAATCAAAATATCATCAAAATACACAACTACAAATCTTCCTAAGTAAGCACGTAAAACATGGTTCATTAAATGCATAAAAGTGCTAGGAGCATTAGTTAATCCAAAAGACATTACTAACCATTGATATAGGCATTCTTGGTCTTAAAAGCAGTCTTCCATTCATCATCATCCTTCATCCTAATATGATGATATCCACTCCTAAGATCTATCTTTGTGAACACACAAGAGCCATGCAATTCGTCAAGCATATCATTAAGTCTAGGAATTGGGTGACGATTAAGTCTAGGAATTCGTCAAGAGCCATGTGCCTTCCTTCTTAGGAACTAGTAACACTGGAACAACACAAGGACCTAGGCTCTCTCGAACATGCCCTTTCTCTAATAGTTCGCCAATTTGCCTTTGGAGTTCCTTTGTTTCCTCCGGGTTGCTTCTATATGTAGGCCGATTTGGAATTGATGCACCACGAATGAAGTCAATTTGATGTTCAATGCCTCGAATCAGAGGCAAACCAGGTGGAACCTCTTCGGGAAAAACATCCGCGAATTCCTGTAAAGAGAAACAACAACACTTGGCAAAGAATTGTTAAGATCGTTAGTGCTCAAAGTGTCTCCTTATACAAAAGTATAAAACAAAGCTCTTTTGATCTCACTTGTTTTTGCATAAAAGTTTTTCTAATTCTTTTTTGCAGTTTTCTCAACTCCCTTTGATTCTTTCCTCTCAATTTCTTTTCCCCCATCTACCTTTTCTCTCCTTTTCCCACTTTCTTTTTCTCTCTTTTTTCCATTTTCTATTTCTTTATTCTTTTCATTGGCTCATTGTAATTTTAGTTGATCCTCCATAACTTGTTGTGGAGTCAATGGAACAAGCGAAATAGGTTGTCCTTTCCGAGTAAAAGAATACCTATTTGTGAACCCGTCGTGAGTTACCTTCCGATCAAATTGCTAAGGTCATCCCAACAAAAGATGACATGCATGCATGGGGACCACATCACATAACAACTCGTCTTCATATTTGCCAATACCAATTGATACCAACACTTGCTTTGTCACTTTGATTTCCCCGCAATCGTTCAACCACTGAAGTCGATAAGGACATGGATGTTACAGGGTTGGTAGCGACATTGGTGCAACTTCCTCCATCAATAATAGCACTGCAAACCTTATTATTCACAAAGCAACGAGTATGAAATATGTTTTCTCGTTGATCACTGTCTTCCTCCTTAGCTTGTAAACTTAGAACTCGTCTAGCCACCAATAAGTCTCCAACAACAGCATGTTGCTCATCATCTCTGTCCTCCATTTGTGGTACTTCTTCAGCAACTTGATAAGATCGTCTTGAATTGAATCGCCTTAAATTTCAGTTTGGGGAAGGATAGTGACGCCGCACTGAAGAACGATAAGAAGGAGAGTGATAAGTCATGGGTGTTTTGATCGCCACAAGTTTCGTTGATAAGATTAGATTTAGTTCTTAGCCTAAGAACTCGAAGGAAGCTCTCACAATAGAGAAAACTCAGATTTCATTCCAATCCCAAAAACTACATAGCCATACAAGAGTTTTCCTTTATATAGACTTAGTGGAAGTTGAAACATCAACCTCTATTACACTTCCCACTAAGTACTATTATCATGCATGCATGAATGCATGGCATTTATTTTCAACTAATGCAACCACTAATCCCTAATAATAGCATAGGAACTCTCAAAAAAGCATTAAAACACACCAAAGGACTTCAAAAGTCACTCTAGATAAATTCCCCAAAAATACATACGAAAATGGACCTCATGTTGGCTCAATTTCATTTTAGTTCAAGAAATGTGATCCATTTAGTTGTTGCCTCCATTGTGCATTGATTCTCCTTTTCCTTGAGCTCCATTATTATGCCTTCCAAGGCTTACTTCATTTTTTTAGTCTTGGACCTTGTCATGGGTCCTCCAATTCCCATCAATGCCTCTTCATCCTCGGCTTTGTCTTGTAAGCTTGAATCCCCTCCTTGGCTTTCATCAATATCTAACACAATTGGATGCTTATCCTTTGCGCTGGCAGCTTACATAACCTTCAAAAAGGCATTAAAACCCACCAAAGGACTTCAAAATTCACTCTAGAGAAATCCCCCAAAAATACATAGGAAATGATCCTCATGTTGGCTCAATTTCATTTTCGTTGAAGAAATGTGATCCATTTAGTTGTTGCCTCCATTGTGCATTGATCCTCCTTTTCCTTGAGCTCCATTATTAAGCCTTCCAAGGCTTGCTTTATTTTTTTTAGTCATGGACCGTGTCATGGGTCCTCCAATTCCCTTCAATGCCTCTTCACCCTCGGCTTTGTCTTGTAAGCTTGAAACCTCTCCTCATTCCCTCCTTTAGGTGAATTCGTCCTCGAATTTAGGTCCTTATCACCTACATCAACAGGACGCAAATCAGCCACATTAAATGTTGCACTAACACCATACTCACCGAGCATTGTCATTAATTCTTTCCAATACTTGGAATGGTCTATCTCCTCTTTTGATGCAAACCCAATGAGAAGAAGTCCCAAGAACACACAACAAATAGAAGAAAGAGAGAAAGATAGTCTAATCGAAACGATGGAGAACGAAAGGAAGAAACCTCGACCCAATGCTTAAGGAAGCACGAACCTTGGTATAGAAGAAGAAGAAGATAGACGCCACAACCTTGGGATGGAGATTGATAAGTCTTGAACGCCACAAGGGGATGCCTTGATAAGTTCTAGTTCAATGAAGAACCAACAAGTCAGCCTCACCATGTAGTAGATTGAATAAGCCAAAAGTTACTTGTTGTGGCCGCCACCCCCTTAATTTATAGCTATAGGGTTACATAAAAACACTAAAAGGCCAAAAGGAAGTCCATTTAGTAGTGGCCTATGTAGACTACATAGGCCAATTGAGCTCTTAGCACCATTACAACCCAAATATAGAAATTGGGCCTAAATTGAACCCACAAAATTTACATATCCTTCTTACATAGACAAGAGACTTAAGTGACTAGTTAAGCTCATCTAAGGGTTGAATTAGGTTGACTAAGCCGTATGACTTGCTCTTGGTCAAACATTCTTCAATGGTGGCTTTGGCTTTCACATCTTCAATTAGCACATTAAGTGCTTCTTTCATCTTTTTAGCCTTAGCTCTTGTAATTTGACCACCTTTGATGCATAATGGATAATCAACATCTTCTAGAGTGGGTTGAGCATGATCCATATCGTTAGCTTGTTGGGCAACTTGTTCACTTCCTTTAACTCTGCATCATCTTTGTTAAAGTTTTGATTTCCTTTGGGCAGGAAACCTTTCCTTCCTCACCGGGTTCAAGGACAACTCTTTTTCTCCCTTTATTGGCTCAATTTGCATATTGCTCCATTTTCTTCCCAATTTGAGCTTTAACTTGCTCATGAAGCTTCTTCACAGATTCTGCCTTTGTTTTGCCATCATTGTGAACTAAAGAAGAAGTATTAGGTAAAGGAAGCAAATCAAGAGGTGTTAGTGGATTGAGCCCATAAACAATCTCAAAAGGAGAAAATTGAGTTGTAGAATGGACAACCCTATTGTATGCAAATTCAACATGGGGTAAACATTCTTCCCAAGACTTAATGTTTCTCTTAATAATTGATCTAAAAGAGTAGAAAGTTTCCTATTTACCACCTCAGTTTGGCTGTCAGTTTGAGGGTGGCATGTGGTGGAGAAAAGAAGCTTTGTTCCCAGCTTGTTCCATAAGGTCCTCCAAAAATGGCTTAAAATTTGGTATCACGATCTGAAACAATGCTCCTAGTCATGCCATGAAGTCTTACCACCTCTTTGAAAAACAAATTTGCCATATGAGTTGCATCATCCACTTTGTGGCAAGGTATGAAGCGGGCCATCTTGGAAAATCTATCAACTACCACAAAAATGGAGTCCTTACCTTTTTGAGTGCGTGGTAGCCCTAAAACAAAATCCATAGACAAGTCAGTCCACGGGAATTTAGGAATAGGCAAAGACTGTAGAGTCCATGAGGTGATACCTTGGATTTTGCTTTTCTACATACAATGCACCTTTCACAAAATTTCTGCACATCATGCTTCATGTGTGGCCAATGAAAATGGTCATACAACATTTCTAAGGTCTTTTGAGCCCCAAAGTGTCCCATTAAACCCCCTCATGTGCTTCCCTAACTAGCAATTCACGCATGGATCCTCTAGGCACACAAAGTCTATTATTCTTAAACAAGTAGTTATCATGTCTAACAAACCGATTTTGTGATTTCTTTTCACACGTAGCATATAATTGGGAAAATTCATTATCATGTACATATAATTCCGTAATATGTTCAAAGCGAAGCAATTTAGTTTCGAGTGTAGCAAGTAAATTATACCTTCTTGAAAGTGCATCTGCTACAATATTTGCCCGTCCTTGCTTGTGCTTAATCATATATGGAAATTGTTCAAGAAATTCAACACACTTGGCATGCCTTTTGTTGAGCTTCCCCTTTCCTTTGAAATACTTCAAAGATTCATGATCACTATGAATGACAAATTCTTTAGACAAAAGATAATGCTGCCATGTTTGCAAAGCTCTAACAAGTTCATACAATTCTATATCATAAGTGGAATAGTTGAGAGTGGTGCCACCTAACTTCTCACTAAAATATGCAATGGGATGACCATCTTGAAGTAAAAAACAGCCCCAATACCTACATGAGATGCATCACATTCAATTTCAAATGATTTGCAAAAATCAGGCAAATCGAGAATGGGTGCATGTGTGAGTTTGTCCTTAAGTGCTTGAAATGCATTTTCTTGATTCTTCCCCCAATTAAAACCCATATCTTTCCTAAGAATTTCATTTTGGGGTGCTGCCAATGTGCTAAAATCGTTCACAAACCTTCCATAGAAACTTGCCAACCCATGGATGCTCCTAACCTCACTCACAGTTTTAGGAGTTGGCCAATCTCTAATGGCCATAACTTTCCTTCATCAATCTGCAATCCATTAGAACTTATGACAAAACCAAGAAAACCCACATGATCAGTGCACAAAGAACACTTTTCTAAGTTAGCATATAGTTTCTCCTTTCTAAGGACATGTAAGACAGATTGGAGATGTGCAATATGTCTCCAATAATCTCCTAACCACCAAGAGATCTCCATCTTGTGCATAGGCTGCTCCATCATTTTCCCCATCGCTTGAGGAAGAGGAATGAGAAGAAATTTCTTCACTAAAGATAATCCCATTATCCCTGACCTCCATAGTCTTCTTATTCGGGCATTCGGATGCAATATGTCCTTTTCCCAAACACCTAAAGCACTTGATATCCCTACCCTTAGAAGTAGAAGAAGAATTAGTAGGAATAGGCTTCTTAGTGCTTGTTACCTCCTTAAAATTAGAAGAAGACTCCTACTTTAGTTTGTCCTTCCAACTTGAAGAGAAGTTTGAAGAAGATGATTTCTTCATAATGCCCTTTCTCTTTAATTGTTGCTCCACTTTCATTGCTTGATGAACTAAGTCTTCAAGCTCCACATAATGTTGTAACTCCACAATGTCTCCAATATCTCGGTTTAGGCCACGGAGAAATCAGGCCATGGTTGCTTCCCTATCCTCCATAATATTGGCCCTAATCAAAGCCACCTCCATCTCCTTGTAATACTCATCCACACAACATTGTGCAAATCCCTATGGTAGTGGGAAGGCACAAATCTCCTTCTCATCAAAGTCATCATTTCATCGCAAATGTCTATAGGATGCTCTTCATACCTTCTTCTATCTTTTTGCACTTGATCCCACCAAATTAAGGTGTAATCAGTGAACTCAAGGGCACCTTCTGATGCGAACCCAATGAGAAGAAATCTCAAGAACACACAACAAATGGAAGAAAGGGTGAAAGATAGCCTAAATCGAAAAGATGGAGAATGAAAGAAAGAAACCTTGACCCAATGCTTAAGGAAGCACGAACCTTGGTATAGAAGAAGAAGAATATAGACGCCACAACCTTGGGATGGAGGTTGATAAGTCTTGAACGCCACAAGGAGATGCCTTGATAAGTTCTAGTTAAATGAAGAACCAACAAGTGAGAGCCTCACCATGTAGTAGATTGAATAAGCCAAAATTACATGTTGTGGCCGCCACCCCCTATATTTATAGCTATAGGGTGACCTAAAAACCCTAAAAGGCCAAAAGGAAGCCCATTTAGTGGAGGCCTATGTAGACTACATAGGCCTATTGAGCTCTTGGCACCATTACAACCCAAATAAAGCTAGAAATTGGGTCTAAATTGAACCCACAAAATTAACATATCCTTCTTACATGGACAAGAGACTAAGGAGTCTAGTAAGCTCATCAAAGACTTGAATTAGGTTGACTAAGCCGTAAGACTTGCTCTTGGTCAAACCTTCTTCAATGGTAGCTTTGCCTTTCACATCTTCAATTAGCACATTAAGTGCTTCTTTCATCTTTTTAGCCTTAGCCCTTGTAATTGGGCCACCTTTGATGCATAATGGATCATCAACATCTTCTAGAGTGGGTTGAGCATGATCCGTATCGTTAGCTTGTTGGGCAACTTGTTCACTTCCTTTGTCTCCATCACCTTCAACTTCTTTGGAAGGAAGTTACCTTGACATTCACTCAAGATTTGTTCTATTTTCATCTCCCACTCAAGATATATTTTGGGGTTATTCCTCCCTTGGAAGGAAGGTACCTTGACTTTCACACCTCTTAGATCATCTTCACGTCTTTGGTCTCTTCCTCCTCTTTCACGTCTTCTTCCCCCGTCACGCCTCCTTCCTTCTCTTGGAGAACCGTAGAATAGGTCACTTACTTGCAACTCAGCTTCTTCAATTACACAAGAAATGTTAGAAGTACATCACCACTCTACTCATGTGTTTGCACTAAAATTTAGCCACTCAGCTTCCTTTATAAGTTCTTAAGAAAAGAACCATATCAATGATTTTTTTTTTCAAGACAGCAAGTAGACAATCGAGAAAACAAGAAACCAACAAGAAAAAATGAGTAGAACAAGGGAAATAAACGGATAGAACAAGAAATTCAACAACGATCAAGAGCAATGAGAGGAATATTGAGTCCTTTTAATTCACAAATTCCTTTTTTTTTGTTTCTTTTTCCTTTGGTGCTGCCTAGAATTTTTTTTCTGAATTCTTTTTTTCTTTTTTTTTTCAACTAGAAACACAATGACTCTAGTAGCAGCTTTTTTTTTTTAAGTTTAGGACCCAAATAGAGAACAGAAATTGGGGACAAATAGAGATGGAAAATGAAAAGATACCAATGGAATACTATGGATTAGAGATCAACGAAGATGAACAAGAACAAAAAGAACTTTTGTTTTTTGATTTGACAAACAAAACACAAACCAGAAAATCAAGGAACTAGGCTCTAATACCAAATGATAAGATCGGCTTAAATCTAATCGCCTTGAATTTCAGTTTGGGGAAGGATAGTGACGCCAAGAAAGATAAGAAGATGAGTGATAAGTCATGGGTGTTTAGATTGCCACAAGTTGCCTTGATAAGATCAAATTTAGTTCATAGCCTAAGAACTTGATGGGAACCCAAAGAGACGAAGTCTCAAGAACACACAACAAATGGAAGAAAGAGAGAAGATGGAGAATCAAAGAAAGAAACCTCGACCCAATGCTTAAGGATGCACGAACCTTGGTATAAAGAAGAAAAAGATAGACGCCACAACCTTGGGATGGAGGTTGATAAGTCTTGAGCGCCGCAAGGGGATGCCTTGATAAGTTCTAGTTTAATGAAGAACCAACAAGTTAGAGCCTCACCATGTAGTAGATTGAATAACCCAAAAGTTACATGTTGTGGCCGCCACCCCCATAATTTATAGCTATAGGGTGACCTAAAAACCCCAAAAGGCCAAAAGGAAGCACATTTAGTAGAGGCCTATTGAGCTCTTGGCATCATTACAACCCAAATAAAGCTAGAAATTGAGCCTAAATTGAACCCACAAAATTAACATATACTTCTTACATAGACAAGAGACTAAGGAGACTAGTTAAGCTTATCTAAGGCTTGAATTAGGTTGACTAAGCCGTATGACTTGGTCTTGGTCAAACCTTCTTCAATGGTGGCTTTGACTTTCACATCTTCAATTAGCACATTAAGTGCTTCTTTCATCTTTTTAGCCTTAGCCCTTGAAATTGGGCCTCCTTTGATGCATAATGGATCATCAACATCTTCTAGAGTGGGTTGAGCATGATCCATATCGTTAGATTGTTGGGCATGTTCACTTCCTTTGTCTCCATCAGAACTTGAAGGAAGCTCTCACAATAGAGAAAACTCTGAATTCATTCCAATCCAAAAACTACTTAGCCATACAAGAATTTTCCTATATACAGACTTAGTGAAAGTTGAAACATCAACCTCAACTACACTTCCCACAAAGTACTAATTATGCACCATTATCATGCATGCATGAATGCATGACATTTATTTTCCACTAATGCAACCACTAATCCCTAATAATAGCTTAGGAACTCTCAAAAAGGCGTTAAACCCACCAAAGAACTCCAAAAGTCACTCTAGAAAAATCCCCCAAAAATACATACGAAAATGGTCCTCATGTTGGCTCAATTTCATTTTAGTTGAAGAAATGTGATCCATTTAGTTGTTGCCTCCATTGTGCATTGATCCTCCTTTTCCTTGACCTCCATTATTATGCCTGCCAAGGCTTGCTTCATTTTTTTAGTCTTGGACCTTGTCATGGGTCCTCCAATTCCCTTCAATGCCTCTTCATCATCGGCTTTGTCTTGTAAGCTTGAAACCCCTCCTTGGCTTTCATCAAACATGAAGATCAACATCAGGCCTTCACCGCCTATGACATGATTCTCAATCTCAAGGAATCAAATCTATTGGTGACAAAGGATTGAATCCATAAACAACTTCAAATGGTGAAAATTGAGTTGCAGAGTGTATGCTTCTTTTTTATGATAGCACGAAGTAAGAAGGATAATGTGCGATTAACAACTTCAGTTTGCCCATCGGTCTGGGGATGACATGTAGTAGAGAATAACAACTTAGTTCTAAATTTTCCCCACAGAATCTTCCAAAGGTAACTTAAAAATTTTGCATCTCGATCAGAGACAATGGTCCTAGGCATGCCATGTATTGAAACAACCTCTTTAAAGAACAAATCAGCTATATGGGATTCATCATTTGTTTTATGACATGGAATTAAATGAGCCATCTTAGAAAACCTATCTACCAAACAAAAACTGATTCCCTTCCCCTCTTAGTCCGGGGTAAACCCAATACAAAGTTATTGAAATATCAGTCCAGGGTTCATTGGGTATAGGCAAAGGAGCCATGTGGTTTGAACTTAGATTTAGCTTGTTTGCAAGTGATACACTTCTCACAAATCTTCTCTACATCAAGTTTCATATGAGGCCAAAAAAAATGATCTTGCAAAACCCATAAAGTCTTAGTGACACCAAAATGCTCCATCAACCCACCACTATGGGCTTCCCTAGTAAACAATTCACGCAATGAACATAGGGGTACACACAATCTATTTCCTCGAAATAAAAATCCATCATGCCTATAGAATTTCCCAAATGCAACTTGCTCACATGCTTTGAACACATCAGAAAAATCAGTAACATTGGCATATAAGTCCTTGATGTATTCAAATCCAAGTAATTTCGCATCTAACGTGGAAAGTAAAGCATACCTTCGAGATAAAGCATCAACTACCACATTCTCTTTTCCTTGCTTGTATTTGATCAGATAAGGAAATGTCTCAATGAACTCTACCCATTTTACGTGGCGTCGGTTCAACTTGTGTTGTCCTTTCATTTGACGTAGTGATTGATGATCCGTGTGAATCACATATTCCATTGGCCATAGGCCACGTCTCCAATGCCCATACCAATGCGTACAACTCTTTGTCATACGTTGGATAGTTGAGAGCTACCCCACTCAACTTCTCACTGAAGTAAGCAAAGGGTCTCCTTTCTTGCATAAGCACAGCACCTATACCAATACCAGAAGCATCACATTAGATTTCAAATGTTTTAGAAAAGTCAAGTAGAATCAATAAAGGAGCCGAACTTAGCTTTTCTTTCAAGGTGTTGAATGCTTTCTCTTGCTCCTCTCCCCACTTGAATGACTCATTTTTCTTGATGACGTTATGATGTGGACCAAGGAGGGGATACAAGCTTACAAGACAAAGCCATAGAGGAAGAGGCATTGAAAGGAATTGGAGGACCCATGATAAGATCCAAGACTAAGAGAATGAAGCAAGCTTTGGAAGGCTTAATAATGGAGCTCAAGGAGAACTCTTGTATGACCAAGGATGTTAAGTTTGAATGAAATCAGAGTTTTCTCTATTGTGAGAGCTTCCTTTGGTTCTTAGGCAAAGAACTAATCGTGATCTTATCAAGGCAACTTGTGGCGATCGAAACCCCCCATGACTTATCACTTACCCTCTCATCTTTCTTGAGTGTGGCGTCAATATCCTTCCCTACATCTGAATTTCAAGGCGATCCATTCCAAGGTGCTTATCATTTGGTATCAGAGCCTTGGCTCCTTGATTTTCAGGTTTGCGTTTTGTTCTTCTTCATTTGTGTTCTTGTTCATCTTTGTTAATCTCTCATCCATAGTATTCCATTGGTGTTTTCCTTCTCCAACTCTATTTATCGCTTCTCTATTTGGGTCCTAAACTCAAAAAAAAAAAAAAAAGGTGTTACTTGAGTCATTGTGTTTTTTGACTGAAGAAAAAAAAAAGGACAAAAAGGAAATTCGAAAAAAAAAAAGAAGGAAGATCGGCGAATTGAAAGGACCCAATATTTCTCTCATTGCTCTTGATCGTTGCTGAATTTCTTGTTCTAACCGTTTATTTCTCTTGTTCTACTCATATTCTCTTGTTGGTTTCTTGCTCACTTGATTGTCTACTTGTTGTCTTGAGAAAATCGTTGATAAGGTTCTTTTCTTAAGGGCTTATAAAGGAAGCTGAGTGGATAAATTTGAGTGCAACCACGTGAGGCGAGTGGTGAGGTCTTTCTAACATTTCTTGTGTAATTTTCCTTGTCATCTTTTTTTTTTTGTTGCAAGCATGAGTGGGGAAAACTCCCCTAGGCAAGATCCTAATAGGCTTCAAATGGAGGCGCTTACTCAACACTTTGAGAGAATGCTTCAAAGACAACTTGAAGGCTTACATGAAAGGATGGACCGACTTGAAGGAGGAAGAGTTTCCAACCATGGGGGAAATTCTAATCATGAAGAATCTCATCCGGGAAGTGACCTATTCTATAGTTCTCCAAGAGAAAGAAGGAGGCGTGAAGGGGGACGAAGACACGAAAGAGGAGGTAGAAACCATCAACATGAAGACGATCTAAGAGGGGTGAAAGTCAAGGTACCTTCCTTCCAAGGGAGGAATGACCCCGACACATATCTTGAGTGGGAAATGAAAATAGAGCAAATCTTCTCATGCCACAATTACCCTGATGTAAAGAAAGTGAAGGTGGCTGCCCTTGAGTTCACCGATTATGCTTTAATTTGGTGGGATCAAATGCAAAAGGAGAGAAGAAGGTATGGAGAGCACCCTATCAACACTTGGGGTGAAATGAAGACTTTGATGAGAAGGAGATTTGTGCCTTCCCACTACCATAGGGAGTTGCACAACAAATTGCAAAGACTCATCCAAGGGAATAGGAGTGTGGATGAGTATTACAAGGAGATGGAGGTGGCTTTGATTAGGGCCAATATTGAGGAGGAAAGAGAAGCAACTATGGCTCGATTTCTCCATGGCCTAAACCGAGATATTGGAGACATTGTAGAGCTACAACATTATGTGGAGCTTGAAGACTTAGTTCATCAAGCAATGAAAGTGGAGCAACAATTAAAGAGAAAGGGCGTTATGAAAAGACCATCTTCTTCAAACTACTCTTCAAATTGGAAGGACAAGCCAAAGAAGGAGGGTTCCTCTTCTAATTCAAAGGAGGTAACAAGCGCTAAGAAGCCTTTTCCTACTACTACTTCTTCTACTTCTAAGAGCAGGGATATCAAGTGCTTCAAGTGTTTGGGAAAAGGACATATCGCATCCGAATGCCCGAATAAGAAGACTATGATGGTTAGGGATAATGGGAGCATCTCTAGTGAAGAAACTTCTTCTCATTCTTCTTCTTCAAGCGATGAGGAACATGATGGAGCAGCCTATGCGCAAGATGGCGATCTCTTGGTGGTTAGAAGGTTATTAGGAAGTCAAGCCAAGGAGCATGAGGAGGACCAAAGAGAGAATATTTTTCATACTCGTTGCCTTATTCAAGGTAAAACATGCTCTATGATCATTGATGGTGGAAGTTGCACCAATGTGGCAAGCACTAGGTTGGTTACCAAACTCAACCTCAAGACTACACCGCATGCAAGACCATATAAACTCCAATGGCTAAGTAATAGTGGTGAATTGGTGGTGAATCAACAAGTGATGATTAATTTCTCCATTGGAAAATATGAAGATCAAGTTCTATGTGATATTGTACCTATGGAGGCAAGCCACATAGAATCAAGTGGAGGAGTTATTCCAAGAAGAATGTGGCACTTGATATCCCTGCTCCACTTGAGAGAAATATTGCCACATTCTTCTTGGAATAACTCCTCCACTTGATTCTTGGAATAACTCTTCGCCGAAGCAATGAGAGAAATATTGGGTCCTTTCAATTCGCCGATCTTCCTTCTTTTTTTTTTTGTTTTTTTTTTCGAATTTCCTTTTTGTCCTTTTTTTTTCTTCAGTCAAAAAACACAATGACTCAAGTAACACCTTTTTTTTTTTTTTTTTTGAGTTTAGGACCCAAATAGAGAAGCGATAAATAGAGTTGGAGAAGGAAAACACCAATGGAATACTATGGATGAGAGATTAACAAAGATGAACAAGAACACAAATGAAGAAGAACAAAACGCAAACCTGAAAATCAAGGAGCCAAGGCTCTGATACCAAATGATAAGCACCTTGGAATGGATCGCCTTGAAATTCAGATGTAGGGAAGGATATTGACGCCACACTCAAGAAAGATGAGAGGGTGAGTGATAAGTCATGGGGGTTTCGATCGCCACAAGTTGCCTTGATAAGATCACGATTAGTTCTTTGCCTAAGAACCAAAGGAAGCTCTCACAATAGAGAAAACTCTGATTTCATTCAAACTTAACATGCCTTGGTCATACAAGAGTTCTCCTATATATAGACTTAGTGGAGGTTGAAACATTAACCTCTACCACATTTCCCACTAAGCACTAATTATGCACCATTATCATGCATGCATGCATGCATGATGTTTATTTCCCACAATTCCCTAATACTAGCTTAGGAACTCCCAAAAGCATTAAAAACCCACCAAAAGACATCAAAAATAACTTCAGAAAATTCCCCCAAAAATACCCACGAAAATTGGACACTTGTAGCCCTTGAATGCATCTTGGATCATGTGGTTTTTGGGCCTTCAAGTTTTGTCTTCATGTGAGCTCAATTTCACTTTCAATTTGAAGGAATGTGATCCATTTAGTTGTTGCCTCCATTGTGCATTGATCCTTCTTCTCCTTGAGCTCCATTATTAAGCCTTCCAAAGCTTGCTTCATTCTCTTAGTCTTGGATCTTGTCATGGGTCCTCCAATTCCTTTCAATGCCTCTTCCTCTATGGCTTTGTCTTGTAAGCTTGTATCCCCTCCTTGGTCCACATCAATTATCATGAAATATTATATTCATGAAATATTATTAATATTATGAAATTTCATGATGGGCTTGGCTTAATGGGCTTTGATATGGATTAGTGCAAATTGTGATAAAAAGAAGAGGTAGAAAGGAGGAAGCAAGGATTGAACCTTGAACCTCCTAGTTGCACTCACCATGTCATAACCAATGAACCAAGCAATATTTCATGTAGAAGGAATAAAGAACATGCTTGTTAAAAGCTAGGGAAGTGAAGAGACATGTCTTTTCATGAGAAAAGTATAAATAGGGGAATGAGAAGTTAGAGTAACTTCCTCTTCTTCTTTCTCACTTCTCCCCACCGAAATCTTCTTCTTCCTCTTCTCTTTTCCATTTTCGAAAAGTGCTTCCTAGGGTTCTAACCCTAGGGCAATTGCAAGAAGGAGAGTCCAAGTGCCATTGCTCTCTACCAAGTCCAAGGAGTCCTAGAGAAAATTGGAAGAAAAGGATTTTCACATACCCTCCAAGTGTAGGGTACCCTACAGTTAAAGAGAAGGTGAAATTCCAGCGCTAGGATGTAAGTGTCCTCTCGCCTGTGGCATAATTGCTATTGGATGTATGCTTGTTTGATTCTTTGAAAAAAATCACAAGAACTTCCTTAAGGGAGTTTCGGCCACCACCAAGACAAAGGGCTTGGTTGCTTCTTGATGCATGAGGATACCCCTAGGAACCTAGGGTATGGATGTGTATTGTTTTCCAAATTTTTGAGAAGATAAAAATTAGGGTTTGGTACCCTATGAGTTTCGGCCAAAGAAGAAAAGTTAGGGCTTTTGTGTGGCTTGATATCCTATTATGTTCCCATGATTAGCATTGTAGATAAAATGTTGTGTAAATGTTTGTGTGAAGATTTGGATGTCAAAAACCCTAAAAAACTCTTCCCTTACCATTCGGCCATCCCTTGTAATTTAGGGTTAGTGGATGCTAACCCCACTTTGAGGCTCAAACCCCTCACTTGCAACTTTCGGCCCCAACATGGAACCCTAGCTTAGGGAAGGTCAATTACCTCTAATGTAGGCCATGTTAATAGAATGCATGATAGGGATATATATGTGATGAATGTATGCTTTAATTGGATGAAAAAAAAGGGAAATTCCCTTACTTGTAACTTTCGGCCAACCCTAGTCCTAGGGTTGGGAAGCACTTAATGAAATCATGAAGCATGCTACTACTTATATGATGTGTGTATAAATTATGTGACCTATCTTGTTAGGTATAAAAGCATGCCTTATAGCCCATGGGGCACTCTTATGACATGAACATGATGTGTTTGATAATATGCTTAAAAAGGGATACTCTATTGAAACTGAGATCAAGAGCACCCAAATGTGTGGTGTGTCCCTAGGGGATCAAGAGCACCCTTGATGAGTAGTGTGTCCCTTTAAGATGTGATTAGGAGTACCTTTAAGCATATACATATATGAGTAATTGCATGATAAATTACTTTACTTTGAAAGTTGTGTACCCGACTCGGAAGGGGGTCGTTAAACAAATCCAATGTGCATGTTAACTGAAGGTCATGGCATTGGTAGGACGGAAGGGTCCTGCCCTAATTAGATTGGTGGCTCGCTACCCCAATTTATTAGGGAACGCGCTTGATGTGGTACTACAACTGGGCCCTGGATGATATTGTATTTTTAAGTACTTACCTTTATGGAACCTTTTGAAAAACATTTTCTCATTATGAGATAATCTTGTTCTGTAAAGTACTTAGAGATATTTGATGTGATGTTTATGATGCTTTGATGAGATGCTTATGATGCTTATAATCTTGTTCTATCTTGATTACTGAGTACATAATATGAGGTATCGATATGGTTTTGCGAGTAGGCCCGGATTCTTACTAAGCATGTTTTGCTTACTAGTTCATGTTGTTTTTCTTATGCTGCAGATAGCGGTAAGAAATACTTGAACTAAAGGAAGAGGCAGAGAGAAAGCTAGAGGATGTGTGTGGTGATGGCTCGGGAAAGAACGAAAGATTCTTATCTACCTTCTTTTTGTCTAGAATCTGAACTGCTTCCCATAAAAGATTGCAATTGTATTACTATACTCTGAATGTGTGATGATTATGACTACTCTACTGTTGATTAAGTTTGGAGATATGGAACCTATGTCATGTTAGATAACACTATCATTAATGTCTAATTCTTGTAGTATGCATGCTAAGTAAAATGCTAGATATTTACTATTTCCTATTGCCTATGAATGCTTCTTTTGCATGTATCTAAGACTAGGTAACTCTTGCTATATTCTTACCATGTCCCTTTTGCCCAATGCTGTGCTCTATCTTGTTCAAACCATGTTTCGATCAGTAAATTATTTAGATCAGTAAATTATGAAGTTAAATGATCTCTCTATTATATTGTAATTGCATGGATGATATGTAAAAACCTTGCTTGGTAAATTAGTAATCAATAAGCATGCTTACTACACTTCTTGTATTGTAATTGTTTTGTTTGGATATACATGCTTAACATGATAAATGATATGAATGTATGGACCCGTAACCCCGCCTTAAGGGTAGATATAAGGGCGGGCGTTACATCAGAAACATTAAATTTGGAACTCACATTATACTCACCCGGCAAGTCAAGCTTGTAGGCATTATCATTGATTCGCGCCACGACTTGAAATGGTCCATCGCCTCTTGGATGCAACTTAGTACGACGTTTAGCAGGAAATCTCTCCTTTCTCATATGAACCAAAACCCAATCACCGGGTTCAAAGATTATTTTCTTTCGTCCCTTGTTTGCTTGCGTAGCATATTGTTCAGTCTTCTTTTGAATTTGCATCCTTACTTTCTTGTGCATTTGCCTCACAAATTCACCTTTTCTTTTACCATCCAAACTAACATGCTCAGAGATAGGCAACGGTGATAAATCCAAAGGAGTTAGCGGATTGAAACCATATACCACTCCAAAAGGTGAACACTTAGTTGCAAAATCTATAGATCTATTATATGCAAATTAAACATGTGGTAAACAATCTTCCCAACCTTTTAAATTCTTTTGAATAATAGCTCTCAATAAAGTAGGTAAAGTTCGATTTACTACCTCAGTTTGTCCATCTGTTTGTGGATGATACGTTGTAGAAAACAACAACTTTGTTCCCAACTTGCCCCATAATGTCTTCCAAAAGTAGCATAGAAACTTTGCATCACGATCTGAAACTATACTTTTCGGCACGCCATGAAGTCGCACAATGTCCCTAAAAAAGAGATCAGCAATATGGTTAGCATCATCTGTTTTCCTACAAGGAATAAATGAGCCATTGTAGAAAATCTGTCTACCACCACAAAAATAGAATCCATACCTCGTTTTGACCTTGGTAGAAGTGTATACAACCCATGAAGTAAAGACTTAGATTTTGCTTGCCTTCATGTGATACACTTCTCATAAAATTTTACAACATCTCCTTTCATATGTGGCCAAAAGAAATGCTCCAACAAAACATCTAGTGTTTTTCTCACTCCAAAATGTCCCATTAGTCCCCCACCATGGGCTTCATTGACTAATAATTCCCTCAATGAACAGTTAGGCACACATAACCTATTAACTCTAAATAGAAATCCCTCATGCCTATCAAACTTCCCAAATGCAGCATGCTCACAAACTTCAAATACATTTTCAAAGTCAGGATCATTAGAATATAGATCATTAATGTATTCAAATCCTAACAATTTGGTGTTCAAAGTAGAGAGCAAGGTATACCTTCGAGATAAAGCATCTGCACCAGTATTTTCCATATCTCGTTTATACTTGATCACATAAAGAAATGATTTAAAGAACTCCACCCATTTCGCATGACGTCTATTCAACTTACTTTGGCTCTTCAAGTGCTTCAATGATTCATGATCTCTGTGAATGACAAACTCTTTGGGCCACAAGTAATGCTGCCAACTCTCTAAAACCCTCACTAAAGCATACATCTCTTTGTCATAAGTAGGATAGTTCAAAGTTGCTCCACTCAATTTCTCACTAAAATAAGCAAGGGCGACCTTCTTGTATTAGCACAACTCCAATACCTATTCCTGATGCATCACACTCAATTTCAAAAGTTTTAGCAAAGTTAGGTAACGCAAGTAATGGTGCAGAACCTAATTTCTCCTTAAGTGAGTTGAAGGCTGAATCCTGTTCACTATCCCAATGAAATCCAACATTCTTTTTAACAATTTCGATCAAGGGTGTAGCTAAACTGCAAAAATTCTTAACAAACCTTCTGTAGAAACTTGTCAAACCATGGAAGCTACGTACCTCAGTTATTGTTTTTGGTGTTGACCATTCACGAATAGCCTTAACCTTCTTCTCATCAACTGCTATTTTCCTAACACTAACAATATAACCAAGAAACTCAATCTGATTAGTGCAAAAAGAACATTTTTGAAGAAGTTGTAGATGCTCCTCTAAATTTTGCTATACAACTTTTCATTTCGCAAAACAATTAGAACATTTTGTAAATGTTGTAGATGCTCCTCTAAATTTTGCTATAAATTAAGATGTCATCAAAATATACTACGACAAATTTTCCAATAAAAGCACGCAAAATATGGTTCATTAAACTCAAGAAAGTACTAGGTGAATTAGTAAGCCCAAATGACATTACTAACCATTCGTACAAACCATACCTAGTCATAAATGCAGTTTTCCATTCGTCTCCCTCACGCATGCGAATTTGATGATAACCTGACTTCAAATCAATTTTAGAGAAAATGCAAGAGCCATGTAGTTCATCTAGCATATCATCTTGATGTGGACCAAGGAGGGGGATACAAGCTTACAAGACAAAGCCATAGAGGAAGAGGCATTGAAAGGAATTGGAGGACCCATGACAAGATCCAAGACTAAGAGAATGAAGCAAGCTTTGGAAGGCTTAATAATGGAGCTCAAGGAGAAGAAGGATCAATGCACAATGGAGGCAACAACTAAATGGATCACATTCCTTCAAATTGAAAGTGAAATTGAGCCCACATGAAGACAAAACTTGAAGGCCCAAAACCACATGATCCAAGATGCATTCAAGGGCTACAAGTGTCCAATTTTCGTGGGTATTTTTGGGGGAATTTTCTGAAGTTATTTTTGATGTCTTTTGGTGGGTTTTTAATGCTTTTGGGAGTTCCTAAGCTAGTATTAGGGAAT
This sequence comes from Boesenbergia rotunda, assembly GCA_024364735.1. Taxonomy (NCBI): domain Eukaryota; kingdom Viridiplantae; phylum Streptophyta; class Magnoliopsida; order Zingiberales; family Zingiberaceae; genus Boesenbergia; species Boesenbergia rotunda. The sequence goes on along the minus strand of JAGFNQ010007808.1, from coordinate 509,931 downwards.
TGTGGGAAATAAACATCATGCATGCATGATAATGGTGCATAATTAGTGCTTAGTGGGAAATGTGGTAGAGGTTAATGTTTCAACCTCCACTAAGTCTATATATAGGAGAACTCTTGTATGACCAAGGCATGTTAAGTTTGAATGAAATCAGAGTTTTCTCTATTGTGAGAGCTTCCTTTGGTTCTTAGGCAAAGAACTAATCGTGATCTTATCAAGGCAACTTGTGGCGATCGAAACCCCCATGACTTATCACTCACCCTCTCATCTTTCTTGAGTGTGGCGTCAATATCCTTCCCTACATCTGAATTTCAAGGCGATCCATTCCAAGGTGCTTATCACATCTAATCTAGGAATAGGATGACGATACTATACCGTAATCTTGTTGATAGCTCTACAATCAACGCACATTCTCCAAGTTCCATCCTTCTTAGGTACTAGCAAAACGGGGACAGCACATGGACTCAAACTTTCTCGGACATACCCTTTTTTCATCAACTCTTCAACTTGTAACGCCCCAAAATTCTCATTTTTAGTTCTTAAAGTCCTTAGAATTATTTAAAAATGGTTTAGAAATATTCTAGATATTTTTAGGGATTTTTAGAATATTTTTATGGAATTTTCCGAGTCCGTTTAGTATATTTAAAAAAAGAAAAACTTTTAAGGGCAGCAGGGGGTTCGAACCCACAACCAGCAGGAGACCAGGCGCGAGCGCGACCGGCTAGGCTAGGGTATCAAGCACAATGAAAGATGGAGAGAAATATAGTTATAGAGTAGTTACGATTCTATTTATAAAGATAGTATAAATAGATAAGTTAAGAGAGAAAATTGGATTTTTGGTTTCTCTCTTCCTCACCCTAGCCGCGCGACTCCTCTCCCTCTCCTCTCTTGGGCGACGCCGACCAACACCAAGGCCAAGAGGGCCGGCCAAGGCTCTCCTCCGAGAGATATTCCTATATTCGGGATCCCCGCGACGAGAGGAACGCGTAGGCGCGAAGAATTCTCCGAGATCTCAAGTTTCTCTCGAGCCCTAGACGTCAATCTTGGTTGTAAGTCCAAGATATCAATGTAAGTACTGCTCACCTGCAGTAAGAGGCGGTTTTTCCGCAAGAATTTCCCTTAATAGTTTTTAAAAGAGATATTTCCTTTTTGTTTAAGTTTTGCATGTGATCTTAGTTCATTATATGCTTGTATAAGTTTGATAAAGCACCCTATGTGAGATTAGGGGCTAAGAAAGTTATGAGAAAAGAAAAGAGAAGATAAAGATAAGAAAAGAAGAGGCCAAGGCCTTAAGAAATCCCCAAAAGTCAAGACTTAGGGATTTTAGCACGCAAGGTGATCGAGAAAATGCCAAGGCATTTACAGAAAAGAAAGAAAAGAAAGAAAAGCTATTTTATTTTCTAAGGCCAGTACCCGGCGTCCAAGGGCGTCGTTAAAGAAATCCAGGTGTCCAATTCCAAGGTCTTGGCCCTGGTAGACCAAGGTCTGCTCTATTAGGATTGGTGGCTCGCTACCCCAACCTTTTAGGGAACGCGCATGAGATGGTACTTACGTCTTCAGTGGATCCAAGTGATTATTATTTTCAAGTATATGCTTTAGAAAAGTTTCTAAAGTTTAAAGAGTTTTCAAAAGTTAAAGAATAGCTAAAGTTTCAAGTTGAGCCAAGAAAAGTAAATTGAGATTTATTAACGCTTGAGTATGCATGTTTCGAGTTATACATGTTCTTAGTTTTCTTTCAAGCATATAAGTATCTCATATGATTTTCATATTGATCAAGAAGCATGTTTGCACATTTCGAGATTTTGTGAGCTAGATAGTACTTACTAAGCTTTTTGCTTACTAGTTGCATTTCCTCTTACTGCAGATAAAGGTAAAGGCAAGTCATTCTGAGGGAAGGCGACGAGGTGGTGCTGAGTAAAGTGTGTGTGGTGGCTGATTTTGGAGAGATCCTTAAGACGAGACAATTTAGTTATTTGAATTACAATGTTTTAGTTTATTCAAATTTCAAGTTCTTGCCTTATAGAGTTTAGCGAACATTTAAGCTTTGGATAGTACTATATGCTCGATTTCTTAGAGTAAAGATTCCATGACATTTCATTTAGCATACATATCCTTATGATTGCGTTGGATGAGTAAAAGTGTGAGTAGTTTGGAATATTGATACATTGTTGAAGATATTGATGCATGTGCCAAGATAGTACTAGTTCCCCTTTGAATCAAGTTTTTATTGCTTAAATATGTTTAGAAAAGTTGCATTCACATTTCATAATGCTTTAGCAAGGTTATAGAACATGTATTTGGTGTTATGAATGCATAGGAGTCAAGATTGGTACAAACTCTAAGGTTAAAGTTCATATAAACTTGAATAGCTTATTTACTTCCACAAAAGTCCTAATTTCAAATTTATGGATTCGTTTTGATTGGCTAAATTGTTTAGAAAACTGGCATAGAGTATAGAAATGGTGTCATGATTTTATATGGCTCGAAACTATATGATTGGTGGGCTTTCGAAGCAAGTTTCGAAACCTGAATTTTCAGATTTCAGGCTTATCAGTCGACTGGTACAGTATCAGTCGACTGATACCCGTAAGCTGAGTTGGGCGAGGCAAGTTTCAATAAGTATTTTCTTACGAGTTTTTGAGAAAGAAAGTGTGACATGGTATCATGCATGACTATTTAAGTTAGAATATCATTCTTAGATAGATTAAAAAGAAAAAAAAAAGATTTCCGCATTTTTAGTCGTGCATTAGAGTCGAGAAGTAGACAAAAGTAACGATCCGTCTAAGGCAGAGAAGGCGGGTCGCTACACAACTTGCCTTTAAAGATCTTTTATTTCAGCAAGGTTACACCTATAGGATGGCCGATTAGGAATTGTAGCTCCAGGGATGAAATCAATTTGTTGCTCTATTCCTCTAAGTAGTGGCAATCCATTAGGAACCTCATCACGAAATACATCATCAAATTCTTGCAAAAGAGATTTAACAACACTAGGCAAAATAGGGTTAAGATCGTTAATGTTAAAATCGGCCTCCTTGTACAAAAGCATAAAACACTCTCTTAACCTCTCTTTCTTTTGCATAAAAGCTCCCTTTTTTACTCTCTTGCTCTTGAATTTCTTTTCCCCTTTCATTCTCTTTTCCACTCATCTCATCCTCACCTTTTCTTTTCTCACACTCTTTTTCTTTTCCATTCTTTTTCCTTTTCTCATTTTCTTTTTTCTCACACTCTTTTCTTTTTTCACTCTCATTTTTTATCCTCAATTGATCTTCATATACTTGCTTAGGAGTCAATGGTACAAGAGTTACATGATTACCATGCATCATAAAAGAATACTTATATTTAATCCAATCATGCGTGACCTTCCTATCAAAGTGCCATGGTCTACCTAAAAGTAAACGACTTGCATGCATTGGCACTACATCACAAAGTATCTCATCATGATATCTACCAATGGAAAATGAAACTAACACTTGCTTGTTGACCTTGACTTCCCCGCAATTATTCAACCATTGTAGTTTATAAGGTCTAGGATGCTTAGTGGTCGGTAAGCATAATTTCTCAACCAAAATAGTACTAGCTACATTAGTGCAACTTCCCCCATCTATAATCATACTACATACCTTGTCTTTGATGTGGCAACGGGTATGAAATATGTTGTCTCGTTGTTCTTCATTATCTTCTTTCACTTGCACATTTAGAGCAAGCCTAGTGACAAGGGCTTCACCTTCAACGCGATACTTTTCTGCATCACTTTCCTATAATGGGGGCAAGACACTATCATCTTCGGACTCACTCTCAGTCTCGATGTCACCATTTTCTTTCATAATCATATCCCCTTTCCAAGCAATTAAAACATTTAATATCTCTATTTCTTGAAGGTTGGAGGGGTTCCTTTCCCTTGACCAATGGAGAGCTTGCATCTTTATTCTTTAAAAATCGGGCTTTTTCTCTGATTCAACTTTATCATCGGTTAAGATCGCCTTAAATCGAATCGCCTTGAATTTCAGTTTGGGGAAGGATACTGACGCCACACTCAAGAATGATAAGAAGGTGAGTGATAAGGCATGGGTGTTTTGATCGCCACAAGTTGCCTTGATAAGATCAGATTTAGTTCTTAGCCTAAGAACTCGAAGGAAGCTCTCACAATAGAGAAAACTCAGATTTCATTCCCATCAAAAACTACATAGCCATAAAGAGTTTTCCTATATATAGATTTCATTCCACAAAGTACTAATTATGCACCATTATCATGCATGCATGAATGCATGGCATTTATTTTCCACTAATGCAACCCTGCCGATACTCCTAAGGTAAGGAAGTATTACCCACCCAATATCGAATGCAACTCGACCGCATTCAGAAGAGGCTAGATGCGGCATTGGAGGCTCCCATGCAATCCTTCCCCCCAGAGCAATTGAAGGAGGTTCCCGCTGAGGGACCCTTTCCCGTAGGTACTTTCAGCTCTGAGGAGAGTGATTTCGGCCCTTCTACACTGCCCCCTAGAGCTCCTACTGTCCAACTACTTCCTCCACGCAGGGCTCGTTGCCTTCTGAAATCCGGGCCGACATCTTGAGATCTCAAGGAGGAGCGACTGTACGAGTCTTTGCGGGGCCTCTAACCAATCTCCGCGAGTCCCTTCTAAAGGTGTATTCCCGGCATATAGGATGTTTCCTTGTATGTTCTATAATTCCTTGGTGCAATGATAGGCAGCTGAAGACTGCCTAACTGCCGGCCATGGCTTGTACGCCTAGCCTCAGATTGAAGCCTTGACCTGCCGGGCCCTGAGAGCAAAGGTCGCAACTGACCACGAGCACCGAGCGGGACTTATGCAAGCGGGGGTCAGCGGGGCTCTACGAGCGAAAGTCGAGCATCAGCTGAATACCCTGATGGCCATGGAGTCCGCCCGACATAGTTCCCGACACCGAGAATGGTTGGCCTCCGAGCGGGCAGTGGCCATTACCAATGACCTGCTCCAGGTGACACAGGAGCGGGATCAGCTTCAAATGAGAGGGAGAAAGTTGTTGAGCGATATCCGACTTTTGGAGGACTCGAGTGAGAGGTTGAACGCACGCGTTCAGAACCAAGCACAGCAGCTCGGCCAGAAGGAGTTCGACCTCATGATGGCGACCGATCGCTTGTCTGCCTTCGAGGATGACCTGGCCCAGGCTCGATCGGAGGTATGGGCCACGTCAGACAGGCTCAGGGAGGCCCAGGTAGAGCATGACAGAATATCTGCCGAGATGGAACAGCTAAAGCGCGCTATGGAGGTTGCTGAGGCCGAGCTGATGAAGCGCTTGAAGAAAGGCTTTCACGGGGCCATTGACCAGTTGAAGAAGACTCAACCTCTGCCTCTAGATGCTGATCTGAGTTTTATGAGTGTCGGCCGAGTTTGGGAGGAGCTCCCCCGCCCCGAGGACCAAGAATTGTGGGATTGTGTGCTATCAGGGAGCTCGGCCCCGCTGTAACCATTTTGATTATAATGATAACATTTCTTTCCCTTACTATCACGTGCATGCTTTTGAGTTCGGCTCCATGTGTCATTTGTCTTCGCAGCGAGGGCTCAGAGAGTAGAAAGATGGAGATTTTTCGGGTTTGATCCTGGGTACAGATCTCCTCAAGCTACCCCCGCAATCCCAAGTACTAATCCCGTAATTATCCCCTTGTGGGGCCCCAGTCGACCCTTCTCTCTAGAGAGTTTTGGCTGCCCCCAAACCGTCGTCTCCGAATCCCAAACAATCTATTGAATTGACCCATGAAGGGTTACGAGTTCCCAGGCGCGACGGAGGTATACCAATCGACGCGACGCTTCAGGGTTGGCATCTATTACTGCTCCTGCGCCATGCCTACATTAAATGTGAAGAGAGGCGGTGGTTACTATACAAAAAGGTGAGAAGGGTGAACCATCCTTTCCCATCCATTTCGCCTTCTTTCTCCTGATAGACTACTTGTGGCGAGATGCCAGTGCATTTTCTTCCGCCCCTTTTTACGACAGTAGTTGTCGTCACCGCCGGGTAGGATACCGGAGGCATAGTAGTGTTTCTCGTCAAAGGGCCTAGCGGAGGTGGAACCACATGTTTCACCCTGTTTGCCAGGGAGCATAGTGGAGATGATGTCCGAGGTCTCGCTGACGATCCTGGCGGTGATGGGACCCCGAGTTTGGTGAGGAGTCGAGATGGGATATCATGTATTTCGCTAGGGAGCATGGCGGAGATGACTTCTCCTAATGGTTAATCTTTTGCCCCTCCCTGAGCGGCCAATGACTCTTGGCGGTTCGTCTCCTATCCGCCTCAAACGTCATCCCCTTTCGAACTGCACGTTTCCCCGAGTTTTAGGCATCGGATGGTGCCTGCCGGGTATGGCGCAGAGCTGTCTCCGGGAGAAGGAGGGTAGCTGTTGTTCCCCCTCCTCTTCCTTTTGAATTTTGTAGTCATCCTTGTTGTTAGGTAAAATTTAATTCATGAAAATCAATTAGAATATGATTCCTAAATTCACTTGTATTTGAATTGCCATTACGCCCTTCTACGGTAGGTGACAAAAGTTAAGTTTGACTCCTAGTGACTGGAACCTTGGTTGAATGTTAAGTTTGGTTGCTGGTGTTTAGAATGTTTGTGATGGAGACAAAGGAAGTGAACAAGTTGCCCAACAAGCTAACGATATGGATCATGCTCAACCCACTCTAGAAGATGTTGGTGATCCATTATGCATCAAAGGGGGCCCAATTACAAGGGCTAAGGCTAAAAAGATGAAAGAAGCACTTTATGTGCTAATTGAAGATGTGAAAGCCAAAGCGACCATTGAAGAAGGTTAGACCAAGAGCAAGTCTTACGGCTTAGTCAACCTAATTCAAGCCTTAGATGAGCTTAACTAGTATCCTTAGTCTCTTGTCTATGTAAGAAGGATATGTTAACTTTGTGGGTTCAATTTAGGCCTAATTTCTAGCTTTATTTGGGTTGTAATGGTGCCAAGAGCTCAATAGGCCTATGTAGTCTATATAGGCCTCTAGTAAATGGGCTTCCTTTGGGCCTTTTAGGGTTTTTAGGTCACCCTATAGCTATAAATATATGGGGTGGCGGCCACAACATGTAACTCTTGGCATATTCAATCTACTACATGGTGAGGCTCTCACTTGTTGGTTCTTCATTGAACTAGAACTTATCAAGGCATCCCCTTGTGGCGTACAAGACATATCAACCTCCATCCCAAGGTTGTGGCGTCTATCATCTTCTTCTTCTATACCAAGGTTCGTGCTTCCTTAAGCATTGGGTCGAGGTTTCTTTCTTCCATTCTCCATCTTTTCGATTTAGACTATCTTTCCCTCTTTCTTCCATTTGTTGTGTGTTCTTGAGACTTATTCTCTTTGGGTTCGCATCATTTGGTATCAGAGCCTTGGTTTCTCTAAATCGATTTGGTTATCCTTTTCTTTGTGTTCTTGAGTTTCTATTGTATTTTTGTTTCTTTTCTTTTGCTTAGCAAGCCTTACTTGCTTTGTTGCTCAAAAAAAAAAGAGGAGGGAAAAAAAATTCGGCCAAAAAAAAAAAGAAAAAAAAAGAAGCAAAGAAAAAAAAAAGAAGAAAGGCCAAAACAAAAAAAAGAAGCAAAAGAGGCTGAAAAAAAGAAGAAGAAGGAAGTAGAGACTTTGTTTGCAATTTAATTTTCTCATTTCCTTTCAAGTATTCTCATTTCATTTCAAGTTAGCCTAGATTAAGTTCTGGCAACTTTAATTTCAGCTCTTATTTCAAGTATTCTCATTTCATTTCAAGTTAGCCAAGATTCAATTCTGACAGCCTAGATTAAGTTCTGGCAACTTTCCTTTCAGCTCTTATTTCAAGTACTTTCATTTTCCTTTAAGTTGCCTAGATTCAATTCTGGCAGCCTAGATTAAGTTCTGGCAACTTTCCTTTCAGCTCTTTAATTCACGTTTTGCTATCTTTCATTTCCGCATTGTCCTCAATTTTGCCTAGATTCAATTCTGGCAAATTTCTTTTCAGCACTTATTTCAAGTTTTCAATTCTGCAATTTGCACTTTTATCTTTAATTCCCTTCTTTTGTCCTAACACCCTTGGGAATTTTTATAGTCGACGAACGCTTACAAGGTATTTGCCTCAATTCCAAGTTCATGCTCTTTTAAGAGCTAACATTCATGAGTTAGAGTGTTTGAGTGAAACAGGTTATTCAATGGCAACAAGTGGAGAAGATGCAAGACCTAGAGTCCCTTGATCAACGTGCTTTGAGACAACACTTGGAACGCATGGAAATTCGTTTTAGTCAGATTATGGACAGATTAGAGAAACAAGATGCTGTAATTGCCGGATTGCGACATAGCCAAGTTGGTAGAGTTCCTTCACGCAATGCTAGAACATATAACCGTGGTGACCATGATGATGATGATGATGATGTATCTGAGGACATTGATGATAGAGCTTCAAGTGGCAGATCGGATCAGGCTCGAGTTGGTGGTAGAAGAGGAAGGATGAATGATCATGTGGATAGAATCTTGGGAAATATCAAGATGAGGATTCCTTCATTTCAAGGTAAAAGTGATCCTGAAGCCTATTTGGAGTGGGAAAAGAATGTGGAATTAGTATTTGATTGTCACAACTATTCTGAAGAGAAGAAGGTAAAACTCGCTGCCGTTGAATTTGTTGATTATGCAATTATTTGGTGGGATCAAATTATTCTAAGCAGGAGAAGAAACAAAGAGAGACCCGTTGGTAGTTGGGAGGAGATGAAGACTATTATGAGAAAGAGATTCATTCCAACACATTACTATCGGGATTTGTATCAACAGTTACAAGGTCTCACACAAGGATCCAAGACTGTGGAGGAATACCACAAAGAGATGGAAATTTCCATGATTCGAGCCAATGTGGAGGAGGATCGAGAAGCAACCATGGCACGATTTTTACAAGGTTTAAATCAGGAAATTACAAATGTAGTGGAGTTGCAACATTATGTGGAGCTTGAAGACATGGTGCATATGTCCATGAAAGTTGAAAGACAACTCAAAAAGAATGGATCGAACAAGCATGTGGGGCAAAGTTCTCATTCGTCAACTTGGAAATCTAGTTGGAACAAAAGAGATGATAAAGTTGAATCAAAGAAAAAACCCGATTTTTCAAAGAATAAAGATGCAAGCTCTCCATTGGTCAAGGGAAAGGAACCCCTCCAACCTTCAAGTAATAGAGATATTAAATGCTTTAAGTGCTTGGGAAGGGGACATATTGCATCACAATGCCCAAACAAAAGAATTATGATTTTGAAAGAAAATGGCGACATCGAGACTGAAAGTGAGTCCGAAGATGATAGTGTCTTGCCCGCATTATTGGAAAGTATCCCGTTGAAGGTGAAGCCCTTGTCACTAGGCGTGCTCTAAATGTGCAAGTGAAAGAAGATAATCAAGAACAACGTGACAACATATTTCATACCCGTTGCCATATCAAAGACAAGGTATGTAGTATGATTATAGATGGGGGAAGTTGCACTAATGTAGCTAGTACTATTTTAGTTGAGAAATTATGCTTACCTACCACTAAGCATCCTAGACCTTACAAACTACAATGGTTAAATGATTGCGGGGAAGTCAAGGTCAACAAGCAAGTGTTGGTTTCATTTTCCATTGGTAGATATCATGATGAGATACTTTGTGAACCAATGCATGCAAGTCATCTACTTTTAGGAAGACCATGGCAATTTGATAGGAAGGTCATGCATGATGGGTTTAAAAATAAGTATTCTTTTATGATGGAGACAAAGGAAGTGAACAAGTTGCCCAACAAGCTAACGATATGGATCATGCTCAACCCACTCTAGAAGATGTTGGTGATCCATTATGCATCAAAGGGGGCCCAATTACAAGGGCTAAGGCTAAAAAGATGAAAGAAGCACTTTATGTGCTAATTGAAGATGTGAAAGCCAAAGCGACCATTGAAGAAGGTTTGACCAAGAGCAAGTCTTACGGCTTAGTCAACCTAATTCAAGCCTTAGATGAGCTTAACTAGTATCCTTAGTCTCTTGTCTATGTAAGAAAGATATGTTAATTTTGTGAGTTCAATTTAGGCCTAATTTCTAGCTTTATTTGGGTTGTAATGGTGCCAAGAGCTCAATTGGCCTATGTAGTCTATATAGGCCTCTACTAAATGGGCTTCCTTTTGGCCTTTTAGGGTTTTTAGGCACCCTATAGCTATAAATATATGGGGTGGCGGCCACAACATGTAACTTTTGGCTTATTCAATCTACTACATGGTGAGGCTCTCACTTGTTGGTTCTTCATTGAACTAGAACTTATCAAGGCATCCCCTTGTGGCGTTCAAGACTTATCAACCTCCATCCCAAGGTTGTGGCGTCTATCATCTTCTTCTTCTATACCAAGGTTCGTGCTTCCTTAAGCATTGGGTCGAGGTTTCTTTCTTTCATTCTCCATCTTTTCGATTTAGACTATCTTTCCCTCTTTCTTCCATTTGTTGTGTGTTCTTGAGACTTATTCTCTTTGGGTTCGCATCAGTTTGTCAACAGTTTAATGAATATGCTAACCATCTAATCATGCATCGATTTAGGAGATAAATCCCTGCTGATTTGCTGCAGATTCAAAACAAAGTGAACGTCAATTTTCATAACTATGGCATGAGAATGAATGATCAAATTTGCAACAACATATGCCACACTTTTAAATGTATTAATGGTAAACATGTATAGTTTGAAGAGAAAAGATTGAACCCAATGACATCAGATGTAGCATTAACAATAACAAGGGAATGCAAAACAAGGAGACAGTACTTATTGCCCCCATTAATTTTAGATCCTAACCATTTAAAATCTCACTTCCTCATCTTCTAAGATTTGTTGTAAGACCACAAAATAAACATATTGTTGTTGCATACGATCTACTACTAAACACACTCAGCACCTCATCTATGATCTTTTCGTTCAATTTTAATCAAGAGAAGGTACTTTTGAGTTTTGTCTTTATACCTCTCTAAAAAAGTTTTTTCTTAAAACTCATTTAAAAATTAAACTCAATATTTGAGTTTTCTATGGTCACCTTAGACGATCACATAGTGTTCAAATCGGCCACAATTTCATATGTTAGAATTGCACTCATGTTGAACCGATCTAAACTAGCCTGATTTAAATTAGATCAATTTAGAATTGTTTATGTATTAACATTAGCCCTTCATCCTTGTAATCCCATGGAGCTCCCTCTCCTACCCAATTTAATGTGACAAAAACACTCCTCTCTTCCATTCTCTCAAATCACAGAGCAAGCTCACCAATTGTCACAATTGTGTCGTGTTGTGGGCACTACTTCATGCTACCACTACTTACATCATCATATGCAACTATCGCTTGCATTGCTATGAAGCCTATTATATAGCCCATAGATTTATTCTCAACATTAAAGGGTCTTCTTTGTCCCAATAAAGGGCCTTTGTGAAAATTCTAACATCAACAATGATTCCTTTTCCTTGACTATATCAAATATTCTTATTGCTCTTCTTTATCGCATTAATTGAGTTCAACACCACAACAATAAGAATTTGCACCACTTCTGTGTAATTTTTCTACGTGACGTAACATATCCCATCCCTCACTATTTATGTTCTTCAATAACATCAAGTGAACGAAGTGAATGAGAGTTAGGAGGAGAGTCTTATTCTTCTGTAATGGTTAATTTGGTAATAAACATAGTGTGGGAGGTAAATCTCTCCTTATCATCAAGATAGGAAGATGGAGAGATAATTACGTTAGGGCACCTATATCTTACAAAGATTTGTTGAATGACTCTATTGATTCTGTTGAATATATTATGTTCTGGGTCTTATGGCTTTGATAGACATATGCACCATGCTAACCATGCTAAATGGTTTTAGATGTTTATTCTTAATTTTGGAGTACTTGAATTCATAATTATGTGTTATTAACAATTTTTTCGAATTGAATTTTCAGAAACTTATCGATGGAATCAAAGGAAGTGAACAAGTTACCCAATAAGCTAACGATATGGATCATGCTCAATCCACTCTAGAAGATGTTGATGATCCATTAAGCATCAAAGGAGACCGAATTACAAAGGCTAAGATCAAAAGATGAATTGAAGATGTGAAAGCCAAAGCTACCATTGAAGAAGGTTTGACCAAGAGCAAGTCATACGACTTAGTCAACCTAATTCAAGCCTTACATGAGCCTAATTAGACACTTAAGTCTCTTGTCTATGTAAGAAGGATATGTTAATTTTGTTGGTTCAATTTAGGCTGAATTTCTAGCTTTGTTTGGGTTGTAATGGAGCCAAGAGCTCAATATGCCAATGTAGTCTACATAGGCCTCTACTAAATGCGCTTCCTTTTGGCCTTTTAGGGTTTTTAGGTCACCCAATAGCTATAAATTAAGGGGGTGGCGCCCACAACATGTAACTTTTGGCTTATTCAATCTACTACATGGTGAGGCTCTCACTTGTTGGTTCTTCATTGAACTAGAACTTATCAAGGCATCCCCTTGTGGGGTTCAAGACTTATCAACCTCCATCCGAAGGTTGTGGAGTCTATCTTGTTCTTCTTCTATACCAAGATTCGTGCTTCCTTAAGCATTGGGTCGAGGTTTCTTCCTTTCATTCTTCATCTTTTCGATTTACACAATCTTTCTCTCTTTCTTCCATTTGTTGTGTGTTCTTGAGACTTCTTCTCATTGGGTTCGCATCATTTGGTATCAGAGCCTTAGTTTCTCTAAATCGATTTGGTTATCCATTTCTTTGTGTTCTTGAGTCTCTATCTTTTTTTTGTTTCTTTTCTTTTGCTTAGCAAGCCTTACTTGCTTTGTTGCACTAAAAAAAAAAAGAGGATAAAAAAAAATTCGGCCAAAAAAAAAGCAAAGAAAGGAAGGAAGAAAGAAAGAAAAAAAAAACAAAAAAGCTGAAACAAAAAAAAACAGAAAAAGAGGCTGAAAAAAAAGGGCGTAGAGACTTTGTTTGCAAACTTATTTTTATCTTTTCCTTTAAAGTTTGCCTAGATTCAATTCTGGCAGCCTAGATTAAGTTCTGGCAACTTTCCTTTTAGCTCTTTAATTCACGTTTTGCTATCTTTCATTTCTGGCAAATTTCCTTTCAGCACTTACTTCAAGTTTTCAATACTGCAATTTGCATTTTTTTTGTCTTGAATTCCTATCTTTTATCCTAACACCCTTGGGAATTCTCATAGTCCACGAACGCTTACAGGGAATTGCCTCAATTCTAAGTTCAAATTCTATAAAGACATTCGTAAGTTAGTTTGAGTGAAACAGGTTGTTCAATGGCGACAAGTGGAGAAGAAGTAAGACCTAGAGAATCCCTTGATCAACGTGCTTTGAGACAACACTTGGAACACATGGAAATCCATTTTAGTCAGATTATGGACAAGAGAAACAAGATGCTGTAATTGCAGGATTGCAACATAGACAAGTCGGTAGAGTTCCTTCACGAAGTGCTAGAGAATATAACCGTGGTGACCATGATGATGATGATGGCGTATCTGAGGACATTGATGATAGAGCTTCAAGTGGCAGATCGGATCATGCTTGAGTTGATGGTGGAAGAGGAAGGATGAATCATCATGTGGATAGAAACTTGGGAAATATCAAGATAAGATTCCATCATATCAAGGCAAAAGTGATCCTGAAGTCTATTTGGAGTGGGAAAAGGAAGTGGAATTAGTATGTGATTGCCACAACTATTCTGAAGAGAAGAAGGTAAAAATCGCTGCCGTTGAATTTGTTGATTATGAAATTATTTGGTGGGATCAAATTGTTCTAAGTAGGAGAAGAAACAAAGAGAGACCCGTTGGCAGTTGGGAGGAGATGAAGACTATTATGGGAAAGAGATTCATTCCAACACATTACTATCGGGATTTGTATCAACGGTTACAAAGTCTCACACAAGGATCCAAGATTGTGAAGGAATATCACAAAGAGATGGAAATTGCCATGATTCGAACCAATGTGGAGGGAGGACCAAGAGGCAACTATGGCACGATTTTCACAAGGTTTAAAACAAGAAATTGCAAATGTAGTGGAGATGCAACATTATGTGGAGCTTGAAGACATGGTGCATATGTCCATGAAAGTTGAAAGATAACTCAAAAACAAGGGATCAATCAAGCATGGGGGGGGCAATATTCTTATCCGTCAACTTGGAAATCTAGTTGGGAAAAAAAGAGATTATAATGTTGAATCAAAGAAAAAGCCCGATTTTCCAAAGAATAAAGATACAAGCACCGCATTGGTTAAGGGCAAAGAACCCCTCCAACCTTCAAGAAATAGAGATATTAAATGCTTTAAGTGTTTGGGAAGGGGACATATCGCATCACAATGCCCAAACAAAAGAATTATGATTTTGAAAGAAAATGGTGACATCGAGACTGAGAGTGAGTCCGAAGATGATAGTGTCTTGCCCCATTATTGGAAAGTGATGCAGAAGAGTATCCCGTTGAAGGTGAAGCCCTTGTCATTAGGCGTGCTCTAAATGTGCAAGTGAAAGAAGATAGTGAAGAACAACGAGACAACATATTTCATATCCATTGCCACATCAAAGACAAGGTATGTAGTATGATTATAGATGGGGGAAGTTGCACTAATGTAGCTAGTACTATTTTGGTTGAGAAATTATGCTTACCTGCCACTAAACATCCTAGACCTTATAAACTACAATGGTTGAATGATTGCGGGGAAGTAAAGGTCAACAAGCATGTGTTGGTTTCATTTTCCATTGGTAGATATCATGATGAGATACTTTGTGATGTAGTGCCAATGCATGCAAGTTATTTACTTTTAGGTAGACAATGGCAATTTGATAGGAACGTCATGCATGATGGGTTTAAAAATAAGTATTCTTTTATGATGCATGGTAAACATGTAACTCTTGTACCATTGATTCCTAAGCAAGTATATGAAAATCAATTGAGGATCAAAAATGAGAGTGAAAAAAGAAAAGAGTGGGAGAAAAAAGAAAAGGAAAAAAGGAAAAAGAATGGAAAAGAAAAAGAGTGTGAGAAATGAAAAGGTGAGGATGAGATGAGTAGAAAAAAGAATGAAAAGGGAAGAAATATTCAAGAGTAAGAGAGTAAAAAAGGGAGCTTTTATGCAAAAGATAGAGATGTTAAGAGAGCGCTTTATGTTTCATACCCAATGATTGTACTTTTGTACAAGGAGGCCGATTTTAACATTAACGATCTTAACCCTACTTTGCCTAGTCTTTTAAATCTCTTTTGCAAGAATTTTATAATGTATTTCCTAATGAGGTTCCCGAGGGATTGCCACCACTTAGTGGAATAGAGCTGATGGAGACAAAGGAAGTGAACAAGTTGCCCAACAAGCTAACGATACGGATCATGCTCAACCCACTCTAGAAGATGTTGATGATCTATTATGCATCAAAGGAGGCCCAATTACCAGGGATAAGGCTAAAAAGATGAAAGAAGCACTTTATGTGATAATTGAAGATGTGAAAGCCAAAGCGACCATTGAAGAAGGTTTGACCAAGACCAAGTCATACGGCTTAGTCAACCTAATTCAAGTCTTAGATGAGCTTAACTAGACTCCTTAGTCTCTTGTCCATGTAAGAAGGATATGTTAATTTTGTGGGTTCAATTTAGACCCTATTTCTAGCTTTATTTGGGTTGTAATGGTGCCAAGAGCTCAATAGGCCTACACTAAATGGGCTTCCTTTTGGCCTTTTAGGGTTTTTAGGTCACCCTGTAGCTATAAATATAGGGGGTGGCGGCCACAACATGTAATTTTGGCTTATTCAATCTACTACATGGTGAGGCTCTCACTTGTTGGTTCTTCATTGAACTAGAACTTATCAAGGCATCTCCTTGTGGCGTTCAAGACTTATCAACCTCCATCCCAAGGTTGTGGCGTCTATCTTCTTCTTCTTCTATACCAAGGTTCGTGCTTCCTTAAGCATTGGGTCAAGGTTTCTTTCTTCCATTCTCCATCTTTTCGATTTAGGCTATCTTTCACCCTTTCTTCCATTTGTTGTGTGTTCTTGAGATTTCTTCTCATTGGGTTCGCATAATTTGGTATCAGAGCCTTGGTTTCTCTAAATCGATTTGGTTATCCTTTTCTTTGTGTTCTTGAGTTTCTATTGTATTTTTGTTTCTTTTCTTTTGCTTAGCATGCCTTACTTGCTTTGTTGCTCAAAAAAAAAAATCGGCCAAAAAAAAAAGAAAAAAAAGAAGCAAAGAAAGGAAGGAAGAAAGAAAAAAAAAAGAAGAAAGGCCAAAACAAAAAAAAAAGAAGCAAAAGAGGCTGAAAAAAAAAGAAGAAGGAAGTAGAGACTTTGTTTGCAATTTAATTTTCTCATTTCCTTTCAAGTATTCTCATTTCATTTCAAGTTAGCCTAGATTAAGTTCTGGCAACTTTAATTTCAGCTCTTATTTCAAGTATTCTCATTTCATTTCAAGTTAGCCTAGATTAAGTTCTGGCGACTTTCATTTCCATCTCTTATTTCAAGTATTTTCATTTCATTTCAAGTTAGCCAAGATTCAATTCTGGCAGCCTAGATTAAGTTCTGGCAACTTTCCTTTCAGCTCTTATTTCAAGTACTTTCATTTTCCTTTAAGTTGCCTAGATTCAATTCTGGCAGCTTAGATTAAGTTCTGGCAACTTTCCTTTCAGCTCTTTAATTCACGTTTTGCTATCATTCATTTCCGCATTGTCCTCAATTTTGCCTAGATTCAATTCTGGCAAATTTCCTTTCAGCACTTATTTCAAGTTTTCAATTCTGCAATTTGCACTTTTATCTTTAATTCCTATCTTTTGTCCTAACACCCTTGGGAATTTTGATAGTCGACGTACGCTTACAAGGTATTTGCCTCAATTCCAAGTTCATGTTCTTTTAAGAGCTAACATTCGTGAGTTAGAGTGTTTGAGTGAAACAGGTTATTCAATGGCAACAAGTGGAGAAGATGCAAGACCTAGAGAATCCCTTGATCAACGTGCTTTGAGACAACACTTGGAACGCATGGAAATTCGTTTTAGTCAGATTATGGACAGATTAGAGAAACAAGATGCTGTAATTGCCGGATTGCGACATAGTCAAGTTGGTAGAGTTCCTTCACGCAATGCTAGAACATATAACCGTGGTGACCATGATGATGATGATGATGATGTATCTGAGGACATTGATGATAGAGCGTCAAGTGGCAGATCGGATCATGCTCGAGTTGGTGGTAGAAGAGGAAGGATGAATGATCATGTGGATAGAAACTTGGGAAATATCAAGATGAGGATTCCTTCATTTCAAGGTAAAAGTGATCCTGAAGCCTATTTGGAGTGGGAAAAGAAAGTGGAATTAGTATTTGATTGTCACAACTATTCTGAAGAGAAGAAGGTAAAACTCGCTGCCGTTGAATTTGTTGATTATGCAATTATTTGGTGGGATCAAATTATTCTAAGCAGGAGAAGAAATAAAGAGAGACCCGTTGGTAGTTGGGAGGAGATGAAGACTACTATGAGAAAGAGATTCATTGCAACACATTACTATCGGGATTTGTATCAACGGTTACAAGGTCTCACACAAGGATCCAAGACTGTGGAGGAATACCAAAAGAGATGGAAATTGTCATGATTCGAGCCAATGTGGAGGAGGACCGAGAAGCAACCATGGCACGATTTTTACAAGGTTTAAATCAAGAAATTGCAAATGTAGTGGAGTTGCAACATTATGTGAAGCTTAAAGACATGGTGCATATGTCCATGAAAGTTGAAAGACAACTCAAAAAGAAGGGATCGAACAAGCATGTGGGGCAAAGTTCTCATTCGTCAACTTGGAAATCTAGTTGGAACAAAAGAGATGATAAAGTTGAATCAAAGAAAAAGCCCGATTTTTCAAAGAATAAAGATGCAAGCTCTCCATTGGTCAAGGGAAAGGAACCCCTCCAACCTTCAAGAAATAGAGATATTAAATGCTTTAAGTGCTTGGGAAGGGGACATATCGCATCAAATGCCCAATCAAAAGAATTATGATTTTGAAAGACAATGGTGATATCGAGACTGAAAGTGAGTCCGAAGATGATAGTGTATTGCCCGCATTATTGGAAAGTGAAGAAGAGTATCCTGTTGAAGGTGAAGCCCTTGTCACTAGGCGTGCTCTAAATGTGCAAGTGAAAGAAGATAATGAAGAACAACGAGACAACATATTTCATACCCGTTGCCACATCAAAGACAAGGTATGTAGTATGATTATAGATGGGGGAAGTTGCACTTATGTAGCTAGTACTATTTTGGTTGAGAAATTATGCTTACCCACCACTAAGCATCCTAGACCTTATAAACTACAATGGTTGAATGATTGCGGGGAAGTCAAGGTCAACAAGCAAGTATTGGTTTCATTTTCCATTGGTAGATATCATGATGAGATACTTTGTGATGTAGTGCCAATGCATGCAAGTCATTTACTTTTAGGTAGACCATGGCAATTTGATAGGAAGGTCATGCATGATGGGTTTAAAAATAAGTATTCTTTTATGATGCATGGTAAACATGTAGTTCTTGTACCATTGACTCCTAAGCAAGTATATGAAAATCAATTGAGGATCAAAAATGAGAGTGAAAAAAGAAAAGAGTGTGAGAAAAAAGAAAATGAGAAAAAGAAAAAGAATGGAAAAGAGAAAGAGTGTGAGAAAAGAAAAGGTGAGGATGAGATGAGTGGAAAAAAGAATGAAAGGGGAAAAGAAATTCAAGAGCAAGAGAGTAAAAAAGAGAGCTTCTATGCAAAAGAAAGAGAGGTTAAGAGAGCGTTTTATGCTTCACAGCCAATGATTGTACTTTTGTACAAGGAGGCTGATTTTAATACTAACGATCTTAACCCTTCTTTGCCTAGTGTTGTTAAATCTCTTTTGCAGGAATTTGATGATGTATTTCCTAATGAGGTTCCTGATGGATTGCCACCACTTAGAGGGATAGAGCACCAAATTGATTTCATCCCCGGAGCCACAATTCCTAATCGGCCAGCCTATAGGTGTAACCCTGCTGAGATAAAAGAACTTCAAAGGCAAGTTGAAAAGCTGATGAGAAAAGGATATGTCCGAGAAAGTTTTAGTCCATGCGCCGTCCCTGTTTTGCTAGTACCTAAGAAGGATGGAACATGGAGAATATGCGTTGATTGTAGAGCTATCAACAAGATTACGGTAAAGTATCGTCATCTTATTCCTAGATTAGATGATATGTTAGATGAACTATATGGCTCTTGCATTTTCTCTAAAATTGATTTGAAGTCGGGCTATCATCAAATTCGCATGCGTGAGGGAGACGAATGGAAAACTGCATTTAAGACAAGGTATGGTTTGTATAAATGGTTAGTAATGCCATTTGGGCTTACTAATGCACCTAGTACTTTCATGAGGTTAATGAACCATATTTTGCGTGCTTTTATTGGAAATTTTGTTGTAGTATATTTTGATGACATTTTGATTTATAGCAAAAATTTAGAGGAGCATCTACAACATTTACAAAATGTTCTAATTGTTTTGCGAAATGAAAAGTTGTATGCTAACCTTCAAAAATGTTCTTTTTGCACTAATCAAATTGAGTTTCTTGGTTATATTGTTAGTGTGCTAAGGGAATAGCAGTTGATGAGAAGAAAGTTAAGCTATTCGTGAATGGCCAACACCCAAAACAATAACTGAGGTACGTAGCTTCCATGGTTTGGCAAGTTTCTACAGAAGGTTTGTTAAGAATTTTAGCACTTTAGCTTCACCCTTGACTGAAATTGTTAAAAAGAATGTTGGACTTCATTGGGATAATGAACAGGATTCAGCCTTCAACTCACTTAAGGAGAAATTAAGTTCTGCACCTTTACTTGCGTTACCTAACTTTGCTAAAACTTTTGAAATTGAGTGTGATGCATCAGGAATAGGTATTGGAGCAATGCTAATACAAGAAGGTCGACCCCTTGCTTATTTTAGTGAGAAATTGAGTGGCGCCGCTTTGAACTATCCCACTTATGACTAAGCGATGTATGCTTTGGTGAGGGCTTTAGAGACGTGGCAGCATTACTTGTGGCCCAAAGAGTTTGTCATTCACACAGATCATGAATCATTGAAGCACTTGAAGAGCCAATGTAAGTTGAATAGACGTCATGCAAAATGGGTGGAGTTCATTGAATTATTTCCGTATGTGATCATGTATAAACGAGGTATGGAACATACTGTTGCAGATGCTTTATCTCGAAGGTATACCTTGCTCTCTACTTTGAACATTAAATTGTTAGGATTTGAATACATTAAAGATCTATATTCTAAGGATCCTGACTTTGGAAATGTATTTGAAGTATGTGAGCATGCTGCATTTTGGAAGTTTTATAGGCATGATGGATTTTTATTTAGAGTTAATCGGTTATGTGTGCCTAACTGTTCATTGAGAGACTTATTAGTCAAAGAAGCCCATGGTGGGGGGCTAATGGGACATTTTGGAGTGAGAAAAACACTAGATGTTTTGCTGAAGCATTTCTTTTGGCCACATATGAAAGGAGATGTTGTAAAATTTTGTGAGAAGTGTATCACATGTAGGCAAGCAAAATCTAAATCTTTACCTCATGGGTTGTATACACCTCTACCAATTCCTAGTGAACCTTGGGTTGATATTTCTATGGATTTTATTGTTGGTTTACCAAGGTCAAAACGAGGTATGGATTCTATTTTTGTGGTCGTAGACAGATTTTCTAAAATGGCTCATTTTATTCCTTGTAGGAAAACAGATGATGCTAACCATATTGCTGATCTCTATTTTAAGGATATTGTACAACTTCATGGAGTGCCAAAAAGTATAGTTTCAGATTGTGATGCAAAGTTTCTAAGCTACTTTTGGAAGACACTATGGGACAAGTTGGGAACAAAGTTGTTGTTTTCTACAACGTGCCATCCACAAACAGATGGACAAACATTGGTAGTAAATCGAACCTTAGCTACTTTATTAAGAGCTATCATTCAAAAGAATTTAAAAGGTTGGGAAGATTGTTTACCACATGTTGAATTTGCATATAATAGATATATACATTCTGCTACTAAGTGTTAACCTTTTGAAGTGGTATATGGTTTCAATCCGCTAACTCCTTTGGATTTATCACCTTTGCCTATCTCTGAGCATGCTAGTTTGGATGGTACAAAGAAAGATGAATTTGTGAGGCAAATGCATGAGAAAGTAAGGATGCAAATTGAAAAGAAGACTGAACAATATGCTACGCAAGCCAACAAGGGACGAAAGAAAATAATCTTTGAACCCGGTGATTGGGTTTGGGTTCATATGAGAAAGGAGAGATTTCCGGCTAAACGTCGTACTAAGTTGCATCCAATAGGAGATGGACCATTCCAAGTCATGGCGCGAATCAATGATAATGCCTACAAGCTTGACTTGCCGGGTGAGTATAATGTGAGTTCCACATTTAATGTTTCTGATCTCTCTCCCTTTGATGTAGGTAATCAAGATTCGAGGACGAATCCTTTTGAAGAGCAGAGGAGACAAAGGAAGTGAACAAGTTACCCAACAAGCTAACGATACGGATCATGCTCAACCCACTCTAGAAGATGTTGATGATCCATTAAGCATCAAAGGAGGCCCAATTACAAGGGTTAAGGCTAAAAAGATGAAAGAAGCACTTAATGTGCTAATTGAATATGTGAAAGCCAAAGCTACCATTGAAGAAGGTTTGACCAAGAGCAAGTCATACGGCTAATTGAATATGTGTTAACTAGACTCCTTAGTCTCTTTCCATGTAAGAAGGATATGTTAATTTTGTGGGTTCAATTTAGACCCAATTTCTAGCTTTATCCATGTAAGAAGGATATTTCTAGCTTTATTTGGGTAAACAATCTTCCCAACATTTTAAATTCTTTTGAATGATAGCTCTTAATAAAGTAGCTAAGGTTATATTTACTACCTCAGTTTGTCCATCTGTTTGCGGAAATGAAAGTTGCCAGAACTTAATCTAGGCTAACTTGAAATGAAATGAGAATACTTGAAAGGAAATGAGAAAACAACTTTGCAAACAAAGTCTCTACTTCCTTCTCTTTTTTTTTCTTTTTTTTTCAGCCTCTTTTGCTTCTTTTCTTTTTTTTTTGTTTTGCCTTTTCTTCTTCTTTTTTTTCTTCCTTCCTTTCTTTGCTTCTTTTTTTTTTCTTTCTTTTTTTTTTTGGCTGAATTTTTTTCCCTCCTTTTTTTTTGAGCAACAAAGCAAGTAAGTCTTGCTAAGCAAACGAAAAGAAACAAAAATACGATAGAAACTCAAGAACACAAAGAAAAGGATAACCAAATCGATTTAGAGAAACTAAGGCTCTGATACCAAATGATACGAACCCAATGACAAGAATTCTCATGAACACATAACAAATGGAAGAAAGAGAGAAAGATAGAGTAAATCGAAAAGATGGAGAGAGAAAGAAACCTCGACCCAATGCTTAAGGAAGCACGAACCTTGGTATAGAAGAAGAAGAAGATAGACGCCACAACCTTGGGATGGAGGTTGATAAGTCTTGAAAATCACAAGGGGATGCCTTGATAAGTTCTAGTTCAATGAAGAACCAACAAGTGAGAGATTCACCATGTAGTAGATTGAATAAGCCAAAAGTTACATGTTGTGGCCGCCACCCCCTATATTTATAGCTATAGGGTGACCTAAAAACCCTAAACGACCATAATGAAGCCCATTTAGTAGAGGCCTATATAGACTACGTAGGGTAACCTAAAAATCGTAAAAGGCCAAAAGGAAGCCCATATAGTAGAAGCCTATGTAGACTACATAGCCATCTTGAGCTCTTGGCACCATTACAACCCAAATAAAGCTAGAAATTCGGCCTAAATTGAACCCACAAAATTAACATATCCTTCTTACATAGACAAGAGACTAAGGATACTAGTTAAGCTTATCTAAGGCTTGAATTAGGTTGACTAAGCCGTAAGACTTGCTCTTGGTCAAACCTTCTTCAATGGTCGCTTTGTCTTTCACATCTTCAATTAGCACATTAAGTGCTTCTTTCATCTTTTTAGCCTTAGCCCATGTAATTGGGCCCCTTTGACGCATAATGGATCATCAACATCTTCTAGAGTGGGTTGAGCATGATCCATATCGTTAGCTTGTTGGGCAACTTGTTCACTTCCTTTGTCTCCATCACCTACAACCTAAGTTAGAATTCAAAGGAATTGACTTATGTTTAGAAGTTAACTTTTTCTTATCCATTGGACATTTATCCTTGTAATGTCCCTTCTCATTATACCCGAAGCAAACTATGTGATCTTTTTGATTTGGCTCTGGTGGAGGTGAAGGTTTCTTCTTCTTGTTCAGCATTAAGGATGGTCTTGTTGGGATCTCCTGGCGACATAAACAAAAAACCCGCAGCGGAAACAAGATCTCTCGAGCGATCCATGCGAAAGAAAACTCGTACAAAGTTGATCTACAGCAACTTATCATATAGATATACCTTTGATGCGTGCCCTTTGTTTATCCCGCACATCCAAGGTACGCCGGATCTCTTGTACGTTCAAGCGTCCGTGCCTCTATGCGTATCCACACGAACACAATCTCTCAACTTTGGAGAAGAACTACCTTAGTTGTGCTAGCAACTTGAGATAGTTCGCAGAGACACGAAGAACCCCAAAATAGAGTTTCGGCCAAAGACGGAGAAGAGGAGGAAATGAGGAAGGGAAAAAGACTAAGCTACCATCCAAATGTCAAGAAACTCTTTTATACTCATCCCATGAATATAAAGAGGTTGTTATCCCTTTAGCTTCCTTCATTAAAGTCAAAGGAAGTGAACAAGTTGCCCAACAAGCTAACGATATGGATCATGCTCAACCCACTCTATGTAACGCCCGAAAATTCTCGAAACTAATTTTAGAAATATCTTAGAATTTATTCCAAATTTATGGATATTTTTATAGAATTTTTCCGTAAACGAAAGTGGCAAAAAGGGTTATAAACAGAAAATCGCATAGGTGGGATTCAAACCCTTCACCTACGATGTGAGAGACGAGTGGGCGGACCAGCTGCGCTGGTTTGTTTTGTTGAAACAGATTGAGCGAAACAATAGATAAGGTATAATTAGGTAAATTCGCCCCCATAAGTATAAATAGATAATTAAGGAGAGAAGTTTTATTTTCTTCACCCAAACCCTCACGCCGTCCCTCCTCCTCTCTTGGGCGAAAACACACCAAGCCCTAGGGCTCTCCTCCGGTGGCCGGCCAAGGCTCTCCTCCGAGAGATTTTCCGATATTCGGAATCCCCACGACGAGAGGAACGCGTGAGCGCGAAGAAATCTCCGAGACTCCGAGTTTCTCCGGAACCTCCGACGCCGTTCTTGGTTGTAAGTCCAAGATATCAAAGTAAGTACTGCTCACCTACAGTAAGAGGCGGTTTTCCGCAAGTTTTTCCCGTTAGAAAGTTAAAAATGCAATTTTCCTTTAGTCTATGATTTTGCATGTAACTCTAGTTTAATCCATGCTTGTATAAGTTGATTAAGCACCCTATATGAGGTTAGGGGCTAAGAAAAGTTATGAGAAAAGAAAAGAGAAGATAAAGATAAGAAAAGAAAAGGCCAAGGCCTTAAGAAATCCCCAAAAGTCAAGACTTAGGGATTTGGGCACACAAGGTGCTAGTTAAAATGCCAAGGCATTTAAAGATAAGAAAGAAAAGAAAGAAAAACTATTTTATTTTCTAAGGCCAGTACCCGGCGTCCAAGGGCGTCGTTAAAGAAATCCAGGTGTCCAATTCCAAAGTCTTGGCCCTGGTAGACCAAGGTCTGCTCTATTAGGATTGGTGGCTCGCTACCCCAACCTTTTAGGGAACGCGCATAAGATGGTACTTACGTCTTAAGTGGATCCAAGTGAGATATTATTTTCAAGTATATGCTTTAGCAAAGTTTTTCTAAAGTTTAAGAAAGTTTTCTAAAAGTTAAAGAAAGATTTAAAAGTCAAAGAATTGCTAAAGTTTCAAGTTAAGCCAAGAACAAGTAAGTTAAGACTTATTAGTGCTTTAGTATGCATGTTTTGAGTTATACATGTTTTAGTGTTTCTTTTAAGCATAAAAGTATCTCATGTGATTTCACATTGTTTAAGAAGCATGCTTGCACATTTCGAGATTTTGTGAGCTAGATAGTACTTACTAAGCTTTATGCTTATTAGTTGCATTTCCTCTTGCTGCAGGTAAGGGTAAAGGTAAGCAATTCTGAAGGAGGGCGACAAGGCGGTGCTGAGTGACGTGTGTGTGGTGGCTGACCTTGGAGAGGTCCTTGGGACAAGATGAATGAAGGACTTAAAGTGCATTTATCATAAAGTCTTAGTTTAAGTTAGATCTTATAGCATTTATCCAAGTATTTGCGTTTTAGATATTTTGCATATCCTAAACCCATGAGTAAAGATTCCATGTCATTTTATTTAGCATACATATCCTTATGATTGCATTGGATGAGTATAAGTATGAGTAGTTTTGAATATTGATACTTGATGGAGTTATTTGATGCATGTGCCAAGATATGGTGAGTTTCCCTTTAAATCAAGTTTTTATTGCTATAAATCTGCCTAGAAAAGTTGCATTACATTCCAAAATGCTTTAGAACATGTATTTTGGTGTTATGGATGCATAGGAGTTAAGTTTGGTACAAAACTCTAGTTTAAAGTTCATATAGAATTTTCATAACTTATTTACTTCCGCAAAAGTTCTAATTTCGAGTTTATGAAGTTGTTTGGATTGGCTAAAATGTTTAGGAAACTAGTATAGAGTATAGAAATGGTGTTGTCTCTTTGTATGGCTTGAAACTATAAGTTTGGTGGACCATTGAGACAAGGTTTCGAATCTGAATTTCAGATTTTCAGGCGTGCCAGTCGACTGGTTCAGTATCAGTCGACTGCCCTATCGAACAGTAGCTTCTGTTCGATGCATCAGTCGACTGCTAAGAGGCCAGTCGACTGGTGCCGCGCCCAGAAACATTCTGTGGCCGATACCAGTCGACTGGTTAGATCGCAGTCGACTGGTACCAATGCAGAGAAGTGCTACAGATGAAAAGAAGCGTGCCATTGTATCATGCATGACTATTAGAGTTAGAATATCATCCCTAGATGGATTTAAAAGAAAAAAAAAAAGAAGTTCCGCATTCTTAGTCGTGCATTAGAGTCGAGAAGTAGAGAAAGTAACGATCCGTCTAAGGTAGAGAAGGCGGGTCGCTACACTCTAGAAGATGTTGATGATCCATTATACATCAAAGGAGGCCCAATTACAAGGGCAAAGATGAAAGAAGCACTTAATGTGCTAATTGAAGATGCGAAAGCCAATGCTACCATTGAAGAAGGTTTGACCAAGAGCAAGTCATACGGCTTAGTCAACCTAATTCAAGCCTTAGATGAGCTTAACTAGTCACATAAGTCTCTTGACTACGTAAGAAGGATATGTTAATTTTGTGAGTTCAATTTAGGCCCAATTTCTAGCTTTATTTGGGTTGTAATGGTGCCAAGAGCACAATATGGCTATGTAGTCTACATAGGCCTACTAAATGGGCTTCCTTTTTGCCTTATAGGGTTTTTAGGTCACCCTATAAATTAAGGGGGTGACGGCCACAACATGTAAGTTTTGGCATATTCAATCTACTACATGGTAAGGCTCTCACTTGTTGGTTCTTCATTGGACTAGAACTTATCAAAGCATCCCCTTGTGGCGTTCAAGACTTATCAACCTCCATTCAAGGTTGTGGCATCTATCTTCTTCTTCTTCTATACCAAGGTTCGTGCTTCCTTAAGCATTGGGTCGAGGTTTCTTTCTTTCATTCTCCAACTTTTTGATTTAGACTATCTTTCTCTCTTTCTTAAGACTTCTTCCCTTTGGGTTCGCATCACAAGGGGATGCCTTGATAAGTTCTAGTTCAATGAAGAACCAACAAGTGAGAGTCTCACCATGTAGTAGATTGAAATAAGCAATAGTTACATGTTGTGGCCGCTACCCGCTTAATTTATAGCTATAGGATGACCTAAAAATCCTAAAAGGCCAAAAGGAAACTCATTTAGTAGAGGCCTAAGTAGACTACATAGCTATATTGAGCTCTTGGCACCATTATAACCCAAAAAAAGCTAGAAATTGGGCCTAACTTGAACCAACAAAATCAACATATCCCTCTTACATAGACTAGGGACTTAAGTGACTTGTTAAGCTCATCTAAGGCTTGAATTAGGTTGACTAAGCCGTATGACTTGCTCTTAGTCAAACCTTCTTCAATGGTAGCTTTGGCTTTCGCATCTTCAATTAGCACATTAAGTGCTTCTTTCATCTTTGTAGCCTTAGCCCTTGTAATTGGGCCTCCTTTGAAGCATAATCGATCATCAACATCTTCTAGAGTGGGTTGAGCAAGATCTATATTGTTAGCTTGTTGGGCCACTTGTTCACTTCCTTTGACTCCATCATTCCCCCTATCCTCAAAAGGATTCGTTCTCGAATCATGATTACCGACATCAAAGGGAGAGAGATCAGAAACATTAAATGTGGAACTTACATTATACTCACCCGGTAAGTCAAGCTTGTAGGCTAATCATTGATTCGTGCCACGACTTGAAATGGTCCATCGCCTCTTGGATGGAACTTAGTACGACGTTTAGTAGGAAATTTCTCCTTTCTCATATGAACCCAAACCAAATCACCGGGTTCAAAGATTATTTTCTTTCATACGTTGTTGGCTTGCGTAGTATATTGTTTAGACTTTTTTGCAATTTGACTCACAAATTCAGCTTTCGTTGTACCATCCAAACCAGCTTACTCAGAGATAGGCAAAGGTGACAAATCCAAAGGAGTTAGCGGATTGAAACCATATACCACTTCAAAAGGTGAACACTTAGTAGCAGAATGTATAGATCTATTATATGCAAATTCAACATGTGGTAAACAATCTTCCCAACCTTTTAAATTCTTTTGAATTATAGCTCTTAATAATGTAACTAATGTTCGATTTACTACCTCAGTTTGTCCATCTGTTTGTGGATGACACGTTGTAGAAAACAACAACTTTGTTCCCAACTTGCCCCATAGTGTCTTCCAAAAGTAGCTTAGAAACTTTGCATCACGATCTGAATCTATACTTTTCGGTACTCCACGTAGTCGTACTATATCCCTAAAAAAGAGATCAACAATATGGTTAGCATCATCTATTTTCTTACAAGGAATAAAATGAGCCATTTTAGAATACTTGAAATGAAATGAGAATACTTCAAATAAGAGCTGAAATTAAAGTTGCCAGAACTTAATCTAGGCTAACTTGAAATGAAATGAGAATACTTGAAAGGAAATGAGAAAATTAAATTGCAAACAAAGTCTCTACTTCCTTCTTCTTTTTTTTTCAGCCTCTTTTGCTTCTTTTTTTTTTGTTTTGGCCTTTCTTCTCTTTTTTTTTCTTTCTTCCTTCCTTTCTTTGCTTCTTTTTTTTTTTTTTTTTTTGGCCGGATTTTTTTTTTCCTCCTCTTTTTTTTTTTTTTGAGCAACAAAGCAAGTAAGGCTTGCTAAGCAAAAGAAAAGAAACAAAAATACGATAGAAACTCAAGAACAATAAGAAAAGGATAACCAAATCGATTTAGAGAAACCAAGGCTCTGATACCAAATGATGCGAACCCAATGAGAATAAGTCTCAAGAACACACAACAAATGGAAGAAAGAGGGAAAGATAGTCTAAATCGAAAAGATGGAGAATGGAAGAAAAGAAACCTCGACCCAATGCTTAAGGAAGCACGAACCTTGGTATTGAAGAAAAAGATGATAGATGCAACAAACTTGGGATGGGAGGTTGATAAGTCTTGAACGCCACAAGGGGATGCCCTGATAA
>JAGFNQ010007808.1:433144-477349 GCA_024364735.1 Boesenbergia rotunda | reverse complement strand
GGTTCGATTTACTAATTCAGTTTGTCCATCTTTTTGCGGATGACAAGTTGTAGAAAACAACAACTTTATTCCCAACTTGCCCAATAGTGTCTTCCAAACATCACGATCTGAAACTATACTTTTTGGCACTCCATGAAGTCGTACAATGTCCCTAAAAAAGAGATCATCAATTTGGTTAGCATCATCTGTTTTCCTACAAGGAATAAAATGAGTCATTTTAGAAAATCTGTCTACGACCACAAAAATAGAATCCATACCTCATTTTGACCTTGGTAAACCTACAATAAAATCCATAAAAATATCAACCCAAGGTTCACTAGCAATTGGTAGAGGTGTACACAACCCATGAGGTAATGATTTAGATTTTGCTTGCCTACATGTGATACACTTCTCACAAAATTTTACAACATCTCCTTCATATGTGGCCAAAAGAAATGTTCCAACCAAACATCTAGTATTTTTCTCACTCCAAAATGTCCCATTAGTCCCCCACAATGGCCTTCTTGGACTAATAATTCCCACAATGAACAGTTAGGCACACATAACCTATTAACTCTAAATAGAAATCTCTCATGCTTATAAAACTTCCCACATGCTCACAAACTTCAATTACATTTCCAATGTCAGGATCCTTAGAATATAGATTTTTAATGTATTCAAATCCTAACAATTTAGTGTTCAAAGTAGAGAGCAAGGTATACCTTCGAGATAAAGCATCTACAACAGTATTTTCCATACCTCGTTTATACTTGATCACATAAGGAAATGATTCAATGAACTCAACCCGTTTTGCATGACGTCTATTCAACTTACTTTGGCTCTCCAAGTGCTTCAATGATTCATGATCAGTGTGAATGACAAACTCTTTGGGCCACAAGTAATGCTGCCAAGTCCTAAAGCCCTCACCAAAGCATACATCTCTTTGTCATAACTGGGATAGTTTAAAGCAGCTCCATTCAATTTCTCACAAAAATAAGCAAGGGGTCGACCTTCTTGTATTAGCACAACTCCAATACCTATTCCTGATGCATCACATTGAATTTTAAAAGTCTTAGCAAAGTTAGATAACGCAAGTAATGGAGCAGAACTTAATTTCTCCTTAAGTGAGTTGAAGGCAATCCTGTTCACTATCCGAATGAAATCCCACATTCTTTTTAACAATTTCGGTTAAGGGTGCGGCTAAAGTGCTAAAATTCATAACAAACCTTCTGTAGAAACTTGCCAAACCATGGAAGCTACATACCTCAGTTATTGTTTTTGGGGTTGGCCATTCACGAATAACCTTAACCTTCTTCTCATCAACTGCTATTCCCTTAGCACTAACAATATAACCAAGAAACTCAATCTGATTAGTGCAAAAAGAACATTTTTAAAGGTTAGCATACAACTTTTCATTTTGCAAAACAATTAAAACATTTTCTAAATGTTGTAGATGCTCCTCTAAATTTTTGCTATAAATCAAGATGTTATCAAAATATACTACGACAAAAATTCCAATAAAAGTACGCAAAATATGGTTCATTAACCTCATGAAAGTACTAGGTGCAATAGTAAGCCCAAATGGCATTTCTAACCATTCGTACAAACCATACCTAGTCTTAAATGCAATTTTCCATTCGTCTCCCTCACGCATGCGAATTTGATGATAGCTCGACTTCAAATCAATTTTAGAGAACATGCAAGAGTCATGTAGCTCATCTAGCATATCATCCAATCTAGGAATAGGATGACGATACTTTACCGTAATCTTGTTGATAGCTCTACAATCAATGCACATTCTCCAAGTTCCATCCTTCTTAGGTACTAGAAAATGGTGACGACACATGGACTCAAACTTTCTCGAACATACCCTTTTTTCATCAACTCTTCAACTTGCCTTTGAAGTTCGTTTATTTCAGCAGGGTTACACCTATAGGCTGGCCGATTAGGAATTGTGGCTCCAGGGATGAAATCAATTGGTGCTCTATTCCTCTAAGTGGTGGCAATCCATCAGGAACCTCATCAGGAAATAAATCATCAAATTCCAGCAAATGAGATTTAACAACACTAGGCAAAGTAGCGTTAAAATCGTTAGTGTTAAAATCGGCCTCCTTGTACTTAAGTACAATCATTGGCTGTGAAGCATTAAACGCTCTCTTAACCTCTCTTTCTTTTGCATAAAAGCTCTTGCTCTTGAATTTCTTTTCCCCTTTCATTCTTTTTTTCACTCATCTCATCCTCACCTTTTCTTTTCTCACACTCTTTTTCTTTTCATTCTTTTTCTTTTTCTCATTTTCTTTTTTCTCACACTCTTTTCTTTTTTCACTCTCATTTTTGATCCTCAATTGATCTTCGTATACTTGCTAGGAGTCAATGGTACAAGAGTTACATGCATCATAAAAGAATACTTATTTTTAAACCCATCATGCATGACCTTCCTAACAAATTGCCATGTTCTACCTAAAAGTAAATGACTTGCATGCATTGGCACTACATCACAAAGTATCTCATAATGATATCTACCAATAGAAAATGAAACCAACACTTGCTTGTTGACCTTGACTTCCCCGCAGTCATTCAATCATTGTAGTTTATAAGGCCTAGGATGCTTAGTGGTTGGTAAGCATAATTTCTCAACAAAATAGTACTAACTACATTAGTGCAACTTCCTCCATCTATAATCATACTACATACCTAGTCTTTGATGTGGCAACAGGTATGAAATATGTTGTCTCATTGTTCATCATTATCTTCTTTCACTTGCACATTTAGAGCACGCCTAGTGACAAGGGCTTCACCTTCAACGGGATACTCTTCTGCATCACTTTCCAATAATGGGGGTAAGACACTTTCATCTTCGGACTCACTCTTAGTCACGATGTCACCATTTTTTTTCAAAATCATAATTCTTTTGTTTGGGCATTGTGATGCGATATGTCTCCTTCCCAAGCACTTAAAGCATTTAATATCTCTATTTCTTGAAGGTTAGAGGGGTTCTTTGCCTTTCACCAATGGAGAGCTTGCATCTTTATTCTTTGAAAAATCGGGTTTTTTCTTTGATTCAACTTTATCATATTTTTTGTTCCAGCTAGATTTCCAAGTTGACGAACGAGAACTTTGCCCCTATGCTTGTTTGATCCCTTCCTTTTGAGTTGTCTTTCAACATTCATGGACATATGCAGCATGTCTTCAAGCTCCACGTAATGTTGCAACTCCACTACATTTGCAATTTCTTGATTTAAACCTTGTATAAATCGTGCCATGGTTGCTTCTTGGTCCTCCTCCACATTTGCTTGAATCATGGCAATTTCCATCTCTTTGTGGTATTCTTCCACAGTCTTGGATCCTTGTGTAAGACTTTGTAACCGTTGATACAAATCCCGATAGTAATGTGTTGGAATGAATCTCTTTCTCATAATAGTCTTCATCTCCTCCCAATTGCCAACGGGTCTCTCTTTGTTACTTCTCCTGCTTAGAATAATTTGATCCCACCAAATAATTGCATAATCAACAAATTCAACGGCAGCGAGTTTTACCTTCTTCTCTTCAGAATAGTTGTGACAATCAAATACTAATTCCACTTTCTTTTCCGACTCCAAATAGGCTTCAGGATCACTTTTGCCTTGAAATGAAGGAATGTTCATCTTGATATTTCCCATGTTTCTATCCACATGATCATTCATCCTTCCTCTTCTACCACCAACTCGAGTATGATCCGATATTCCACTTGAAGCTCTATCATCAATGTCCTTAGATACGCCATCATCATCATGGTCACCACGGTTATATTGTCTAGCACTTCGTGAAGGAACTCTACCAACTTGGCTATGTCGCAATCCTACAATTACAGCATCTTGTTTCTCTAATTTGTTCATAATCTGACTAAAACGGATTTCCATGCGTTCCAAGTGTTGTCTCAAAGCACATTGATCAAGGGATTCTCTAGGTCTTGCTTCTTCTCCACTTGTTGCCATAGAACAACCTGTTTAACTCAAACACACTAACTCACGAATGTTAGCTCTTTAGAGAACTTGAACTTAGAATTGACGCAAATACCTTGTAAGCGTTCGTGGACTATGAAAATTCCCAAGGGTATTAGGATAAAAGATAGGAATTCAAGACAAAAAGTGCAAATTGCAGAATTGAATACTTGAAGTAAGTGCTGAAAGGAAATTAGCCAGAATTGAATCTAGGCAAAATTGAGGATAATGAGGAAATGAAAGATAGCAAAACGTGAATTAAAGAGCTGAAAGGAAAGTTGCCAGAACTTAATCTAGGCTGCCAGAATTGAATATAGGCAAACATAAAGGAAATGAGTGTACTTGAAATAAGAGCTGAAAGGAAAGTTTGCCAGAACTTAATCTAGGCTGCTAGAATTGAATCGTGGCAAACTTTGAAGGAAATGAGAATACTTGAAATAAGAGCTAAAATGAAAGTAGCCAGAACTTAATCTAGGCTACCAGAATTGAATATAGGCAAACTTTAAAGGAAATGAGAATACTTGAAATAAGAGCTGAAATGAAAGTCGCTAGAACTTAATCTAGGCAGCCAGAATTGAATCTACGCAAACTTTAAAGGAAATGAGAGAAATAAATTTGCAAACAAAGTCTCTACTTCTTTTTTTCCCATCCTCTTTTGATGTTTTTTTTTTGTTTCGGCTTTTCTCTTTTTTTTTCTTTCTTTCTTCCTTTCTTTGTTTTTTTTGGCCGATTTTTTTCCCCTCCTTTTTTTTTAGAGCAACAAAGCAAGTAAGGCTTGCTAAACAAAACAAAATAAACAAAAATAAGATAGAGACTCAAGAACACAAAGAAAAGGATAACCAAATCGATTTAGAGCAACTCAGGCTCTGATACCAAATGATGCGAACCCAATGAGAAGAAGTCTCAAGAACACACAACAAATGGAAGAAAGAGAGAAAGTAGTCTAAATCGAAAAGATGGAGAGTAAAAGGAAGAAGCCTCGACCCAATGCTTAAGGAAGCACGAACCTTGTATAGAAGAAGAAGAAGATAGACGCCACAACCTTGGGATGGAGGTTGATATGTCTTGAACGCCACAAGGGGATGCCTTGATAAGTTCTAGTTTAATGAAGAACCAACAAGTGAGAGCCTCACCATGTAGTAGAATAAGCCAAAAGTTACATGTTGTGGCCGCCACCCCCTTTATTTATAGCTATAGGGTGACCTAAAAACCTTAAAAGGCCAAAAGAAAGCTTATTTAGTAGAGGCCTATGTAGACTACATAGGCCTATTGAGCTTTTGGCACAATTACAACCCAAATAAAGCTAGAAATTGGGCCTAAATTTAACCCACAAAATTAACATATCCTTCTTACATAGAGAAGAGACTAAGGAGACTAGTTAAGCTCATCAAAGGCTTGAATTAGGTTGACTAAGCTGTATGACTTGCTCTTGGTCAAACCTTCTTCAATTGTAGCTTTGGCTTTCACATCTTCAATTAGCATATTAAGTGCTTCTTTCATCTTTTTAGCCTTAGCCCTTGTAATTGGGCCTCCTTTGATGCATAATGGATCATCAACATCTTCTAGAGTGGGTTGAGCATGATCCATATTGTTAGCTTGTTGGGCAACTTGTTCAATTCCTTTGTCTCCATCAATTCCTCAACTTCTGATTTTCAAACTCTCACCCATGATCACTCCTAAGTCTTTTAATTTTAGTATCATTTTGATTTTCAATTATTTTGCATAAGTCATTAAATAAATTAAAGGTTTCATCCTTAGACTTTAAGAACCTAACCCAGGTAGACCTAGAGTAATCATCGATAATTACTAAGCAGTACCGATTCCCGCTTGTGACTTGACTCCATGTGAATCAAATAAGCCTAGGTGTAGGAGCTCAAGTTAAGTCTAATTGAGTTGGTTTATGAGTTGACTTAGTTTGTTTGCCTTGCTTACATGAGTTACAAATTGTGTTTTCAAAATTCTTCATTTTGGGTACACCTTTGATTAAACCAAGTTGAGTGATTTTAGAAATCAGTTTGACATGAGTGTGACCTAACCTCCTATGCCAAAGGTTAGATTCTTCTAACTGAGTCAAAAAGCACTTGGATACTATAGGTAAGTTAATAGTATAGACGTTGTTTTTCCTAGTACCATTAAGTGTTATCTCTGAGTCTTGGAGGTTTCTAATAAGGCAGTGGTGAAAGCCACTATGTAACCAGTATCACAGAGTTGACTAATGTTAAGCAAATTGAATTTAAAATTTTCAACTAAGAGTATTTTCTTAATAATAATGTCAGAATTAAATTCAATGTTACCTGACCCAATTACTTTGAGTGTAGCATTGTTGCCAAATGCTACTGAGCCTAGGTTTTCGAACTTGATTTTGGTGAATTTAAATTTATCCCCAGTCATGTGTATGGTGCATCCACTATCCAACATCCACTGGTCCAAATCTTTATGTTCCTACACATAAAGTACGTATTTGATTTGGATCCATTAGAAGAAGGGATAGCTTAAATAGAATTTCACTGCCTAGTATGTCTCACCCATATCTAATGTTATCAAACATATTAATCTTATGGGTTTTGTGAGACAGGTTTAAAAAGGTTTAGGGCGCTTGGTATATATTCGGTAATGGGAATGGTAATGGGTTTTCATTGAGGGGTTAATGGCAATGGGAATGATTATTGGATTGATGGTGCTTGGTATAAATATTGGAATGAGTATAATTACCATTGATGCTGCTTGGTATGAATATAAACGTAATGGGAGTCAGAGAAAACAACCAAAGGCCATCGTTAAAAAACCAGGTCATCAACAAACGAGCTGAGAAACCAAGTGAAGTAGCTATGGCGGAATGATAAATATTAGTTAAGCAGTTGTCAGCTTGAAGACCCAAAGGTCATCGTTGACCTCGCAAATTTTGAGCGACTGAGTTTAGTATTGGCAAAACAACCAAAAAGACCTGTGATGAAACTCATACACCACTTCCGAACAAGTAAGATACAGACAATATTGAGTATTTTCCATCTTTGACTCCTTTGAAGTAAGCAATTTTAGTTGATCAAGGAACAGATCACCATCAGTGAAATCTGACATTAGTGCAACAACAGTTTCATAATATTTTTCCTTGTCACTTTCCCAAATCCTCTCTCTTTAACTCCTGTATTTCTATAAGCAAATATAGCGTTTCCATTTGACGTTAGTAGCCTAAGAAGCCTATTCAAATAGGGAAAAAAGAAGGCATTGCTATACAGGAACTCACACATCAAACAAATCAATAAATGGAACATTTCCTTCTGGTGTTGCACCTCTTCCATTCAGCAAAATGTATGTTCCTGCATAATCGTGCTTCTTTGTTTTTGGAATGACATAAGTACTGGCTTGAGTTCTTCTCATCATTGGAGAACCAGGATCAGAATATACATCTTCTGAGGATCTATCAAACAAAATTCGTGGCTCGACATTCTTAATGTCTGGAGAAATAACCCATGTTCTTGTTCTACGAGTCTTATACCATGATTCATAGATCAAAGCAAAGGAGTCATCACACCAGGAGATACCTCTGTAGAAAAGGGTCATGGAATAAATAACATAATGAAAAACGGAGCGTGAAAGTAATCATCTGCAATTTTGTCATGTTAAATGAACTGTTACGATATAAGACAATTCATTTGAAATTTGAACTAACCATTCCAAGAATTCACATAGTTACGATATAAGACAACTGATGTTCAACTTATGAAAGCAGCTCATTACAAGCAACTGATGTTCAACTCCATAATTATCTCCAAAATAAACCATCGTCAACAAAAAAAGTATTATCTCTAAATGACCCGATTAAAAAAGTATATTCATCGCAAGCATATTACAAGCAACTAAGCACAAAATCTCCAACTTCAGAGGGATCCAAACTGAATAATAACTTAACTTTCACAGGATCTTCACAAATAACTTGAGCAGCCTTGTACTTGTTCTTACCAATGAATCCATACTTATCCAACATCTGAAAAACTTCTGGCATTTTGGAGGATTTACCTTGAACCCAAGCTGACATTGACTCAAAGTGTGAGCTAACAGTTTGCATGAATCCTTCAACCCGATCACTGAGTAACTTGAAGTCAGAATCAATGTTTTGCTCAGCTGAAATCTTTGCTCTCTTCGAAGCTTTTTGAACTTTGTTAATGAATGATTTATTTTTCTCCTTAGAGTGAGATGCCCTTGATGTAACAGATGGTTCTTGATGTGACATCGAATCAACTTCAACTCCTTCACATATAGGTGAATTATCAACTGATATAGTCAACTCAGCATCCACATCAGTGATGTTTTGTGCAGCCATTGTAGGATCTTCCGCAACAAGGCCTGTTGCTCTATCTTTGCCATACACTATTTCTAACTCCGAAAAATAAGGGAATGATACATTGTAGAGACTTTTGGCATCATTGTGATTCTTTCAAAAAGAAGAACAAAACAGTCAATTTAACATATCCATAAACGACATTATAATTTGAAAAAACCAATAATGACTAACACACGTACCTTAATCCATTCAAGATACCATGTTTCTTCACAAGCTATCTTCTTTTCAACATCATTCCAGGTGCAACCACTTTGTCTACACATTTCATTGATAGCGTGGAATTTCCTCTTTAAGGTTTTGATCCTAGATTCAATGTGACTAATAGATTTGGCGAATGTTGGGAACTTTTGAATCATAATCTTTCTTATCTCGACCATGTAATTGTTCTTGAAACCTCCGTCTGTTTTCCAAAGAGGATCGTTGCATATCTTGCAAACATCTTATTAATGCCCAGCTCTCCTCTTCCGTCCAAAACACTTTGTTTTTACCTCTTCCTCATATTACATTCATTCCCACAGGTTCTGTAGAATTACTCTCCATCCTAGTATCCGAGTCATATCAAAGTGACAAAAATACATAAATGTCATAAACATTAGAGCATCATATAATATGAAAACAGAATAAACGACACAACATCAATCAAAAAGGTTAGATTAAAAAAGATGCATCTACTACACATACACATGCACATGGCAAGAATATCAAAAAACCGTTAACATCACAACATCAAGAATTTGCATCATAAATACTAGCATGGCAAAATACTAGTTGCTTAGAAAACAGAACAAACGTCACAATAATGAAAGTCATTCCATATCAAATATTTCATCTTGCCAATTGTTAAACATTTGGAGTGCTAAAACATTCCTAAATGCAGTCCATTGAGCAGTTGTGGAAATTGTTCGTATGTACTTAGTTTCAGGCCCGCGATCACTATCATCATCTATACTCTGGTCATCTTCATCAGAGATACACTCCTGAGGATCATAGCTCATGAATTTACGGATCAAGTTATGAAGCAAACAACAAGCAATGATAATACGAACTTGGGTTTGCATTGGAAAAAATGAAGGGGAAGCTAAGATTTTCCAAAACACCTCTCAATAACATTCCTAGCTCTAGAATGCTTCATATTAAAATATTCTTCGGCAGTCTCGGGACAACGATCTTCCCATTCATTGAGGTGATACCTATGCCTGCGATAAGGTGCCAAAAATCCATTTGAGTTGCAATATCCAGCATCGACCAAATAATAACAACCTAAACCAAGCACACTAGTTAAATTAATAAATGCAAGTATTCTAGAAATTTAAAACTACGTTGTAATTAAAACTTCAAAGTAAAAAAATTTTTGTTATTTACCTTGGGGGATTTTAAGACCAAATGGTCTACTAATGGCATCACGAAGTACCCGACCATCATGGGCAGACCCTTCCCACCCAGGTAACACATATATGAATTGCATTTGTGGACAACATACACCCAAGACATTTGTTGCAATCCCTCCCTTTCTTGTGCGATAACGTTGTTTTTCTTCTTTAGGGGATGTCACTTGGATAAAAGTACCGTCTAAAGCACCTAAACAACCCTATAATAATTTTTGATTATAATAATTAGAGGTAATTATAGGAATTATAGATTGAAATAAAAAATACAATTAAATTAAAGAATTATTGGCGATTAAAATTTTCTTACCTTAAATGGTTTCCATCAACCATCTTCGTAGTCATCTTGCACCGGTTCAGGTTTCTTGAGCAATATGTTGTGCAGTTATAAAATTGCTCGAAGACATAAATTGAAGTGATGACTTATTGTTTCCCGACTTCTTTTAAAAAGCAAACTCATCGGACGATTTTTTTTATGATGTGCCAACACGTAGACAAATAAGGCCACAATTTCATCAATGGTGGCATTTTTTGTAGCCTTTAAACCTCCAATGTCTTGTACCATATCACACAATATCCTGAATGTTTTCCTATCCATTCGAAGTTCACTAATACTTATTTCATCGCTCTCTTTTGTAAGGCCCTACTTTTCCTATCCTGAATGTTTTCCTATCCATTCGAAGGCCCTACTTTTTATTTGACTAATCCTACTTCGACGATATGTAAGTATTGCAATTTGATAATGTAGGACCATCAAACAAACCATGAGCATCCCATACATATTCCATAAAGTACACATTAATCTACGTCTTCTAAAGTTAAATGGTGGTCGTGCCATGTTTCTACAAAATTAAATAGAAACTCATTAATATGATAGAAATTATGATTAATATAAGTAGAAATGAATGCATAGAATTACCGATTAATATGATAGGAATCCATACAAATGAGATAAATCAATCCATACTAAAGATGAGCACTTTAAGGATAATATCGAAGTTAAACACTACCTTTCTTTTGACAACATATTGTTAACTAATGAAACATATAAGAGTATGAGCTAGATACTGTGTTGTAAGAACCAAACGCAAGCTATATATTAGAAAATAAAAAAATTCTTGAATACATAGTTGTCTTGGAGAATGTATCATCAAGCTAACCGTCTACATTAAACTTTAACTTGCCTGAGTCCCAACCAAAAAGATCCAAATCATAAATAGAGAAAAAGAAAAGAAAATCCAACAGGAGAAACATCTCTGAACAAGAGCATCTCTGAACTATAGCTTTAATCGCTTTAAATTCAGATGGTTCGCCAAGAGATGCAGAATCTATGCTTGACCAACTGAGCTTACTGGGAAAAAGAATAACTACTACTCTTGTAAATGATCTTGTGAGTTTTTTTTATACTTTTTATCTTTATTCTGCAATCTGCATAAACAAAGTGATCCTTTCTTGTACTTATTTTAATAGTTAAATATTTTCCTAGAAGTCTTTTAGGAGATTATTTCTCTTAACTCTTTTCTTTTTCCATATTTTAATGCATTTGGTATGTATGAACTGAATGGAATGAATTAGGAATGAGAATGGGAATAGAAAGGTATGAACGAATCATGAATGGAATGCTTAAGGAATGGAATGAAAACAAATTATCCTCCCTATATATATGACATTTGTTTTTTTAACGAAATCTAATACCAGACATGCCCACAACTAGCAAAACAGATGAAACACATTCGCTTGCAAAATTTTTTAAAATATTTACACTGATCAAAACACATCCACTACCACATTCATCTCAAACACATCCACAACTTCCAAAAACCTACAAATGGATCAAGCACATCCATAACTTGCAAAGCATAACTTGCACATAGATCAAAATACATCATCTACCACTGTATTAAAACTACAACAAAATAGTTCAAGCAGACACACTAGTTCAAACGAGTTCTTCATTCCACCTACAAGTTCTGCATTAAAATAGTTCAACACCTAATTCAAAACACTATATAAAATGAGTTTTGACAAAAGTAACTCTAAAACAAAGTAACAAATAATATAGCCTTGTGCATCTCCAAACTAAAATGTAAAATCACAACTTCAAAAACTTGCAGTCTTTCAAATCACAATCCTCAAAAATTCATACAAACCTAAAAGTTTCAAAATAGCACTTTAATATCAATTGATAAAAAATAACGAGGAGAATATAGATGGAAACCTAATAGTATCAAAATAGCCATAGGCTGATTATCTTTAAACAACCAAAAAAAAGGAAGAAATCATCTGAAAAATTCAAAAACAACATAAAGAGGGATAGCAGTAGTGATTAGGTGGAGAAAGTGGAGAATTTAGATGGAAACAAGAACACCCGATTCATTAGGGGAAAAAGAGACGGACCTGCTCTCAAAGCAAAGGCGGCAGCGACGAGAGACCCTCAAGGAGGAGACGCGAGGTGAAGAGGTGGGAGAAACGGGCGGCGCCTGGAGAAGGAAGCAGCGTCGGGAGAAGGAGGCGACACGAGGTGGGGAAGCGGAGAAGCGTGGTGGCGCCTGGCGAAGGAGCGGAGACGGTGCGTTGGGGAGGTGAGATGACGCGATGGGAGGGGGAGAGGGGGAGACTTCGACGCGATGGG
Source organism: Boesenbergia rotunda (assembly GCA_024364735.1). Classification (NCBI taxonomy): domain Eukaryota; kingdom Viridiplantae; phylum Streptophyta; class Magnoliopsida; order Zingiberales; family Zingiberaceae; genus Boesenbergia; species Boesenbergia rotunda. Next base: position 465,031 of record JAGFNQ010007808.1, on the reverse strand, counting down.
GGGGGAGGCTTCGACGCGGGGGCTTTACTGTCTCCGATAAAAAAAAAAAGGGAGGAATGGGTTTAGTGATAATCGAGGGTGGGTAGGTTATCAAATTAAGCGGTATCAAAATCATACACTAATTTTGATTCCCATCTACCAAGCATCAGGTATGGGAATGAAACCGATTTCATTCCCATTCCAGCCTCCTAAACCTATCTACCAAGCACCCATTTTTGAAAAACGATTAATTTTGAAAATGTTGAATTAATTTTGAAATCAAATTTGTTGAGTTAAGATTATTGATTTTGAAAATATGTTTTAATCTAGGATAAATTGAAATTTGTGTGAGATTCAAATTTATCAAATAGTAATTGAATTTGAATTTCAAAAATTAGCTTCCAGGTCTTGGCGAGGCATAGAGGCCTTCTTTGGTCGTAGCCTTATTGGAGCAACTATTTCCTTGACAAAGCTTTTTATCGAAATTTCATTTTCAAATTACTTCTTGAAAAATTATAGTCTAACTAGTTTAAGTCTTGGATCGGTAGCTTCGGCTAGTTCCACCAGACTAAACAGACCGAATAGGGTACGCCTTACACTACTTGACCTTATTAGAAAGGCTTCCCTAACATACTATCATCTCACCTCCACCTAATACTATGTGTTCAAATTTCAAATAAACTGTTTGTCCTTAAACTATTCCTAAGTCTAAGCATAAACATAACATTGAAAAAAATAAACAGGCAAGCAGGCAAAAAAAACCATCTAATTATAAATATGGTCTTTATATTGGCTCCCCCTGAACTGAAGCCTCGATAAGGGTTAGGCAAGATGTGAATCTTGTCCTTGGGGATTCAATACTGGTTTGATCCAGCTTGTTTAGTTAAACACAACTTAGGGGCCCATGCTTGGACTTGAGTTCTAGGTTGGTTCAATACAGAATAATACGACCGTTGTCGCGATTTGGTTCGATAACCTAGTCCGAATCGATTGAGAACGGGCTTCTGTTTTCCAAGGATCATGTCAAGACCTGAACCCGAAGTAAATCGTTCTAAGGTAACCCTGAGCTCCTTGACTTGAGTTTTCAAGGAGGAATTCTCTTCCTCAAGTTTTTTAACTTGAGTTGAGTTTCCTTCTCGAATTGACTTAGTCAAGAGACTCAAGTTGACTTCCTCTTTCAGGAGTTTTACTTTCTGTCGGAGGGACTCAACCCTGATTTTGGCTTTCGCTAAGTTTCGGGACAAATAAGAAATTAATTTAGATAATTCAGATTCTGGATAACCTCTTACCGTGATTTGTCCGTCCTCCGAGATTGTGAGTCTTCCGTTGTTGACGTCCTCGTCTGGCTCCGATTCTGATCTGAAGTCGATGTCTTCCGAGACGGTCAGGGCGAGTAGATTTGCGTGTGGAACTTCTTCTTCTTCTTCTTCGAAGGATGACTCATCCCAGGTGGCTTGAAGAGCCTTCTTCCTCCGCGCCTTCTTGTTTTCCTTTCGGTTGGGGCACTCCGATTTGAAGTGTCCGTTCTGGTTGCACTCGTAGTAGGTGACGTTGCTCTTGCACTTCTGACTTGTTGAAGGTTTTGCTGGATCTTCCTTTCTCCGGCTCGACTTCTTTGTAGTAATCGCGAGCTAGCCTGACCAATTTGGGTCGATCTCCTTCACTGTCTTCTGATTCTGAGTCTGAGTCGGACTCGGGTACTGGTTGAAGCTTCTTCTTGGGAGTTTTCCCTTGAGTTTTACCTGCAAGAAATGCTATACCTTTCTCGACCAAAGTAGTATTAGTCTGTTCGTGCAATTCTAATTCGGAAAATAGCTCATCTAATTTAATTTCAGACAAATTCCTGGAAACCTTGTAGGCATCCACCATAGATGCCCACAGTGAGTTTCCCGGGAATGAGTTCAAGGTATACCTGATTAGGTCACGGTTTCAACCTTGTGACCTATAGTGTGTAGCCCGTTCATCAGTTCCTGGATTTTGGCGTGGAGTTGAGCTGCATCGCCGTCGTGCATCTTTATTGTATAGAGTCTGTTGAGCAACAGATCTCTTTTGTTGATTCTGGTGTCAGATGTACCTTCGTGTAGCTCAATCAGCTTATTCTAGAGCTCCTTGGCGCTGCTGAAGGGTCCTACACTGTTCAACTCCTCTTTGGTTAGGTCGCATTGCAAAGTTTGGGTAGCTTTCGCATCGACCTCGATTTTCTTCTTTAGTAGGTCGTCCCACTCGGTATAGTGTTGCACCACACCTTGTGCATTTTTCGAAATTTCCAGACCAGACTGGATAATGATCCACATGTCCACCTAAGTTTTCAGGTGGACTTTCATCGTACTTTTCCAATAGAAGTCTTCTCCACTAAAAAGAGGAGGTCTCGTGGTGCTGTATCCCTCTTGCATGGCCATTAGAGTATATCTGAAAAGGAATAAAAAGAAATTTGTTCCAAGGCTATGTCTTGGATTAGTAGTGCCGGAAAAATATTAATAGCGAAAAAGAATTGAGTAGTGTTGCACCAACCTTGACTAACGAGAAAAATACGAGCGAAAAAAATATTTGAAATTCGAAAATCCGAAAAAATACTCAACTGGTGGTTGCACCAAGTTTGAGTCACCCGCTCTGATACCACTTGTGGGATAGGATTGAATCGATAGAGGGGTGAATATCGATCGTCAAAACTTTTTCAGAAATCGTAAAGTAATTGTACAGCGGAAAAGAAAAACAATCGCTAACACTTTTTGTTTTTACTTGGTTCGGAGTCGCAGTCGGCTCCAACTCCAAGTCCCACGGTCCTTGACCGTTTACGATGGACAATTCTATATTTCGTCAAATGTTTTCCTTGATCAAGGGACAACAAGGTCTTCATCCTCTTCTCCATTTAAGGTCTAAAACCAAGATAACAAGGGTAAGACTCCCTCACCTGTGGTATAATTGTTTTCCTTGATGTCTATCATGATTTAAGTTGTGTTTAGGATCTAAGTTGAGAAAACCATGAGGTTTTGGGTTCTAGGGTTTCAGCCAAGCCTTGTTTTTAGGTTTGGGGATGATGTAAATCCTCCCTCATGCTCCCTAATGTTTTCTTATGATAGATAAAGGATAAATTATGACTTGGGGAAATTTTGTAGCACCCTAAAGCCCTATACAAGTTTCGGCCACCAACATGTTTCCATGGTTAGGATGGGATCTAACTCTCTAATAAAATTTCTTATGTTTCCTCATGATGCAAGGGATATTAATGGTGATTTATGTGAATTTTTACATGTCCTATGCCCCTTGTAAGTTTCGGCCAAGTTAGGTTATAGGGCAAGGAGTTAGGGCTAACTCCAAGCAAAGGTTCTAATGGTTTCCTATGGTGTTGTATGTAAGGTATTAGAAGTAAATTGGCAAACCCAACAACAAATGATCGAGGTAGTTTATGAGTACCGAACCTTGGTAGGCATATTGAGTTGACTTAATTAAGATTAACATCTAAGCATGCATCACATACATATCAATATATAAGCAAGGAAATGTGACATGGTTATGGCCAGTATACTACGATCTTCTCAAGCCAATGAGAAGATCGATGGTCAACCTAAGGATAACTTCTTCTCCAAGAGCATCCTCCGGACATCATGTGTGGTTGGCATCTTCCTTGTAACTTCATTCTTCAATGGACACTCCATTCCTCTTTTGTACATTACAATGTTGGAAAACTCGAGTTAGATTCGAGTCTAAATCTAATTTTACAATTAGGAAGAATAGATACAAGGCACGACACACAGACCGTATTATGAATTACAACATGCACACACACACATACATCCAATCACATTGGGGGTAAGGCCATTACCGTTCACCATGTCATCATTTATACACAATAGATTTAGGACATTGATTTTATTATGAGTGCAATATAAAAATTGCTCAAGAGTAGAAACTCCGTTGGTGCATTCTTGCGACAAAATTGCACAATCTGTTCACAACAGATTGACACAACTTCATCAACATTAACACTAAAGGTTATAATATTTTGTCAAGAGCGACCAGACTATAGCACGCTATCATATGAATGATGATGTTATAGCCTTTAAGTTTGATCAACACAAACTTTTGCGTAATGACAAAATATTCACACTATTATATGCAACCCATAAAAAAAAAAATTGTCCTACTTCTATATCACATATAAAAGTGCATAAAACTTCATACGATCTTTCGCAAGTGGCTCTGATACCACTGTTGGGATCTTCAGGTGAAATAAACACAAAAACACAGCGGAAATAAGATCCCTCGAGCGATCCATGCGAAAGAAAAACTCGTACGAAATCATCTATCTAATAGATCTATCTAAAGTGTATACCTTTGGAGTGTGCCCTTACGTTTATCCCGCTCGTCCAAGCGCCGCCGGATCTCTTGCACGTTCAAGTGTCCGTGCCTCTATTCGTATCCACACGAACACGATATCTCTACTTCGAAGAAGAACTACCTTAGTTGTGCTAGCAACTTGAGGTAGTTCACAAAACACCAAGAACCCAAGATGTGGGTTTCGGCCAAGATGGAGAAGAGAAGGAAGAGGGAAAAGAAAATGAGAAGTTGTCATCCAAATGACAAGGGACAAACTCTTTTATACTCATATCAAGAGGAGTTTTTGCCTTTTAAACTTCCCTTCATTAAACATTTTAATGAAACTCTCTAACTTTTCATGTAACTCTCTAATGGCGAGAAACTCTCCATCTTCCTCTCTTATTAATTCATTAAACATTTTAATGAATTAATATTTCATCCAAATGTGGTTGAGTCTAATCTAAATGAGTTTAACTCAAATTAGATCTCAATCCATAATCCAATTGGATTCACTTGAGTCTAACTCAATTAATCCAATTCCGATTAAATCTTAGCCAAACCAAGATAAATTAATCTCCGAAGCATGTGTCCTTAGTGTGTAACCCAATAGGCTCTCGAACGTTGGCAATGTGTCTAAACCAATTTAGACACAAAAGCAATGAGCGGCATCTAGCAATGCATCAATGCTACCCAAGTAACAAGAAAGTCGAGATCCGACTTAACCTCCGTGACTATGGCAATGTATGACATTGTCCTTCTATCCTCGATATCTAGATTGACCAATGAGGCATAGACCGTGTCATCCTCGATCAATCTTTGTGTTTCTTGATCCCCGAGTAGACTCACTCAAACAATTGAGCTCAATATCTCATATTGACTCAATTGAGCATGGCCATGCGTTTTAGCAGTCCTACTCGATCAAGGGACCCACAGATATCACTCCCGTCATATGGGAGGGATAGATCCCATCTACATCACTCACATCCCTCCGCATAATTCATTACATACCCAGTGATCGCCTTTATTGTCCACCCTGTTACGGGTGACGTTTGATGATACCAAAGTACATAACTCCTTATGTAGGGAACCGTAGTGACTTCAGGTCTAAGGACTATTCATACCAATAGTCACATGAGAAAGTTTATGACACTCATATGACAATCTATGAAACTTTCTCATGGCGGGTCATTCAGTACGCATTCTCCAATGTATACCCATGTGTCAACTTGATATCACATATCCATGACTTGTGAGCTCAAGTCATCAGTTGACCTACATGCTAGTCTCCATGTATTAATATTGTCCTTGAATATTAATACTTGACTAGGAATGGTTTAGAGTAGTGTTCTCTACATCATCTCACTATCGATTCAACCAATCGATATAATGTAGATAAGAACCTACTACCCAAGGACATTATTATACTTAGTTATTTGGCACAAATACAAAGTAAGTATAATAACCAAACATGCCTTTATTAATAATAGAATATGATACAAAATGTCCCTAGTTAATCATCATATAATTGGCTCTAGGGCTCCTACTAACAGGCATAGTATGTAATGTATGAGTTTTTCTTCACTTATGGTATCTTATATGTTAGGATTCCTTTTCTTCCAACTTTTGGCCAAGCACCCCAATTAGGGTTTAGGTTGAGTTATGGTTTCAAGAATACTTATTTATGGCTTATTATGATGTATATATATATAGGTTCAAGCATGTGGTATGAATTTTATGTTACCTAAAACCTTAACCTTAAGTACTATGCTTCATGATTTTGTATGTTCATGTTAGATACCATGTTTAGTAGGTTTCATTCATGAATGTTTTAAGTTCTAAGCCATGAACACATGTGTTATGAAGAAGGTCTCATGTTGTGTAAAATGATGCATATTTTAAATGCCTATGATAGATATATGGTTAAGTAGACCTATGCATGTTCTATGTTGAATGCCATGAACCTAGGTAGTATGTATCATGTTCATATGAATCCTACCCATGCACGCTTATGATAGATACTATGATTATGTATGCTAAGTGACATGTACTATGTATGAAATGCATGCTTACCTTATGTACCATGATCATGCAAGCTTTATGACTAAGATGATGTTTTTGCCTGATAATTATGTATGTATGTCATGTCTTATGAATGAAGATAATGTTTATGCCTTTAGGGCATAATGATGTTATGAAATAAGTATGAATGATGAAATGCCAAGTATGTTTTATGTCATGCTTCATGTAACAAGATGATGTTCATGTCTTTAAGTATGCTATGTATGTTCTATGAATGATGAAGCATGTGAAGTTATTTTACTTTATGAATGGGCTTGTACCGGACCGAAGTAAGGGTCCAAGGGATGGGCACCTTAAGAACGCCCCGATTTTGGACTACCGTAGCTGTCCATGGTTCTGGGACTACCGAAGCTGTCCAACAGGGATGGGCACCTTAAGAACGCCTCGGTTATTGGAACTACAGTAGTTGTTCCTACCCTAGTAGGTCGAGACTAGCTACCTCGTATTTACTTAGGGATGCGCGCATATGATGTATGTATGCGGTACAAGCCGGGGACCCCCATGATGTGATGATTATGTTTAAGTAATTATAATTATGGTTTTCAAATAAGCATCCTTATATTATATGCATTTGACTCATGCATCCATTCATGTTATGCATCTATACCATGTTAAGTATATTTTATGCTCATGTTTATGCCAAGTATTATACCATGTTAAGTATATGTTATGTTCATGTTTTATGTTAAGAATCATGCCATGTTAAATGTTTCATATGTTTATGTTTTATGTTAAGAATCATGTCATGTTAAATGTTTCATATGTTTATGTTTTATGTTAATAATCATCTCATGTTAAATGTTTCATATGCTTATGTCTTATTTAATGTGACGTATGATTTTGGTGAGTAGGAAAGGGTCTTACTAAGCCTATGTGCTTATAGTCTTATTTTCTTATACCACAGATCAAGCAAGAGGATATTAAAGGAAGCAGCAGGAGGGCAAGAGTGTGTGTGTGGCAGTGACATGGCCAAAGGATAAAGAAAATAGATTCTCATATTTATGCCTTGTCACATGTCTTATATTTTGCATGGTCTTCTTAAGCTTCATGCTATACTCATGATGGTTAGGTCGAAAGAATAACTTACTACTTATGTTGTTCATGAATGACTTATGTGATTTTCATATCATGATGTTACGTTAACATGCTAAGTCACCATGTCACTATGTTTAGGAATGATAGTATAAGACATGTCTACATGATTCAAGTGTTAGGTGCATGTATTTATAAAAGTTTTAAATTATTCCGCTGCATTACGATGTTCATGTGCCTATATGTATGTTAGCGTAACGCCGCCTCCCGCCACACCGTAGGGTGTGGAAAAAGGTGGGCGTTACACAAGTAGATGGACACGACACTTTCGTCTGATGCAGCAACCGCATAGGGTCTCTCTTGATTGAGGGCTCATCCCAAAACAACGAGGACGATGTTCTGTTCCCGCTCACGGTGACCAACGCCCATCGTGCCCGACGATTGCCGACTGCTCGCTCTTCGACCGACTGTACCCGCACACGAGGCTAATTTCCGCGCTCACGTCAACAATGCATGGAGCAAAGGCGACGATGCCATGATGCCCAAGCAGGCGTGCCCTCGGCCACAAGGCCTCTAGCTCAACTTGCGTTCAAAGACTCAATGGTTCACGAGATTCTGCAATTCACACCAAGTATCGCATTTCACTACGTCTTCATCAATGCAAGAGCCGAGATATCGATTGCCGAGAGTCATTTGATTCCGAGGAATCTCCGACGCATCGGGCTCCCTTGCGCACGCGGGGGGGGGGGGGGGGGGCGTCTACTTCTGAGTTCATTGTTCATTAGTGTAGATTGCACCGAGCTACGGTCAATGCCCGCCGACATGGGAGGCAGGGAAAGGGGCGCATTCACACGTTCACAATCATCCATCATTCTATGCTCTCAACAATGATCCTTCCGCAGGTTCACCATCTAGGTCAATAGCCTCTACTCCCACAGAAGTGTGGACTAAGCAAAGGCCAAGTCTTTGACATATTCAGATTTGGGCTAGTTCAGCACATGTGCTGTAGGAAGATACTGATAAGTTGGAATCTCATATAGAAGTGTGCTTGTTCATAGGCTATCCTAGGGGAAGGAAAGGTGGTTCTATAGTCCTATGGATCAGAGGGTCATCGTTAGCACGAATGCCTGATTCTTAGAGAAAGACTTTGTAATGCACCACAAGCCCATGAAGTAAAATTATTCTTGAGGAATTAAGAGGAGACATTCTGACTTTAGTACCATCTGTACAAGAGGGTATACCACAAGTTACTGCACCGTGTGTCACAGAAGATACACAGGTGGTACATCGTCGTAGTGGGGGGGGTTATTAGTCAACCTGAAGGATTTATGTTCTTGGGAGAGTATTCGGACTTGGTCCCTGGCAACCATGGATCAAGATCCCTAGACCTATTTCAAGGAACATCCGCTTTGATGAGATAATCCAGTCACATGGATTTGTTCAAAGAACGGGTGAGATTTGTGTATATAAGCAATGTGACGGAAACATTGTGGTATTCTTGTACTATACGTAGATAATATTTTGTTGATTGGAGACAATAACAAAGTATTATCAAACGTAAGGGTGTTGTCCCAGCAGTTTGACATGAAGGACTTAGGAAAAGCGGGACACATCCTTGGGATCAAAGTTCTAATGGATCGCCAGGAAAGGATGTTGTGCTTATCCCAACCTTCATACATAGACACTGTCCTAACTCATTTTAAGCATAGAAAACTCCTAGAAAGGTTTTGTACCTTTCAGGCATGGAGTACCTCTATCTAAGGAGACGTGTCTTAACACATCAAAAGAGATAGAGGAGATAAAAGGCGGTTCCTTATGCTTCAGCTAAAGGAAGCCTCATGTATGCTATAAACGAGACCAGATATCTGCTTTGCCGAGGGCATGGTTAGCAGATATCAATGTAACCCAGGTCAAGGAAATTGGACTGTTATAAAGCATATATTAGTGCCTGAGAAGGTCTAAGGATTATATGTTGGTTGACCGGACAGACCAATTATTTCCTATGGGTTATACAGATTCAGATTTCCAATCACATAGGGCCCTACATGATGAAGTATTCCTCGGGGTTTTGTGTTTACATTAGGAGGTGGATCCATAGTTTGGAGGAGTGTCATGCAGCGGTTGCATGGCGGACTCCACCATGGAAACTGAGCAAGTGGCAATGTTAGAGGCGCCAAAGGAAGCTACATGGTTCAAGAACCTCGAGATGGACTTAGATGTGATTCCTGATTTGCCCAGAGCTATCACAATTCGTTGTGATAACAGTGGTGTAGTGGCAAACTTGAAGGAACCACGAGTCCATAAGGCGAGTAAAAACATAGAGCGCAAGTATCATCCTAGTAAGGAAAAGCTGTTGTTACCTAGATTACATGAGAGGACAACCTGGGAGATCTTTTCACTGAGGCCTTGATATCGACAGCTTTTCGGCATGTGAAGGATAAGGGGGGCAGATGTATGACATTGTGAGGACAGTAGAGTCTTTTAGTATAAGTGGCAGATTGTTAGGATGTATACTAAAAACCTTGCTTTTTGTATAGACATCTACATTTTGAATGAAAATCACAAAATCACTGATGCATATTCATATTAGTATATGCATAATTGTCTGATACTTTGCATTGTAGATAACATGGTGTGTGATGACACACAGAAGATCATGTTATTAGTCCCTTGTAGAGTATAAGTAGAGACTCACAACCGAGATGGAGTTGAACAAACCATCGGGATGGTTGTAGTGTAATTTGGAGTGGTTTATCTTAACCATAGAAATACATTAGTGCTGTTTGTGTGTATTGAGCAGGACCAACATAGAGGTCATCCAATTTATACTGACTTTAATAATTACATCGAAGTACTTGCTTTAATCCCGATATAATAACTGGCACATGTACTTAATAGTTGTTTCTTTGATTTACCAATGGGCGAGATTTATTTTCTTAAATCGATAGGCCCGGTCAGTTGGAAAATAATATTATTTACATGGTGTGTCATTGATTATAGACGAAAAATGTGTCCTAGTGGGTCGGGATGATGATGCCCCCTTGATGAGCTCATAAGGTTTATCATGTTAAATCTTGCTAGTAGACTTGATCCAACATGATGATAAGGATGAGTGGTATTAGTCAAGGAGTTAGAGATTGATTAATTAAAATTTGTGTAATTTAAATTAATCAACGGACACTCGATATCTTAAACATGGGGAGAAATTATACTCATGGGTGGAGCCCATATGTAAATATGGGGGTTGGTGAGATAGTTCGATGGAGAACTTTAGTGGAATGGTTCTTCATTAATGGATCCATTAGCAGGCCAAGACCCAACTCCTCCTCATGGTCTCTATTGTAGCCGTATAAATACCCCATGGGAGTCATGAAACAAAGGCGAATTAATCAAATTAATCATAAACCCTAAACCTCTCTCTCCTCCCTTCTCTCCCATCTCTCTCCTAGGGCAAACCAGGCGCAAGAGAAGAAGAGGTTTTCATCGTCTTCTCTTCTTCTCCTCTCATCCTTCTTGTTGCCAGCAACCACTAGCCAAAGGAGGAGCTTTCCTCTCCCTTTTGTGGTGTGCAGTGAGAAGAGAGGATGTGGGGTTTGCCGGCGCAAGGAAGAGGTTGGCGCCGGTGGTGGAGGTGGAATTTGGATTTGAATACATCAAGGACTTATATGCCAATGATACTGATTTTTCTGATGTGTTCAAAGCATGTGAGAAAATTGCATTTGGAAAATTCTATAGGCTTGATGGATTTTTATTTCGAGGAAATAGATTGTGTGTACCCATATGTTCATTGCGTGAATGTTTTACTAGGGAAGCCCATAGTGGTGGGTTGATGGGGCATTTTGGTGTCACTATGACTTTAGGGGTTTTGCAAGATTATTTTTTTTGGCCTCATATGAAACGTGATGTAGAGAAGATTTGTGAGAAGTATATCACTTGCAAACAAGCTAAATCTAAGTTGAAACCACATGGCTTATATACTCCTTTGCCTATACCCAATGAACCCTGGACTGATATTTCAATGGACTTTGTATTGGGATTACCCCGGACTAAGAGGGGAAGGGATTCAATTTTTGTTGTGGTAGTAGGTTTTCTAAGATGGCTCATTTCATTCCATGTCATAAAACCAATTATGCATCCCATATAGCTGATTTGTTCTTTAAAGAGGTTGTTAGGATACATGGCATGCCTAGGACCATTGTCTCTGATCGAGATGCAAAATTTTTGAAGAGTCATGATGTGCAGCGTGAAAAGATTTCACGAATCCCTCCGCGAAACAGTCAGCAGCCCACGTGGCAAGTGACTCCGTGGCGAGTGTGGCTTTCCGACAAAGAAAACCCACGCGAAGAAAACCCTAAAGTGAGCGCAAGGGTCGAAGCCGCGATCGGAGTTTCCGCCACGATCGCGTCTCCACCTCCTCCCCTTTCCCTACCCTTTCTCACGTGAGGGCAAGGATCGAAGGCGTGAAGGCCAGCGCCTCTAGGCTTCGTCTCCAGCGCCTCCAGCCTCGCGGCGCAAGAAGAAACCTCACTCAAGCCTCCGCCTCCAGGCTTCGTCTCCAGCGCCTCCAGCCTTCGTCTCCTGCGCCTCCAGCCTCGCGGCGCAAGAAGAAACCTCGCTCCAGCCTCTGCCTCCAGCCTCCAACCTCCAGGCTCCAGCATTCACCTCGCGGCGCAAGAAGAAACCTCACTCCAGCCTCCACCTCCAGCCTTCGCCTCCAGGCTCCAGCCTTCGCCTCCAGGCTCCAGCCTTGGCCTCCAGATTTCGCCTCCAGGCTTGAGCCTTAGCTTCCAGCCTCCAGCCTTCACCTCCATAAAAGGTAGGCTAAGGTTTTTATTTGAAAAGGAAAAGCTAGGATAAACAATAGACTCATTTACTTGTTCAAATGAGCTACACATGCATATTAATCTACAAGAAAGATGCTATTCTTGCACACATTACTTTATCAGAATGTTAGGTAGAAGAGAAACTTTCAAAGATTTTTTTTCATTGATTTCCATGATCAATCTATTGAATATATAACTTGAATGTTTCTGTAGAGCTGGTTCAGATAAGAAATAAAAAGGCTTTGTGAATTTCAAAATGATCTGTCTAAACGGATGTATGGATAGTCTAACATAGTTGGATTTATTTGAGATACAGATGGAAATCTTAAACTTGAGTAATTTCACAGGGTTTAGATCTGCAACAACTCTACCCTTCAGGTATGCATTATAAGAAGGTAAGTTGAGATCAATTTTAGGCAAAAAAAACCCCATTAAATTGGACCTTCAAGCAAGCTACTCTGCAGATTTTCATTTTCTTTATTTCGTATATATCCTCAAGAAGAGCCTATCACCATAGTTACAAAATTAGTGATCAGTTCTTTTTTTTTATAAACATAAATCATGGTGGTTGGTTATTGTTTATTAAGTAAACTAAATGATGTTGCTAAGGAAATTAGTATGTTTAGAGTGGACAACTACTATATTTAAGGTGAGATAAAGAAAAGAATAATCTCCACTGATGCTTCTGAATTCAGTACTAAACCATGTGACTCTAAACTCAATAAATAAGACAAAAGGTACCTTCGTGCTGCTCATGTTAATCTAAAAGCAGTGCTATCTATAACACTGCTTGACATTCGGAGTCACTAGTAAGGCCAAAAGATAAGATGATAATGTTCTTGCAATGTTTGGTTATTATATATTTGATATAAAAAAATTGTAGGACAAAGGATAAAATATTCATGGCAGCCAGCTCTTCATCAACAACTTATTTCGGTATTCGAAGGCGCATGAATGATGAACAAGGTGAAATCCCCCATATATTATGTTATTGTGGACTGAGAGCTCCTCTTTGGACATCATGGAAGGAAACTAATCCCGGAAGACAATTTTTTTCATGTCCAAATTTTAGAGTGAGTTATCTTTATTTATAAAATTGTAGGACATCATGGAAGGAAATAAATTGTATTCATATTTTTTTAATTATTGGTTTTTTATTAATAATATTCGATATTCAGGAAAAGGGATGTGGCTTCTTCCTATGGCATGACTCAGAATTTTCTGAGAGAACTAAGACAATTATTAATGATCTGAAGAGAGAAAACAAGAAATTACAGATGGAGATTAGTGAATTGAAGAAATCTAATAGTTACGAGAGTCCAGGTGTTTGCGATGATCTCTTAGAGGATGTGAACAACTCTATTACTCTGAAGTTTAATGACGAAATTTGTTCACTTAATAGGAAGTTTAAACTTGCTATCACTGTAATTATACTTACTTGGATTGTGATGATTTTGATGTGGTTAATGTAAGCAACTAACTATGGAAGAACTTTGTAACTTTTTAATGTATCTTATGAGTGGTTGATGGAAGAACTTTGTAACTTTGTAAATATTATGAGCTAACTTCTTTCTAAATTTAGTTGGCTCTATTTTTGTTGCCATAGATGGTTGTGGAGTGGCTTTTATTGGATAATGTTTGAACAATAATGCATTTTTTTCTCCTGCATCAGTGGTGCTGATGATATATTGTTTTGCTTCTCTATGGTTTGTCAGTGCTCTCATTGGATGTTATTGATGTTATTTTGATTGCTAAAAGTACAGAACATCTGAATGTCAGTCAGCTATGTTATTTTGATGTTATTGATGCTATTTTTGATTGCTAAAAATTCTAGATATGTTTAGTGCATCTGAATCATATGCTATGTCAGTCAGTATTCATACATCTGAATCATATGATGAAAATTAAGCTTTAGCAATTTGGAATATAATGTTTTGTTTTCTCTGGATATGATATGTTTAGTGCATCTGGATATATTGTTTTGTTTGCTCTCACTGTAACATGCTTTAGCAATTCAGAATATTGTTTTGTTTGCTCTCACTGTGACATGCTTTAGCAATTCGGAATCACTTGCGCTGTACAAATGTTCTGTGGTTTAAATGTCAACTCCCAAAGAAGGTGCGTTTGATTCAATTGGATCCAAAATCAGAAGGTTCTTCTTATCCCTTTTGACAGCTTTTACATGAATCACGTTTTCTTTTTTGATAGTTCTCTCCTATTAAGCATTGTCTGAGATTTACTTTGATGCTAAAGATCTTGAACCTTGAATGGATATCCTTTTGTTCCCACTTATTGTTTGAGGTATTTTGAATGATCCTTTGTGTGTATTTGTTTGTTTCCTGTCTCAATGCATATAATTATCTAGCTTCAGGATATTTCATATCCTAGATTATGTTCATATTAGTATATCTCTGTTTGCAGCAGTCGGTACACCATGAAGATTAGTTGCCTTTGGATTTCTTTTACAATTTCAGCTCAGATAACATATTTTTGAACCCTTGATAATGAAGATAGCTAGTAGTTCGAGTGTTGGACCTTGGGTTGAGGGAATTGTGTCATTGCGTCTCGATCTACATAATTATTTAGCTTCATGCTAGCACCAAGGTGCAAATCATGTAAACATTTATGATTGGAAAGTGGCATGTCTCAGGGGCTAGAATGGTAGGTTAGCCCTTTCAAACCATTAATCAAATATCTAAGAGTTGAATCTCAGGCGTGTCATATTACAGGATTTTTCCTCCAGTGTAATAACCCACTTGGTTGAACTTTACTTTTCGATTTATCTTAATGACAAGTAGAAAATTTTTAAGAAATAGAATTGATAATTCACAGATTAATTGGTAAAGAATTGAATATTTAGATTATAAAAAATATATTAGAAACACCCTTTAAGGTCAAATGGTTGTTCCACCACCACATAAGCGACCATTTTCAAACACTTAACTATTATGATTGATCTATTTGATACCTCTCACAACTTGCTCTGCATAAATTTATAAATCTTTATAAAGAAAAAGATAGCTTGTTTAGGTCCAACTAGTAGAAATAAAAAAAAGGGAACAACAATGCAGATTTTCCTTTGCAGAAAGAAGTTAGCTTATTGCTCACTTTTCCAGTTATCTAAATCTAACAACAAACAACCTAGAAACTTCAGTTAAACGGAGATTCAGTTAAATGCAACACATGCTTCAGAAGATGCTTCAAGAATTGAGGAACTTGCAGCCAAGTCTCAACTTGCTTTCACAAACGGCAGATAACAATAATTCAGAAACTTGCAGCCAATAATTCAGAAAGAACTACGGCAGATAACAACACAATCTCAACTTGCGTTCACAAACGGCAGATAACAATAATTCAGAAACTTGCAGCCAATAATTCAGAAAGAACTACGGCAGATAACAACACAATCTCAACTTGCTTTCACAAACGGCAGATAACAATAATTCAGAAACGGCAGTAACATTACGTTAAAATACATGCACATGCTTTCAACTTGTTTTCACCAAACGACAGACACATGTTTTCAACTTGTTTTTAACTAACAATCTAACAGTAACATTACGTTAAAATAAAGGGAAACAGCAGCTAAACTTCAGAAACGGCAGCCAAAACAGATTCATGTCACCAAGCTCCTCCTTAATAGCTCCCAAGCATATGGCACTTCAAAAACAGCAGACAATGAAGTGAAGATCAGTAGTAAGCATTGAAACTAATTTTGTACTGGAACTTATGTTTTGTACTGGAAGTCAAGATAACATGCTGATAATATGTTTTGAAACAGCAGACAATGAAGTCACCACTCACCAGCATAATCTGTTGATAACATACTGATAATAATCAACTATAATGGAAAGCCCAGCATCAAGGACTTTGGAAGATCAACAAAAAATCGTTGAACTCCTTGCATAGACCTAAATTCCAATTTAAATATGCACCAATGCACCCACATAAAGAAATAAGTTAATACCATCTTTGATTAGTGGAGTATGAATAAGAAAATTGCTGCCTCTTTCACACGAATGGTTTAATGCCACCAACATGAAAAAAACCAGGAAAGTGTCGAGGGAAAATACTAAACAGATGTGTCAGAAGGTTACACAATAAATTGACCAATATGTAAGTAAAACTGTAAGAAGAACGATAGTGGTGCCAAACGATAGTGTCATTTATGCCTATTAATGGCATTTATGCATACTAAACCAGGAACGATTAGTGGAGTATGAAGTCAGAAGGTTACACTTATTTCTTTAATGCCAAACGATAGTGTCATTTATAACAACTTACAATTTAGGCCTAACATAAGAATAAAACTGTAAGAAATAACCCACCAATATGTACAAGATGAATAGGTAATGTGATGTAAGTTCCAAAGCAGTCATCATGTTTATCTGATTGATGAATAAAAAGGGATACCTTAAGCACAGCAAAAACTGAGAAACTTGTGAATGAAGATCTTTTCTAAATTATCCACACTTACAGGAAATTGACAGCATGTATATATATAGAACACTTAAAGCTCTTCACCATAACCTTGCAACTTGTTCAACTACAACCTACCAATAAAAAAGAGAAGATTAATAATGATTATGGTCATCCATTATATGAACATAATTGGGGAATATAAAAATTTTATGTGCTAACTTACATTTTGACTGGATTGATCATCGATCATACTTGGGGGATTCAAATTTGATAACTCATCAATTGTAGAACCCTATAGATAAATGTGCATATGTTCAATGTTAACAAATAACAATTGTAAAATCATTTAACACCAAAGTAGCAAATGACACCAAATACACAACCAAACCTTTTTCTGAGATTTTGCCTTTGTCTTTTTCATAATTTGCTCAATTTTGGATTGCTTTCTTTTCGTAGGTGGACGTCCACGAGACCTTACTTTCAGTGGACTGTGAAACTTTTTCCTCTCATTTGTTGATTCCTCATGTATTCTATTGCTGTCTTGATGACCATCCAATGAATCATCAATATTTATATTCATAATCCTTTTTTTCGCTTCTTTCAAAATTCCTGTTAAAACAAAGCACTTCTCATCACTTTTTGACCCAAGCTGCCCCACTTCCTGTAACAATGGTTGAAGATTATTATATCTTCGTCTTTCCTCTGCATGACGACAAGAATCATTATAAATATTGGCGATTCCTTGATATCCCCGTTTAATATCTTTGCGGCATCGTTCCAAAATATAATTTTCTGGAAGTATAGTGACATTTCTTTTCACTAGAACAGACATCAAATGTCTACACACAATT
Organism: Boesenbergia rotunda; assembly: GCA_024364735.1. Taxonomy (NCBI): domain Eukaryota; kingdom Viridiplantae; phylum Streptophyta; class Magnoliopsida; order Zingiberales; family Zingiberaceae; genus Boesenbergia; species Boesenbergia rotunda. Next base: position 447,528 of record JAGFNQ010007808.1, on the reverse strand, counting down.
CCACGAAACTCAAAGAGACGACACAAACACTTCATCTGAAATTGTATCTTACTATATTGTACCCAAAAAGAAACTTCTTTTGGAGTTGCTCCCTCTATTCAATATACGGTTTCTATCACCTCAAAAAAGAGTGTTGACCCTTCTTGAAACATCAAACCGGATATCTTGAAACCTCGCATTTCATCTTGAAACAACTTGAATATCTTGTTAGTGTAAACACTTTGAAACTGTTTTTCAATTGGATAACCACTAATGACCGGAATGATAGAATTGAAAGATGCAAAATCAGAATTTTCTTCCTTTTCAATCTTGCTTTTTAAAGCATTGTCATATTGTTCAACAAATTGTTTCAAAGTTGTTTTTGAATGAACATAATCATCAAAAAATGCATTCATACTCTCACTTCTTTGACTTGTAGACATCCCTGCCCAAAATTTATCTTTTACATACACAGGCATCCACTTATGACGAATTTCATATAAAGAATTCAACCAATCATTTTTCTCTAAGTTAAACGCTTCAATAAAGTTTTTCCAATTGCTATCACATTCGTCAGATGTCAAAGAATTGTAAACAATATTCTTCATGTTTCTCTTTATCAGCTTATAGTTGGCATGACTACTGAACTTGGCAGGAAGTTTTTTCATAATATGCCAAAGACATAAACGATGATGAGAGTCCGAAAATACCTCAAGAATTGCAATCTCCATGGCTTTGCATTGATCTGTAATAATAGCTCGTAGAGCTCGTCCTCTCATGCATGTCAACCATGATTTAAATAACCAAATAAAAGTTTCAGAATCTTCTTTGGATATCAAACCACAACCAAGTAATATGGATTCACCATGGTGATTTACTCCAACAAACGGAGCAAATGGCATATCATAACTATTGGTAAGATATGTAGTATCAAATGTAACAACATCAGAAAAAGAATCACATGCAACCCTACATCTGGCATCAGCCCAAAATATATTTCTTATGCGAGAATCCTCATCTACATCAATCACATAAAAAAAATTTGAATTTCTACTTTGCATACGACAAAAATAATTATTCAAAGTTTCTGCATCACCATTCCCAAGCCTTAATCTCCGTGCTTCGACCACGTAATTTGTACACTTTCTTTCATCAAATGATAAATTTTCATAGCCACCAGCTTCAACAACAAAAGATTGAAAACTCTTACTCAAAGTTATTCCCGCTTGATCATTCAACTCTAATTGTCTCTTAGTTTGAGAATCTAACACTTTATTACATCTAAAATGTCTTGACTTCCTTGGACTTAATGCATGATTGTGATCAAGTTGAATACTAGTGATGACACATACTCCATCATTCAGAATTGTAAGATTGATCATTGCTTTGCAAGCCGTTTTGGTACAAGGTCTAGGATAAAAGGAATTTTTCACTCTAGGAGCGATTGACCATTTTTAGAGCATCCAAATGAAAAATACTTCAATTTGCCATCATCTCCTTTTTTGGAACCTAGCTTTGAAATACCAAACCCAAGTCCTTGTGCATATAATTTGTAAAAATCATGAACCTCTTGTTTAGATGAAAATTGCATCCCAACTTGTGGAGTATCAAGTGCATTTGAATTTGACGAATCACCCAACGTTTGCACATCACCCTCATTTAATAGTTCTTGCTCCATAACAAAATTACAACCTAAATTCAAACCAAATAATTATTGGCAAACATCAAGCAAGAAAGAATGTTTTAAGCGAACAATTCAGTAGATAATATATCTAACATTTGATATAACACTTCAGTAGATTAGATCTAGTACCAAAAGCATTCCGGTCAGTATAACACTTGATATAACATTTGCAAAACATTTGTCATATTGATTTCGAACCAATCAATATTTGATACAATTTGCAAAACATTTGTAAAACATTTGTCACTTTAAAAAGCAAGATTGGATCTAGTGGTTTGAAACAATGTTTTGATATAACATTTGATATAACACTTTAGTAGATTGTTTCAGTAGATTGCAAATTGTCACTGAAGTGTTATTTTTTTTTTACATAACTTCAGATGGTTGGTTTGCAAATCGAATCGATCAGGAGCAATCAAGAAAGGAGAAGACAACATCATTTTGATCTAGTATCAACAACAAGAAACCTCGTGCAGGAATCAGTGATTGCGATAAGGAATCAGATGACACTTACACTTGATGTCGGATGTCGGTGAAGCGCTGGAAACCTCGTGCAGATGTTGACTGTACACAAGAAGTCGGAGAAACCTCGTGTCAAAGCCAACGACACACAAGATCGGCAGCGCAAGAAGAAACCTCGCAGCGCAAGAAGAAACCTCGCTGCACAAGAGAACCCTCGCTGCCCTGAACAGAAACCTCGATGCAGGAAACTTCGCAAGGGGCAGAAGGAGATGGTGCGACAGAAACTCGCGTGAGCGTAAGGGACGCAAGGGGGCGGAAGGAGATCACACCGAGAAGGAGAGAAGATACCTCGCTGCCCTCGCTGGGGCGGAAGGAGATCACATCGAGAAGGAGAGAAGATACCTCGCTGCCCTCGCTGCGGAGAAGAGATTGAGACTAGGGTTTTTCTCGCGCCGCCACTTCGCGTGGGTTTTCTTCGTCGCTGCGGAGAAGTCACTTGCCACGTGGGCTGCTGACTATATCGCGGAGGGATTCGCGAAAATGTTTCGCGCTGCAGATCATTTTCCATTCTATCTCTATCCACTAACTCCATAATATTCTATCTCTATCCAAAATTAAGTTTAATTTCCAACATTCCTTCTTAAGCTTGATTTTGTGACTCCAACCAAATTTCGCATTTTGATGAAATCTTCAAATTTGAGTGACATGCTAAAGATATGAACAACTTGATCTTGAGACTTTGTATATTCCATTATTCCACTTGCACCTCTTTTCTTATAATACACTCTTTGATATAGTAATATCGATGTGCTTGCTTCTATCATGGAAGATTGAATTTTTTGTTAATGTTATTACAGACTTGTTATTAACTTGAATCTTAGTTGCCTGTTGTTGCGGTAAACTTAGCTCATTCAATAAATTTATGAGCCAAATAGCATGACAAACACATGAAGTAGCAGTCATGTACTTCGCTTCACTAGTAGAAAGTGTAACAATATGTTATTTCTTTGACATCTAAGTGAAAACTGTATCTTCTATAAAGAATATAAATCCCGTAGTACTCTTTTTATAATCTATATCTCCACCCCAATCATTGACTCTATATCCTTCAAGTTTGAAATTGTTAGATGTTGAATAAAACAATACAAATTTTATTGCACCTTTGATATAGCGCAAAATTCGCTTAGCGATCTTAAAATATATGATAGTTGGAGCCTCCATGTACGTAGCGGCTAGCAAGTCTAATACTATAAAGAATATTAAGCCTTGTGCATGTCAAGAATCGTAAGCTTCCAACCAAGTTCTTGAAAAATATTGGATCAACTTTTCTCCTTCATCTTGCTTTGATAACTTGACTCCGTATTCTACTGGGATATTTATGGGCTTATTGTTATCCATTTTAAACTTCTTTAATATCTCTCTTACATAGCCTTCTTGTGAGATGAAGATTCCATCTTCCCTTTGGTAAACTTCGATGCCCAGATAGTATGTCATGAGCCTAATATCAGTCATCTCAAACTTCTTAGTCATCGCTTCTTTGAATTCTCCAAACACACTTGGATTGCTTCCCGTGAAGATCAAGTCATCAACTTATAGACAGACAATCAAAACATCTTTATCCTTATTCTGAATGTATAGTGCATGTTCATAAGGATATTCGATGTAGTCTTTCTCTTGTAAATACTTATCAATCTGGCTATTCCATGCCTTAATGCTTGCTTTAGTCCGTAGAGAGTCTTTGTCAATTTTAGAACTCTGTCTTCTTGTCCTTTGACTTCATAACTTGATAATTACTGAATATAGACTTCTTCTTCGAGAATTTCATTTAAAAAAGTAGATTTTACATCCATTTGATGTATTCTCCACTTATTTTGGGTTGTTAAAGAAATGATTAGTCTGACAGTTTCTAATTGAGCAACGAGAGCACATAGCTTATCATAGTTGATGCCAGATCTTTGATTGTAGTCTTTTGCCACCAATCTTACTTTATATATTTCAACTTCTCCTTTGACATTTTTCTTTATTTTGTACACCTACTTCACACCAATCATCTTATGTCCTGCAGGAAATGGAGTTAACTCCCATGTATCATTCTTCTTGATCGCCTTGATTACTTCATCCATCGCTTCTTTACACTTTTTGCTCTTTATAGCTCCTTGAAAATCTATAGGCTTGCAATCAACAAAGAGATAAATAGAATAAGATTGTCTTGATTTTCAGTTATCTCATAAAGGTCATGTAAGTTCTTAAAGCATGATATTCTTTCACATGAATTTTCACTTGAAGTTGACGCGGATGAATTTCCTTGAGTACTTAATGTTAGTGTTACTAGTGAAATAGTAGGCTTCTCCCTTGTTTTCTCTACCCTTGGTTGCTCCAGATCTTCTTCTTCAAAGTACGGGAAGAAGTTGTAATCTTCATTTTGAGATTCCCAATTCTAGTCTTCTTTATCATCAAATACGACATCCTGACTAATGATTATATTTCCTAATTGTATAGCTTATATCCTTTTGAATTAGTATTATAGCTAATAAAAATTAACTTCTTACTTTTATCATCCAATTTGCTTCTTGCTTCGTTAGACACATGAATGTGGGCTATACTCCAAAAAACTTTAAAATGAGAAATCTCAAGCTTCCTTTCACTCCATATTTCTTGTGGTGTCTTGCCCCACACACTCCTTTTTGGTGACCGGTTGAACAAGTATATTGCACATACAACTGCTTCTTCTGCCCAAAATTTCTTTGGTAGCCTCTTAATTTTGAGAATACTCTGTCATGTTAAGAATGATTTGATTCTTTCTTTTTGTCACTCCATTTTGTTGAGCGGATATTGGAATTGTCAGAGGTCGACGTATTTCGTTGGCTTCACAGAATTCTTGAAATTCGTTTTAGGTAAATTCTCCTTATTGATCAGATCACATAGCTTTTATCTCAAGATTGCTCTCTTTTTCTATAGTCACTTTAAATTTCCTGAATATGCCAAAAACCTATGATTTTGTTGCTTCAAAAACTACACCCAAGTTTTTTTTGAGAAAAATCATCTATGAAATAATTACTCTTACTAAGTGAACTTACTTTATCATACCGAAAATATCTGTGTATAAGTTCAAGTGACTTTTGAGCTCTTAAACTTGACTCTTTTGGAAATCTTTTTCTAAATTGTTTCCCAAATCGACATGTTTCACATAATTGGTCAGGATGTTTGATGTAAGGTAGTCCTCTCACCATCTTCTTCTTTGAAAGCAATTATAGTCCTCCAAAATTAAGATGCCCAAATTGATGTCATAGTCAAGTAGTATCTTTATAATAAGTTTTGAGACAATTGATAACATCATTTTGAATATTAAGCAAGAATATTATATTTCTTAATATAGATACCTTAGCAATTAAGGAACTAATATCATCTCTCAACGTGAGCATATTATTTTTTAGATAAATATCATATCCTTTTTGCAAGAGTTGTCCTAAGCTCGAGATGTTGCTCTTCATATTTAGCACAAAGAAAACATTCAAAATAAATTGATATTTTCCATTCTTCAAGTGGATAAGAATATTACCTTTGCCTTTCACATCAATTGTTGATTCATCTCCGAAGGATACGTTGCCACCAAGTGATTCATCAAGATTTATGAACATACTTCTTTTCTCATACATATGATTGCGTGCACCAGTATCGAAATATCACATTGTATCTTTGCCTCTTTCATTATCTTTGTGTGATAGCGATAGGGTGTTATCTTCTTCTCTTCTTTCTTCCATATAGTTTGTCTTTTCATTTACTTTATTCTTGGACGATATTCTATATTCTTTAGCATAATGCCCAAATTTTTTACAATTATGGAACTTAACTTGTGATTTATCATACCTCGAGTTTGTGTGCCCTCTTCCACGTTCTCTTGTTGAATGTTCTCATCTTTCATTGTTGTTGTTGGAAACCCATCCTTGTTCACTAGCATGACCTCGTCCATGTCCACAACCACTTCCACATTGAATTCTATTGTTAGAGAAGCTTTTATCCTGTTAGGACACATCGAGGGCTAAGGGAGAGGAGGGGGGGGGGCGGAAAACTTGAGTAATGCTAACGCATTCTTCTTTGCTTGGTATTCACTTCTTTAAGATGACTAATCCAAGTATCCACTTCTCCTCACTCACAGATGTACTATGAAAATCTTCTTCTTGGAGGTAGAGAAGCCTTGTACAAGCTTACGAAGAAATACAATAAGAATACAAGCAATTACAAATGAAATATTACAAGATTTATAACAATAGACTCTTGTTGATCTTGTTTTCTTCTAGTTTGGAGTTACCTCTTGTAGACTCGGAAAGTGCAGCAACATTGTTCTTCTAAGACTCAAGAACTAGCAAAAACTAGCGGAAAAGGAGAAGTGATTTGCATCTTCGCGTAGTCCTTTATATCTTGTTGATTAAGGCTTCTAATCGATTGACCTTACTCTCAATAGATTGTCATGTCAGATATGGTCAAATTTATCTGTCCAACCCTTGTAATGACTCTTTTTTATTTTTCTCAATCGATTACCTAATCGATTAATAGCTTCTGAATCGATCTTCTAATTAATTAATGACCTTTTTAATATATATATATATATATATATATATATATATAATTATGTTAGTTTCAAATTTAATATGATTCATGTCATGTGTCATATGGTGACTCATTTTTTTAAAAAATATTATAAAATAAAGAAAAATAATAAATTAATATATATTTATTATCATATATATATATATATGATGCTTTATCCTGAGCGTTCATGTAATCGATTTGTGAATCAGTTAGCGTCTTGATTGGGCGCGTATCTCAATCATATCTCAATCAATTGACACATGCTTCAATCGATTAAGACACGTCGCAACACCACGAGTCAATTTTTGAATCAATTCGAGACGTAGCATTGTGATCAATTACGATCGAATTCTGACTGTAATTCAGTCAGAATCCAGTCCCTTTTCCCTGGGTTCATCAATCCCCTGAGTTATAATTTGGGTTGGAATTAGGCGGCCGAAGACCGTCGACACTGGGTGGTCGGACACGCATAGGCACCCAATTGCGCCTTTACGTATGTGATTATGCGTAACACACACACACACATTTCTAGTATGTTGTGTGATATTTTGTGTGTGACTATGTATGACATTAGACCTCAATTGATTGCAGGGGCGGATCTAGAGATAATTTCTTGCGTTGGCTAACAGAATTTTTTTTACAACATAAAAAATATATTTAATAATAATAAAAATTCAATTTGACATTGTTAACAATGATTAAATATTAAATTAATAAATTATAAAATAACTATTAAACTATTACATATAAAAATATTGATTAACACTTTGTCCGCAATCTATCGACTACGAAGTTAATTTTTGTTTCTATTTTATAAGGAGTTAGACAACATGAACTTCTACTTCCCCATGTTGGTCATGACTCATGGCTCGGAGTGGGACTCTGTTCCTTAGTGAGAATTGAGAATAGTCAACTCTATTGCAATCTCCATGGCTTCTCTTGAGAGAGAGAGAGAGAGAGAGAGAGAGAGAGAGAGAGAGAGAGAGAGAGAGTGAGTGTGTGTGTGTGAAGGGTAGGGTTGTAAACGGAATGGTAAAAGATGAAAATAACAGGAGCAGTTAAACCTGGAGAGGGCAAAAGCACAAGATCACTCATACATAAAAGGGAAGCATGAAAAAGAGACAACACATCAAGCAAGCATCTGAAGACCTAATATTATAAATCGAAATCCAATGTTTTGACGATAGATCGAAATCAAATTCTAAATACGACAAATGATAGATAAATGCAATAGATATAATTAGGTGCTAGAATTACCTGGAGCGGAAGACGCCATCGAATCCATGATTTCCTGGAGCAGAAGACAAGCAGCAGAGAGTAACTCCTCCTATCACCCCGTCAATCACAAAAGAAAAAAAAACCGTGTCGTCTCAATGGGGCAACGACTACTTTATATTAGGGTTAGGAGTAGGGGCCTCTGCATATTAGGAAAATTGGGCCAAGCCTGCCCATTATAGCTATGCCTAATAAAATTAACCAAACAACACCATATCCACATAATTTGGCATCTAATTAATCTTGAATATAATTAAAATTATAACTAAATTATTTATGCTAGTCCATGACATAAAATATACAACATTCTCCCACTTAGACAGCATAAATAAGTTCGTTATGATATACCAGATTGATCAACAATATGTGGCCACAACAAGATGCCAAAATAAGTCAACACAACCACGAAAGAAAAGGTCCAAAATGGAACTACAAGCATCCCAACAATGCAGAAAATCACACTCGAAGGAATAATGATATCATGCATCACACGACACTTGTATCCAGTGACCCAACAACAAAGTGGAATATGAATAAATGAGAAAGCACAACAAAATGACATGTCAAATTTGAACAAAAGTGCTATTCCCAACGAACGACCCAAGCATCTGCCCAAGATGCCATATGATAACAACAAGATTGAGACTGGGTCCAAAATGTCTCTATAATATGCTATCACAATATATATATGTATATATACACACACACACACAGCAATAATTATAATAATAAAGAACTGTACAGAATAATCATATGGCAAATAAAAATAGCAACAATAGCTATTTATTTGAACAATGTCTCAAATATTACGAGTATGAAGTCATAACAAAACATAAACATAAACTCCCACTAATCCAAAATATCAAAAGACCTCACTACACCCATACGGGTCACATGGTCAACAAAGGCTTTAACAGTTATGCCTTTTGTTAGGGGATCAGCAACATTTAGCTCTGTAGGGATATGCTTGACAATAGTTTTAAACTCTTGGATCTTCTCTCTTACAAACATAAACTTTGTCTCAAAGTGTTTTGTCCTCTTTGAGCTCTTATTATTATGAGAGAAACTCACCACAGCAGAGTTATCACAATATATAGTAAGAGGTATAGAGATACTCTTCACAAATTCAAACTCAGCAATAAAGTTTCTCAACCATATCACTTGACGTGTGGCCTCATAACAAGCTATATACTCTGCTTCCATGGTTGATGTAGTTGTAAGAGTCTGTTTGACACTCTTCCAAGAAATAGCTCCTCCAGCTAACATGAATACATAACCTGATGTGGACTTATGATCATCTGGGCAACCACCATAATCAGAATCAGAATAACCTATTACCTCAAGATGATTTGATCTCCTATATGTGATCATGTAAGTTTTGGTACCTTTTAGATACCTCAAAACACGTTTTACGGCCTGCCAATGTGCCACACCAGGTTTACTTAAATATCTCTCAAGTACACCAACAACAAAAGCAATATCAGGGCGTGTACAAACTTGAGCATACATAAGGCTGCCAACAGCGGAAGAATATAAAATTTTCTTCATATTTGTCATTTCGCTTTCAGTTTGAGGACACTGATCATTAGACAACTTCTCACCCTTTTGAATTGGTGCAACACAGTGCTTACAAGATTGCATATTGAACCGGTTCAGGATTCTATCAATATATCCTTGTTGAGACAAACAAGGATACCACGACATCTATCACGATGAATCTCAATACCCAAAACAAAAAATGCATCACCAAGGTCTTTCATATCAAAATGAGTCGTAAGCATCTGTTTAGTCTCATTCAAAAAACTCATATCATTACTAGCCAAAAGGATGTCATCAACATAAAGAACAAGAATAATAAATTTTCTCCCACTCTTCTTTTAGATAAATGCACTGATCAACTGTATTTTCTTCAAAACCAAGAGAACTTATAATATGATCAAACTTTAAGTACCACTGTCTAGAAGCTTGTTTTAAACCATAAATAGATCTTTTCAATTTGCAAACCATGTGCTCCTTACCACTTTCAACAAAACCATCAGGTTAATCCATACAGACATCCTCAAATAAATCACCATTCAAGAATGTTGTCTTAACATCCATTTGATGAACCTCTAAATCAAAATGAGCAACTAAGGCCATCACAACACGAAAAGAGTCTTTAGTAGAGACAGGAGAAAACGTCTCTTTATAATCTATGCCCTCTCTTTGGTTATACCCTTTAGCAACAAGTCTGGCCTTGTACCTCTCTATCTCTCCTTTAGCATCACGTTTGGTCTTAAATACCCATTTGCAACCAACAGATTTGCAACCTTCGGGTAATACCACCAAATCCCAAACATTATTCTTTCGCATAGAAGCTAATTCATCTTCTATGGCAACCAGCCACTGTGAACTATGAGAGTCAGAAATGGCTTCATGGAAAGTAATAGGGTCAGAATCCCCAACACATGTAAACTCATATTCCTGCAAATAAACAGCATAATCTTTGAACCTAGCAGACCCAGTAGACGTGGGAACACGTTGAGATCGCCTCAATTGAGGCATAGTAACATCAGGGTTCTGAACATCATTGTCAGCATGCATATCAACATTAGGCATAATAACATCAGGATTCTGAACATCATAGTCAATATGCATATCAACATTAGTATCAATAATGGGATTCGTGGCTTTATCATGAGTGGTAATGACTGGCATAGATTCGGGCAAAGGAGTAATAGGTACAGGAATATTAACATACTCTTCTCTGAAGTTAACTACACGTGGCTCCTGAGTTGCAACATGTTCTAAATCGCTTTCAAAATAGATAGCACGTTCATATTCAACAACTCTAGTGGTATGAGTTGGACAATAAAATCTAGAACCCCTAGATCCAACACAATATCCTACAAAAAATCCACTAATCGTCTTAGGATCAAGCTTCTTTATTTCTGGATTGTAGACCTTGACTTCTGCCTTACAGCCCCAGACACGAAAATGCTTCAAAGTAGGCCTTCTCCCTGTCATAAGTTCATATGGGGTCCTTGGAACTGACTTACTTGGCACATGATTTAAAATATAAGCTGCTGTCCTTAAGGCCTCTCCCCATAGAAAATCAGGAAGACTTGAATGGCTAAGCATACATCTAACCATCTCCATGAGAGTGTGATTTCGCCTTTCAGCAACACCATTTTGCTGCGGAGTGCCAGACATAGTATATTGTGCCTCAATACCACAATCCTGTAAAAACCTTGCAAAGGGGCCAGGATTCCTGCCAGTTTCATCATACCTTCCATAGAATTCGCCACCTCTATCAGATCTAACACTCTTAACCTGTGTGCCAAATTTCAACTCAACGGCAGCTTTAAAAGTCTTAAAAACATATAAAGAGTTTGATTTTTCATGCAACAAATCAATCCAGCCAAACCTTGAAAAATCATCAATAAAAGTAATGAAATATCTATATCCTCCCAAAGCAATGGGAGTAATTGGCCCACAGATATCTGTATAAATCAACTGCAGTATCCCATCACTTCTAACAACTCTATTCTTTCTAACTCCAGCAGCAAGCTTCCCTTTCACACAATCAACACAAGTGTCAAAATCTGAGAAGTCCACACTATGAAGAATATTCTCCTTGATCAATCTCTCCATCCATTCTCGAGATATATGTCCTAATCTCTTATGCCACAACATAGAAGAGTTTTCAATTGCTTTTCCACGTTTTTGCCCAACAACATTATTAACATTGGTATGACGAGTTTCAATAGAAAGAGGATCAAGATTCAACATATACATACCATTCAACTTGACACCATAACCAACAATAGTAGATTCATAATGTAAAATAACTTTATTGGATCCAAAATGGAAGGAGTAACCACAATCATCCAAAACAGAAACTGAAATTAAATTTCTTCTCATAGAAGGTACACAAACGGTGTCTTGCAAAACCAACTGATGTCCACCACTTAATTTTAAAGCAACTACTCCTATGTGCTCTACTTTGACATTCATTCCATTTCCAACTGCAACAGGCACCTCCCCTTCATTTGATCTTCTCCTGGTTTTGAGCTCCTGCACAGATTTTGCAATATGAATTGTCGTACCAGAGTCTAACCACCAAGTATGAGAAGGTACATCTACAAGATTAGATTCAAAGCACACTAGAGCACGATGAATACCTTGCTTTTGCTTCATCTCTAACCACTTCTTAAACTTAAAGCAGTCAGATTGTTTGGGCCCAAATACATCACAAAACTTGCAAATGCCATTAAATCTCTTTTTAATACCAGATGAGTCACCACCTTCATGAACTGAGGAAGGTCCTGATTTATCACTCCACTTCTTCTTGAATTGAGGCTTGTTACTCTTCCCCTTAAAATATTTCTTCTTTTGCTCATGACTCTTATGAGAAACCAACTGAACAACTTGTCATTTACCCTTTCTCATATTTTGCTCCTCCTGACTAAGAATGGCTACAAGCTCATCAATAGACCACTCCTCCTTTTGTGCATTATAGGAAGTTTTAAGAACATCAAATTCAGAAGGAAGAGAGTCTAATACTTGCCAGACCAAAAAATCACTTCCCAATTCCACTTTCATGGATTTTAACTTGTTGTACCAATTGGTGAGCTTCATGGCATGCTCGCGCACACCTGATACACCGTCATATCTAATTTTTTGTTAGTAATGAAAGATAGGAGGCTTTTTCTGTCTTGTCAAATTTCTTGAATTTCTTGCCCACAGACACAAGAAACTCTTTAGCACTGTTTGTCTCAGGAATATTATTTTTGATGGTCTTGTCCATAGTGAACTTCATAGTCATCAGACACACTTTATTAGAATGAGCCCACTTATCATGTTTGGTTATAACAGCAGCGGAAGACTCAGGTGTAGGAACTTCAGGCTCATTCTCAGTAAGAGCAACGTCAACGTTAGAAATAGCAAGGAACAACTTAACAGAGTCAACCCAGTCCTCATAATTAGTTCCATTCAACTTTGGTAAAGAGTTCATACTCATAGGCAAAGTTGAAATTTGTACATTAATGGGAGATTTGTTATCAAGCATATCCAACAAAAGAAATAGAGCTTATGACCACAATAAAATTATCTCATGCAAAAGTAATCCCGCCGAAGGGTCCCGAATTACAATGTATAAAATAACTCTCATATCACAGAAAATAATTATATTCTTAAAGCTAATATCGAGAGGATATTGAAAACTTTAAAATATAATTACCAATCATTAGGAACTATATCAATAAGGACAAACCGATAGGGTAGGTGCATTATCAAAATAATTCTTAACGCCACATTAATAGTAATAATTTTCCAATAATAGTATTTTATCATAATCTGTCTCGCGAAGGCGAGCTCACTACTATGAAAAATACCCAAAATAGTACCAAATGGTCTAAAATTAGCATACCTCTGAAATATGTCATAAAATTTCATACTAGCAATATGACATATCATTATAATCAAAATGTGCGCAAGAAAAAGAATAACTTAAATCATAATTTGGCTAGCACCAAAGTAATTCATGGCAATTCATGTAATAGAAAATGAATAATACTTCATTTTGATGTCCAGAAAATTCAAAAAAAACTTTAAAAGAAAATATAGCCACGTACAGAACTTAAAACCTTAAGTTTTTTTTCTTAAATTAAAAAAAACTCAAAATCCAAATGAATAAATATTTGGATCATGACAGCCACGTACAGAACTTAAAAAAAAACTTAAGATTTTTTTTTTAATTAAAAAACTTAAATCCAAATGAAAGTCTTTGGATCATCAGCAACGTACAGAAATTTTTTTTTTCCCGGTCAATTGTCATCCAAAACATTACTCGATTAATATTCCAAAAAAAATTCCATGAGAAAAAAAAGAATTAATTGCTCGGTCAGTTACGATTCAAGTTCGTCCTTCATTCCAGATTCGCTCTTTAACCAGAAAAGAATTCGGACTAAATCTTTAACACCTAATTTAAACAGTAAATTCATTGTCGTATCAGAATGAACTTGGCTCTGATACCATTTGAAGACCTAATATTACAAATCGGAATCCAATGTTTTGACGATAGATCGAAATCCAATTCTAAATACGACAAATGATAGATAAATGCAATAGATATAATTATGTGCTAGAATTACCTGGAGCGGAAGACGCCATCGAATCCATGATTTCCTGGAGCAGAAGACAAGCAGCAGAGAGTAACTCCTCCTATCACCCCGTCAATCACAAAAGAAAAAAAACCGTGTCGTCTCAATGGGGCAACGACTACTTTATATTAGGGTTAGGAGTAGGGGCATCTGCATATTAGGAAAATTGGGCCAAGCCTGCCCATTATAGCTAAGCCTAATAAAATTAACCAAACAATACCATATCCACATAATTTGGCATCTAATTAATC
>JAGFNQ010007808.1:348202-431480 GCA_024364735.1 Boesenbergia rotunda | reverse complement strand
TTACTTTCAATAATTCCAACTGCCTGATTAGAAATGAACAAGACTCAGAAATCATACTTAAGGGCACTAGGAAAAACAATGTATACACTATAAATCTTCCCCTTGTACCCAAATGTATGTTAACACAATTAGAACAATCAAACCTCTGGCATAGGAGATTAGGTCATACCAATCTAAGAACTATTTCAAAAATTACCCAACTTGGGCTTAATCAAAGGTATTCCCAAAATTAAAAATAATGAAAACCTAAAATGTGACTCATGTAATCAAGGTAAACAAACCAAATCCAATCACAAACTAACCCAATCTGATTTAACTCAAACTACACTTGAGCTCCTACACCTGACCTGTTTGATTCACATGGAGCCAAGTCACTAAGCGGGAACCGATACTGGCTTAGTAATAGTTGATGATTACTCTAGGTTTACCTGGGTTAGGTTTCTAAAAACCAAAGATGAAACCCTAAACTTATTTAATGAATTCTGTAAACTAATTGAAAATCAAAACGACACTAAAATTAAAAGACTTAGGAGTGATCACGGGGGAGAATTTGAAAATCAACGATTCGAGGAATTCTGTAAGGTAAATGGGTACTTACATGAATTTTCATGTCCTAGAACCCCCCAACAAAATGGGATAGTTGAGCGAAGGAATAGAACATTACAAGAAGCCGCTAGGGCTATGCTCAATGAATTTAATCTAGCAAACCAATTTTGGGCAGAAGCAATTAGTACGGCTTGTTATATCCAAAATAGGGTTTTAATTAACAAGCGACACAACAAAACCCCCTATGAACTGTACTACCATAGACTCCCAAACCTACACTACCTAAGGGTCTTTGGATGCAAAGTCCATATCCTAAACACCAAAGACTATTTAGGAAAATTTCAGTCCAAGTCAAACTAGGTATCTTCCTAGGATACTCAACCACAAGTAGAGCTATAGAGTTTACAACAACAAACTAAGAAAATTGAAGAAACAACAAACTTAATTTTTGATGAAGAAATCAACTCAACATCTAATAATCCAGATTTAACCTCATCAAACTCTGACCAAGAAAATAATGAACAAACTATTGAACCTTAGTTGAACCCTTAAACGAATTAACCATTGAACCAATTAATGAATCAACTGAACCAAGTATCGAACCAACAAATGAACCAGCCCAAAGAGTCGAATCAAATAGTGAACCAAACCGACCAGCCGGACCTGAGGCTGAACCAAGCTCTAGAAGAACCAAGAAACCCAGACTCAGTCACCCAACCGATCAAATTGTGGGTGATCCAACTCTAGGAGTCAGGACTAGATCCTCCTATAGAAACCTTAGTCAAATAGCTATGATATCGAAAATAGAACCCAAAACTATAGATGAAGCCCTACCTGACCCTGACTGGATCATAGCTATGCAAGAAGAATTAGCCCAATTTGAGAGGAACCAAGTCTGGGAACTAGTGCCTAAACCTGAAGGCAAATCCATCATAGATACTAAGTGGGTCTTTAGGAATAAGTTGAATGATCAAGGAGAAATAGTCAGAAATAAAGCCCGCTTAGTAGCAAAGGGTTTCAGCCAAGTAGAGGGATTAGACTACGATGAAACATATGCCCCAGTAGCCAGACTTGAGTCCATTAGAATGTTATTAGCCTTTGCATCCCATAAAGGATTTAAATTATATCAAATGGATGTAAAGTCAGCCTTTTTAAATGGATTTATTAAAGAAGAAGTTTATGTAGGACAACCCCCAGGGTTTGAGGACCTAGACAAACCTAACTACGTTTACAAACTAACTAAAGCACTATATGGGTTAAAACAAGCACCTAGGGCTTGGTATGAACGATTATCAACTTACTTAACTTCTAAAGAATTTAAACAAGGCCAAATTGACTCAACTTTATTATTAAAACCCTAGGAAAAGATATATTTGTTGCCCAAATTTACGTAGATGACATAATCTTTGGATCCACCAACACCAACTTCCTAAAAGAATTTGTCAAGATAATGGAAGAAGAATTTGAAATGAGCTTAGTTGGTGAGCTTACCTTTTTCCTAGGCTTACAAATTAAACAAACTAGGGATGGTAACTACGTTCATCAATTCAAATATGCTAAAGAGTTAATAAAGAAATTTAAAATGGATAACTCTAAAAGCATAAGTACCCCCATGGCCACTAATGTAAAAATAGATAGTGACCCTGATGGTAAACCAGTGGACCTTAAACTCTATAGGAGTATGATAGGTAGCCTACTGTACCTTACAGCCAGCAGACCTGATATCCTCTTTGCTGTAGGGATGTGTGCTAGATACCAAACCTGTGCTAAGGAAACGCACTTAGCAGCCCTAAAAAGAATTCTAAGATATGTAAAGGGCACCCTAAATGTAGGGATTTGGTATCCTAGGACCTCAACTTTTGATTTAACAGGATACACAGATTCTGACTATGCAGGCTGTAAATTAGATAGAAAGAGCACAAGTGGAAGCTGCCAACTGTTAGGTCAGAGTCTAGTTAGTTGGTGCAGCAGAAAACAACACTGTGTAGCTCTATCCACAACTGAAGCTGAGTATGTGGCCTTAGGAGAGTGTGTTGCTCAACTTTTATGGATGATGCACACACTTAAGGACTTCAACTCAACTACACCCAAACCAAGTATTTATTGACAATATAAGTTCAATTAATTTAACTAAGAACCCAATCCAACACTCCAGAACCAAACATATAGAAGTCAAACATCATTTTGTAAGAGACCATGTAGCCAGGGGTGAAATAGTACTTAAACATATTGACTCTAAATCCAACCTAGCTGATATATTCACAAAACCCTTACCTGAATCTGAGTTCAGCTCACTAAGAAGGCAGTTAGGATTGTGCTCTGTAGAATAGATTAATGTTTTTTAATAGAATTTGAAAAACTGTTTTACTTAATTTCAAAATCAGTTTTCATTTTCGACTTAGTTTTATTTATTTTCAAAACTACCCCCTTCAAAAATAGGGTTTTTCGAAAATGGACTTAGCCTAGGCCCTAACCCTAGAACTGCATGCACCTATAGACTTAGAAGCCAGCATCTCACAAGCACCTTAGGGTACTTTTTGATGATAACCTAGAAAGGGTTGAGATGCTTAGGTCTTTGCCTTAATTCAAGATGCTTTAAGTCAGTGCATCTGCAGTAATTGGGGCACTAAATACAACTTATACAAGCAATCAAGTTAAGTGTCAAGTTTAGAAAATCTAACTTGAACAGAAACACTTAATTTGACTAACCCTAGCAAAAACTACTGTTTATAACAGTTAGTAAGTAGCTAATTGGGTTAGACAGGTCCCTATAGAGAAAATTGAATGATTGTGGTTTAAGTCTAATTATGATTTGGTTCAGTACAGCAAAATCTTACTTATTTCCATTATTTCTGCTATATTTATTTGTTTTGATATATGGCAAAGGGGGAGAGATAGGAAAGGAGAGAGTAAAATTAATTTTCTTTATTTAAAAGTTTCAAAATTTAATTTTCTTAACTCTATCCTTTATTCAAAAAGTATTCAAAAGTTTTTTCTTTATTCAAAACTTTTTTGAAAAATACTTAAGCTTTCAAAATTTTGCTAAGTATTCAAGCCTTTCAAATTTTTAAAGCTTTCAAAATTGTGCTAAGTATTCAAGTCTTTCAAAATTTTTACTTAAGCTTTCAAAATTTTGCTAAGTACTCAAGCCATTCAAAATTTTATAACTTAAGCTTGTCAAAAGTTTTAAACTTTTATAAAGTACCTTAAGCTTAAGATTCTCAAAACTGGTTAAGTACAATGTTATTAAGTACTTAAGTTTTCCAAAAGTACTGTATTAAGTTTTCAAAATTATTAAGTACTTAAGTTTTTTTAATCATCCTACTAAAGTACTTAAGCTAACACTTTCAAAACCTTTGAGTACCTTGAAACTTAAAGCCTCAAACTTTTTAAGTACTCAAAAATCTTGTTTCAAAAATCTTCCTATATACTTTTAACTTAAGATTCCTAAGTACCTAAAACTTAAGTTTTCAAAGTACAAGTAAAATTTTTTTTAACCCCACGAATTTTTGAAAAATCTAGGGGAGATTCCTTCCAGGGGGAGGGAACAAAGTTTAACATTTTTTCATGCTTGCTTAAACTTAACTTTTTGAACTAAGGTTGTCATAAATCAAAAAGGGGGAGATTGTTGGTGCAGAATGTACCAAAGTCAAACATGTGTTTTGATAATGGCAACAGAGGTCAAAAGTTAAGTCTTACTTGTGTTTCTAACAAGTTACTCTAGTGTGCAGAGATAAAGTCCTAGCGAAGGACTGCTAGGCAACTGGCGAAGGACAGCCAGTATCAAAGCCCTAGCGAAGGACTGCCAGTAGCAAAACCCTAGCGAAGGACTGCTAGGCAACTGGCGAAGGACTGCTAGTAGCAAATCCCTAGCGAAGGACTGCTAGGCAACTGGCGAAGGACAGCCAGTATCCAAGCCCTAGCGAAGGACTGCTAGGCAACTGGCGAAGGACTGCCAGTATCCAAGACCTGACAAAGGACCGTTAGGCAAAAGTCCAACCAAAGGAGCGGTTGGCATCAGGTAAACTCTCCCGAGAGGAGTAGGTGAGGACGCGTTCCCCGTCGAGGGAACAGTAGGTGTCGGTTCGACCTAAGACTCCATTTTGGAGACCAAAGTCAGAACCAAGACAGCTAAGGCTGTATAAATAAATAGCTTATTGTTGCATTGTGTTTTGGACTAACCCTGGATGCAGGACCGAAGGAACGTGTGTCTGCAGCTCAGAAAGCCTCAAAGGAGAGAGGCAATGGCTGAGTAGGGCGCCCGGAGTGTCCCGGGGACCCCCAAGGTGCATACAAAACAAGTCAAAGAAAAAAGGGTTCGAACAGCTGCTGGGCGGGGCGCCCCCGTGCTCCCGGGCGCCCCCGCTGCTCCCGGGCGCCCCCATGCGCATGCCTCGAACCAGAAGCCAGCGAAGCCAAGCAGATAACGCTTGACCCGGTCAATCCGAGCGCCCTGAGCGCTTCGGGCGCCCCGGTCAAAGCGGATCCAGAGAATAGACGCTGACCGAGACCTTTGCGGATCAAAGGCCACGTGGGGGGCGCCCCCGACGTCCCGGGCGCCCCCAGGTCCTATATAAAGGACCCTCGACCAAGGCTTCCAAGTATCAATTCTTTCAACGCCTCAAAGCTCTTCTACGCTCGTGCCTTGCTCCGGAAACACTCCAACTCGAGCCGACGACGTCCCGCTGCCCCGAAAAAGTCAATACACTCCGGACGTCGGTAACGAAGAGCGCAATTCTTTATTATTATTTTCGTGCACTTACTTTGTAACCAAATTCTGTAACTATTATTGCGCTTCATATAGAATTGCCCAAAGTAAACGGTCAACGACCGTGGGCCTTGGAGTAGGAGTCGACACAGGCTCCGAACCAAGTAAAATCGACTGTGTCTCTGTGTTGTGTTTATTTTTACTTCCGCTGTGCAATTGCTCTTTACGAAATTCCGAACGATTTCCGATATTCACCCCCCCCCCCCCTCTATCGGTTTTCTCGATCCAACAATTTCATAGGTGACAAACTTATAAAACATAAACAAACATCGAGTATAAGTTATATTGAGCACGAGTGATCGATAGTTGTCATAAGGCATTAGCAAGATCCATAAATGTTAGTTTGTTATGCGCTTCACAAAGTTTTAAGGAATGAGCATGCCTGATGATGCACAGCATCCATGTGTTAAGGGAATCTTTACTATTCCCGTTGATTCAACGCAAAGCTATTGGAAACAATAATGTCTGAGGTTGTGAGAGGAGAGGCTAAACTCCATCCTTTAGTCCTACATCACAGATTGAGGCTTCTTATAATATACATGCATACAAATATAAGTGCTTTGTCATTTTCGATTCAATCGGGCTCCTTCTTGGCCTTAAGATGCTCCAGTTAATTACATGTTTTACCACAGCGCTGAGTTTTTCTCCTTGTTGTGCGTAGTGTTTCCAGTTAAAGAAGTTATTAAACGAGTCAGAATTTTCTATATGCCTTGGCACACTAAGAACACTTTCCTTGTAAAGATTATGCTTTTCTAACATTCTACTTTTTCTAATGGTTCAGGAATTGATACATAGACGAACAACTATGTAGTGGTGAGAACCATGAGTTTGGAAGATCAGGAAAGTGTATGGGGAAAAGGAAAAAAAAAAAGAACAGATTTACGAAATTCAAAATAAAGGTCATTGCCACAAGGTTTGTAATTAGAGCTTCTTTCTACATGTCAATTAGGTTTTTGATTCTTCTTGTTTGATTGAGATGCAATCTTGTTGCCGGATGCATGTAGATTTTTGTCAAATCTATGCAAGTATGCAACTGATGTTGCAAATAGACACCCAGATGGAGAATTAGAAACTAATTGTCAGGTATTTCAATCTTCTTTCGCTTGCTTTCTCAATTTGTTTATGGTTTCTTCACATGTACCACAAATTTATTATTTTGTTAGTTTGGAACTCGATGAATACATTCATAAAATATTCATCTATATTTAACGTTGATGGACAGCTTAATATAACTCTCCAATCTTTTTCATCCGGATTCTAACCAACATTGACGATTTTATTTAAGAGCAATAGTTAAAAGGGCATTCCTATTTTTGTTTTTTTTTTTGGAATTATCGAAGGACGTTCCTTTATAATAGTTTATCAACAGGACATTTCATCCCACTCTCTCCTTGTAAAATGATACCGTTGTTCTCAATTATATATTTATATTATTCGGTATTATTATTTTCTATCACACATGAAATTCTAAATCAATTGGGTATGTTATAATATCTATAGTTTCGTAACTAATACACGTATTATAGCAATAATAATTTTATGACTATTACTATATATATTTAATATGTTTAAAAATATTCACATTGCATAGCGAGGGGTGGGCTATACTCTGGCCCAGTCCAAACCAATAATATTTAGGTAAATATTTAATATAGTTTAGTAATTTTTAGGAATTAAAGTTGATATGTGAAATCCATTATAGCCAAGTATAGTCAGTCCAATGATTTTTAAGGTTTAGGATTAATATATTGAATCTAATTCAACTCTTTAAATGATTGTGATGGTCAATCATTATTATCATTATCGATAAGCTCTTCGACATAAATGATCGATTTTTTTGTGTTCTCTAATAATAATAGTAATGAATTAAATCGGCTCTCCTAATTTAATATAGGATAATTGACATTCCTGATTATACTATTGGTTATTATATAAATTTAATTTGATTTAAGATTGATGGGTGTAAACAGTTGTGTTATTTAACGTGGACAACTTTAACATGGATATGATAGGATGGGTCGTCTTTTTGATTTTTTTTTAAAAAACTTTTGATATTTTACTTTTTTATTTAAAGAAGTAGATTAAACAAGCAAAAAATAGATAAAGAAGAATTGAACAGCACTACTAAAATAGTTTAAAATTTACTTAGATATAAATAATAATATAATAAAAAATAGTGTCTAATAATATAAAATTGATCAAATAATCGAAGGATAACATTTGATTAATATTATTGTTAGTTGAATTTAAGAATTAAGAGGGTATCTCTAATAGGTCTTTGATCTTATTGTCCTAGTAGAATATTTAAGAATGTGTTTGATATGAGTTATTTTTTTACTATTTTTTTAAAAATTATATTTTTTATATTTTAAAAAAATATTTTTAGATATTTTTTAATTTTATAGAAAATAATATTTTTTAAAAAATAGAGATGGAAAATATAAATTAAATATTATTTTCTAAGAAATTATATTTTTTAAAAACATGAAAAAAAAATAGATAAATCAAGGCCGGTCTATTTTTTTTTATTATTTTCTCGTTAAAGAGAGATCCAATCGTCCCGTAATGACGCCAATAGCATGAATACGTTAGCATAATCCTTCCAAGTGAACACTGGAGTCATCCGTTTACTAATGCCTCTCCCTTTACTTTTCCGTTCAAATAAACACCTACTGAGAATAGCATTTTAACGACGAGGCCGGGTTAGAAGAACGGTGCCCTACTAGCCAAACCCGCAAACAGGGTAGTAGCTGGAGCCCGGCGATCGCCGTCGAGGACAGACGCAGTGTGCATCGGAAACTAGGGCGACCTACGGAGGCCTCTCCAATTCCGAGGAGAGAAACCTGATACTAGGCAGATGCGGAGGAATCATTTCGGCAAGTTTCTCGCGCTCTGCTTCTCCAAGCGAAGCAACTCATCCCCCATTGCCTCCTCCCCTTTCCATGGCCGCTCCATTCCTCACTCCTACCGGGCTTCTCCTTTCCCCCGTTCGCCGCGTCCCGACGCCGACCCGCCGATCGCTTCCGCCTTCGCCCCTGGCGGCCTCCGTCTTTTCTCGCAGCCGCCGAAAGCGGTCCCTTTCTGTGCCTCGGCTGCCGTTGGCCTCAAGGGTCTCGTCGTAGAGGGCGCCTGCGCGCTCAAGATCTCCTTCCAGAGGCGGTCCGGGTTTGATCCCAAGCGGCTCCTCTCATTGCCGCAGCAGTTTCTCTGGTAAGTTATGTCATTCTTCGCCTGAATAGTGAAATTTTGATCGGTATATTTTGTTATGACGCCGCTCCCCTTTGAGAATCAAGTTTGTCACTGTCAAAATCAGAAATCGAACAGATCAAGCAAAGCAATCCCTTTCCTAACAGGCATGCGCTGCTTGAATGATGCGAACTATCATTGAGTTTGTGCTGTCAATGTGTTCAAGGTTTCTGAGTTTTCCTTTTGAGCAAGCTTCGCAATTTCTTCTGAAAAAAATTGTGCTTTTTAAAATTACAGGAAAAGATTTATGCCTGTTGGCCATGGAGACGAAGTTGTTTATGGTCTTCTTGGGGCTAATGTTGCCGTTTTTCTGTTATGGAGGATTGTTGATCCTTCATTCATGAGGAGGCATTTTACGGTATCTACTTAGCTTGTTCATGAGGGTTGCTGTTTTTCTATTCCCACATTTGCAGCTCACATTTGTGGTAGCACTTTCATTCTTCTTGTGAATGAAATAGAAATTTGATCTTTTCACTCTTACATTCATTGAGCAGATTTCTCTTGATAACTTCAAAAGCGGGCGTTTGCACACTTTGATTACTAGTGCATTCAGTCATTCTGATTTCGACCACCTCCTGACTAATATGATTGGTCTTTACTTCTTTGGCACAAGTGTAAGTCAAGGCGCAAAGGCTATATTCATGTTAAAATTTTTCTGGTTTCTCAATGATGTTGTTTAATTGTGTTAATAATGTTCCTTGAGCATTTATTTAATGATTAAACCAATGCTTGATTTTTTTCTTCATTCAAGTAGCAAAATATAAAGCTTATGCTTGGCGAAGATTTTCATGGATGAGTATAATATATACTTACACTTGGAATTTAGAGAGCTAACTTTAATTTCACAACTTGCTCAAAATTCTTGATCAATTCAAAGTAATTTTCTCAAGCATTGCCTACAAGAATGTACATCATTACTAGTTCGCCTCCGAATGCAGATCTCTTAAAGTGAAAATTGGAATCATCGATTTATCAGAACATAGCAAAAATTTTGTTTTCATTGATGAAAGTCTGAAATGGCTAGGGCTCATTGATTTGGAGATATTCATGAAATAGCAACACGGAAATAATACTTTTGAGTATCAAGGAAATGGATAGCCAGAATTATTAACATTCAAACCTTAAATCTATAAAAGATAGAATGTAACTTTTGGAAAAGGTTGCCCCCACTTATATAAAGCAAACTTACAAGTAAGGTTGCTTGAGAATACAGGGAAGATAGCATCTTTTGTGCAGATGATTTTAGGCTTTCGTGTTGATAAGAATAGCCATTAGATTAAGCACACCAATAAGCTTTATGTTCGCTCATGTTTTTTCTGATGGATTTTGGAAAATAAAATGTCGTGTATTTTTTCTGATGGATTAAGCACACCAACTGACTAATTTTGTATTTTTTAGGTCTTTTTGACTGGTATATTGCAACTCTATTGTAATATCTACTAATCACTAATGCACTAATGGCTACTGAACAGATTGCCAGCCTATTTGGTCCTGAATTTTTGCTGAAGTTATACTTAGGAGGTGCATTAGGTGGATCAGTTTTTTACTTAGCGCACAAGGCATTCATGGTTCCATCTTCAAAGGTAACATGAATTGCTGCTATTATGATTCATATAGACCAACATGACCTTCTCAGATGCTTCCATTGTTTTACTTTTCCCTTATAGTCTTCTTATTAAATTGATAACCTTGTAAAAGTTTATTTGTGTTGATGGATTCAGGGTTATCGAGGATGGGATGAATCAAGAATTCCGGCACTGGTATGTGTCAACTCTAGTCAAGACATACCAAATATGTTGCATATACATTTAGCTAAATGCTGGATCTATATCTTCAGTGTTTTTATGCACCTATGGGTGCCTACCATTTTCTGAACTAGTGTTGTAAAACCCTTCCATCATATCTAGAAGCTTCATCTTAACCAAAAAAATGGAAAAATTCTTGGATTTTCCATCATTGAATAGAAAGAAATGGGAGAAGTTGTCGATAAACTATGAAAATATTCAGCTATTCATGGCATTTATTCACTAGTTGTCCAGGTGCATCCATATAATGGAAATTGCTATATCCATGTGTTTTCTGCTTCATAACTATACCATCGCTTAGTATAAGTGTTACAAACAAATTTTAAATTGTTAATTTCATTTTAATACAAGCAACTAATTTCTAGGTTTTTTCCTCTCATATTTGTCTTACTTTGTCATGCAGGGTGCAAGTGCCGCTGTAAATGCTATAATTCTTCTTAACGTGTTTCTCTTCCCAAAAAATATTTATTATGTAAATCTCATTATACCTGTTCCTGCAGCACTGTTGGTAAGTCCACACTATTTGCTTTCATGATACAATGTCCATTGCGAACAAACAACTAATGATACGTGATCACAGGGAGCATTCTTGATTGGAAGCGACCTATGGAGGATCAAGAAGGTATGTGAAAAGTGAGAAAAATGGATTAGACCTAGCATGAGGAATTGAACCAATGAATTAAACCACCACATGAGCTAAAGAAAGGCTGTGTTAAGGTCCTCTTTCACATTGATAAGGCATCTAAGTAAATTGATCCGACTCAAAACATATAGAACCATAAAACAGATATTATTCTCAAATAGAAGTTGTATTGCATAAAGTATTTTATGCTGGATTAAGCAGTCGTTTATGGAAGCATGAGCAATGGACTTAAACACTCCATGGAATGTTCTTCATCATTTATTTCCTTCTATTAATCTGAGATGATGCATTAATTCCCTTTTCAATTCACATATAACTGTGAATCTCCTCTTTGAATTGCACAATATCAACATATAAATATAAATCTAATCTCCATTCATATATAACTGCGAATCTCCTCTTTGAATTGCACAATTTCAATATATAAATATAAATATAATCTCCGACCAACTAAGCTCAAGTCTCATTTTGAACAGAACATTTCTGTCAGTATTAGGTGTTTCTTCTAGTTCATTAAGAGACAACTGCCCATTGTCCTCTGAAATAACCACAGAAATGAAGAATGGACCTCGACCTCATTTTTTAGGCCATTTATAAATGCATTATTTCCTTGCTTTGTCAATTCGCAGGGTGAGCAACACATTTCAGGTTCTGCTCATTTGGGGGGTGCCGTGGTGGCTGTGTTGGTATTTGCTAGAATTAAGCGCTGGATTTGATCAGGAAAATGCCCTTCAAAACCCTGTCTTTTGTTTTTATTTTTTTATGCTTTTTAAAATTCTCGTGCATAAGTGCATGACACTGCCATTAACTGTAATGCTCTTCTATTTGTTTTCATGAGATTAAATAGCAAGAACACATCTGATATGGTATATGGAAGGAATTCTCAAGTCCTCGGGTTGATTCCTGCCTAAGTAGTTGTTTTAATATGTCTTAGGTCAATTTTCAATGAATGTAATATATCCTATAGGATTGCTCAGGATAAAATATATATTTCGTGATTTATTTGTTTTGTATTTAATTGGGAGGCCAATGATATTAAGTAGGAGAGTTGTCATTTTTTTCTCCAATGGCAGGAATTCTCAGGGAATGGAATGTAGGACTAGAATAAAAATATTTTTTATTTCGTTCATTTATTAGAATATGAATTGTTTAGTTTGTTAAGATGTCGGAAGTTATTAGATAAAAAATAATTCCAAGTCTTACTCGTTGTGCCATTAGACACATTAAATTTGTGCGGTTTGTTTATTTCACTTTGTTTATACAAAATATGCATTCTTTGATGAACTGAGTATTTTTTAATACGAATAACAACAATCAATTCTTATCCAACAATCAATTCTTATCTTAATAGAATTGATTAATTATATAGATTTTTTTATATCATTAATTTTATTTTCTATCATATCATCATATATATTTAAATAAATTTTAATTTAATTTATTATTATTAACTAAGTTTTTTTTATTTTCCTCTCTCTTGTTCCATTTGATATGCATATTTGTTATAGTTTTATATTGTCTAATTAGGACATTTATTGGTCGTTTAAGTGCATATCTATATCATCTTAAATATGTCTTTCGAAATTTTTCATTAATGAATGCAGTTTTGATTTTCTCTGTAATGTTTTCATTCATTATTATGTCCATCCTTGTATGTTTACACATCCATCTTAACATTTTCATCTCTGCAATTTTCATCTTCTGCTTATGTGCACGAGTCTTAGCCAAACATTTAACACCATATAAAATAGCAGGTATAATTGTTGTTTTGTAAAATTTTCTTTAAGTTTTAGAGATATTTTACGATCATATAAAACATCCGATGTTAACTTCTATTTCAATTATCCTACTTGCATTTTATGTAAGACATCTCTATCAATCCATTCGTCTTGAATGTGTCTAGTGAGTTCATCTATAATTAATATAAAAAGATAGGGATTTAGAGCTAATCATTGATGTAATGTTATGCTTATTGGAAATATTTCAGTTAATCCGTCTGAAGTTATCCACTTTGATCGTTACATCTTCATATATATCTTTAATTAGTTCAATATATATTATGCTAACAACTCTCTTTTCTAAAATTTTTCATATAATTTTTCTTGGGACGCTATCATAAGTTTTTTTTAAATTAATGAATATCATATGTTGATCTTGTTTTTGTTCCAGATACTTTTCAATTAATTATCTGAGAAGATGTATAACTTCTATTATCGACCTTCAAACATAAACCTAAATTAATTTCCTGTCATCGTGGTGTTCTTCCTTAATCTTTTTTCTATTACTCTTTCCAAAAACTTCATGATATAACTCAGTAGTTTAATACTCCTATAATTTGCACAATTTTATATGTTTTATTTTTTCTTACATAAGGGAACTAGAGTATTTATTCTCAATTAATTAGACATTTTTTCATTTTCAATATCGTATTAAATAATTTTATAAGTCATTCAATACATTATTTTCTTGCGCACTTCTATACTTCTATTGACATATCATCTCATCCGATGACTTTTCCATTTTTGCATCCCTTTCAAAATTTATTCTATTATGAAGTTTGAATTCTATGATAAAAATTTAAATTTTTATACTCATTTGACCTAATTAAATTGTCTAAGTTAAGTTGATCACCTAAACCTTCAATGAAAAGTTAATGAAAATATATCTTCCACCACTCTTTTATTTCTCTATCATTTATTAGTATCATATTTCATTCATTTTTAATTCATCTTAGTTGGCAAAGATCTCTTATTTTCCTATCTCTCACTTTAATTATTTTATAAATATCTCTTTCCCCTTCTCTTGTATTATAATTATTTAAAAGTTTCATTTTTTGCTTCATTCAATATTTTCTTAGTCTCTTTCTTTAATATTGTATATTTTTTAAAGTTTTTCCTCGTTCTTACAAATATATAATTCCTTATAGGTTATTCGTGTTTCTTTCACTTTCTCATGTACTTTTTCATTTCATCATCAAGATTCTTTACTTGGTGGTGCATGCCCTTTGACTCACCAAGTATACTCTTGGCTAAATTTTTAACTTTGATATCATTTTTTCTCATATCATATTAGAGTTATCGTATATTTCACCTAATTCTTATGTACCTTCTCTTTAAATATGTTTTGTTTCTTATCGTTTAACTTCTACCATTTAATTCTAAGAGTCGTATTATTTTTCTTTTATTGGTACTATGATTAAAACGTATATCCAAGACTACTAACCTTAGATAGTTAAGCTTTCTCCAGGGATAATCTTACAATCTTTATAAATCTTTGTATATCTCTTCCTAACAATAAAAAAGTCAATATGTGATTTATTATTTCACTTTTAAATGTGACTAAGTATTCTTTTTTTTCTTAAAAAACGTATTAGCTAGTATAAAGTCATATATTATCGCAAAATCTAATATAGTTTTCGTTACTTAATTTTTTTTCCAAAGTCATAACTCCATTGACCCTCTCATATTCCATATTTTCACTTAACATTTACATTTATATCGCCTCCTATTAAAATTATTTTATATGATGGAATATTTTGTAATACCTCATTTAAGTTATCCCAAAATCTTGATTTAATTTCTTCTCCTAATCCTAGTTGAGGTATATATAGTTTTTTTACCACTACTATATTGAGAGCTATAATTCTATTCTTTTTTCTAACTACTCCAATAATTTCATCTTTTAAAAAATTATCTACAAAATTACTCACTCTATCAATTTAAAACCTGAGTTCTCTATCTTTTTT
The DNA here is from genome assembly GCA_024364735.1 of Boesenbergia rotunda. NCBI lineage: Eukaryota > Viridiplantae > Streptophyta > Magnoliopsida > Zingiberales > Zingiberaceae > Boesenbergia > Boesenbergia rotunda. The sequence goes on along the minus strand of JAGFNQ010007808.1, from coordinate 416,727 downwards.
GCTTTCTCGCCTACCTATTTTTGTCTCATGTACACATAAAGTACTAATTTTTCTCCTAATCATCGTATTTACTACCTTCATTGTTTTACCAGTGAGAGTTTTGATATTCCATATTTTAAATCTTAAACTATTAGTCTTCCTATAATATTTGTTCTAATCCCACCTAAGGTGTGAGAACTCTTGCCCATTTAATATTATACTCAAATTCTCATGAGGATGTAATGGTCATTGTCGATCCATTACAGTCGGACATTACAACATGAACTCTTACATATTTAACACTACATCTGAGTTCTCAAGATATAACGGTCATTGCCAAGACGTTACAGTCAGACCTTACAACGTGTTCCTTCCGGAGAACAATCTAACATTAATATAATAGTTTAATAGATTCATTCATTGAGCTTTTACCATAGTTTTATACTGACTATCAATTTAATACAGTCCTCCTCCTTTATTCGGGCTTGGGATTGGTCATGATTAGGTCACTGACGGAGTTTTCTAAAAATTATACTTTGAAGAATGTAATAAGAAAAACATATATGTTTTCTCAAAAGAGTCGTGATGTGCAGCGCGAAAAAATTTCACGAATCCCTCCGCGAAACAGTCAGCAGCCCACGTGGCAAGTGACTCTGTGGCGAGTGTGGCTTTCCGACAAAGAAAACCCACGCGAAGAAAACCCTAAAGTGAGCGCAAGGGTCGAAGCCGCGATCGGAGTTTCCGCCGCGATCGCGTCTCCACCTCCTTCCCTTTCCCTACCCTTTCTCGCGTGAGGGCAAGGATCGAAGGCGTGAAGGCCAGCGCCTCTAGCCTTCGTCTCCAGCGCCTCCAGCCTTCGTCTCCAGCGCCTTCAACCTCGCGGAGCAAGAAGAAACCTTGCTCCAGCCTCCGCCTCCAGGCTTCGTCTCCAGTGCCTCCAGCCTTCGTCTCCTGCGCCTCCAGCCTCGTGGCGCAAGAAGAAACCTCGCTCCAGCCTCCGCCTCCAGCCTTGGCCTCCAGCCTTCACCTCCAACCTCCAACCTCCAGGCTCCAGCATTCACCTCGCGGCGCAAGAAGAAACCTCGCTCCAGCCTCCACCTCCAGCCTTCACCTCCAGGCTCCAGCCTTGGCCTCCAGCTTTCGCCTGCAGGCTCCAGCCTTGGCCTCCAGATTTCGCCTCCAGGCTCGAGCCTTAGCTTCCAGCCTCCAGCCTTCACCTCCATAAAAGATAGGCTAAGGTTTGTATTTGAAAAGGGAAAGCTAGGATAAACTATAGACTCATTTACTTGTTACAATAGCCAATATAATTGAACTTGGTTATGCATTTTGTCTATTTCTGAAAATTTTCACATGTTGGATAGCTATGTCTGAATATATCAGAGCTTTAGCTTAAAAAAATGAAAATGAAAGTGAAAGAAAACTGCTGCCTGAATTGATTTGTATTTATTGTATTTAATAAGTTCAAATGAGCTACACATGCATATTAATCTACAAGAAAGATGCTATTCTTGCACACTAATACTTTATCAGAATGTTAGGTAGAAGAGAAGCTTTCAAAGATTTTTTTTTCATTGATTTCCATGATCAATCTATTGAATATATAACTTGAATGTTTCTGTAGAGCTGGTTCAGATAAGAAATAAAAAGGCTTTGTGAATTTCAAAATGATCTGTCTAAACGGATGGATGGATAGTCTAACATAGTTGGATTTATTTGAGATACAGATGGAAATCTTAAACTTGAGTAATTTCACAGGATTTAGATCTGCAACAACTCTACCCTTCATGTATGCATTATAAGAAGGTAAGTTGAGATCAATTTTAGGCAAAAAAAACCCATTAAATTGGACCTTCATGCAAGCTACTCTGCAGATTTTCATTTTCTTTATTTCGTATATATCCTCAAGAAGAGCCTATCACCATAGTTACAAAATTAGTGATCAATTCTATTTTTTTCTAAACATAAATCATGGTGGTTGGTTATTGTTTATTAAGTAAACTAAATGATGTTGCTTAAGGAAATTAGTATGTTTAGAGTGGACAACTACTATATTTAAGGTGAGATAAAGAAAAGAATAATCTCCACTGATGCTTCTGAATTCAATACTAAATCATGTGACTCTAAACTCAATAAATAAGACAAAAGGTACCTTCGTGCTGCTTACGTTAATCTAAAAGCAGTGCTATCTATAACACTGCTTGACATTCGGAGTCACTAGTAAGGCCAAAAGATAAGATGATAATGTTCTTGCAATGTTTGGTTATTATATGTTTGATATAAAAAAATTATAGGACAAAGGATAAAATATTCATGGCAGCCAGCTCTTCATCAACAACTTATTTCGGTATTCGAAGACGCATGAATGATGAACAAGGTGAAATCCCTCATATATTATGTTATTGTGGACTGAGAGGTCCTCTTTGGACATCATGGAAGGAAACTAATCCAGGAAGACGATTTTTTTCATGTCTAAATTTTAGAGTGAGTTTTCTTTATTTATAAAATTGTTTCGAAATAAATTGTATTCATATTTTTTAATTATTGGTTTTTTATTAATAATATTCGATATTCAGCAAAAGGGATGTGGCTTCTTCTTATGGCATGACTCAGAATTTTCAGAGAGAACTGATAATCATCATTTTGTTGATTATTTTCGGCTCTAAAATTCATGTTTGATCCACATTTTATATGCTTAAGTTTGCATTTGTATTAGGTTTCATGTATTCCATTCATTTTGGCATTTAATTCAAATCTGTGTATATTTGGGATATTTTTGGCACTAAATTTGAATATCATTTTGTAGGCTTCAATTGATCATGGAGCTAGATCAAATCGGGTCAAACTTGAGTCAGCATTGGATCCAGATCAAAGGGATCAAACATCGGATTAATAGGAGTCGTCCATTCCAGAGAACGGCTAGATCTGAGCCATCGGTCAACTTCTGGTCGATCCGAGTTCAAGATAGAATCAATCATGACCAGAGAGCAAGATCTGAAAATTTCAGCCAAATCAGAAGTGATCTGACCGTTGGATCAAGCTCAAGATGTCCTAGACCATCCATTCAAGAAAAGGGAAGATCTAGACCATCCGCCACTGATTTGGTTAATCCGAGCTGGGGATAGGTAGATCAGGGCCATTGATTGGGATCTGTGGAGTTTGGTTCAGATCTGAAGAGATTCGACCGTTGGATGAAGCCAAATTGATCTCAGCCGTACGTCGCTAATTTCTTCTGATGCTTTGAAATCTGGCTGGGTTGGCTGAACCAACTGCTGGGCTTGGCTGACTGGGTTGAACCTGAGACTGGACTGAACCCGGGATTGAACCAAAGGCTTGGCTGAACCGAAGTTGAACTCGATCTGTGGACTGAACCCAACAGCTGGCTCGGTTGGTCGAATCCAAACGCTGAACTGGCTGAGCTGGGCTGAAGCCGAGAGAAACAAAAGGAAGCAGAGATCGCACAGCTAGGGCATCGATCGGCAGAGGGGATCACACACACGCGACTCATCCAATCCACCTTCTCCGCCGGCGATCCAATCCACCTTCATCGTCGCCGGCCGGTATCCACATCCACCTCTTCTCTTTCGGGGTTCGGAGAGAAGAGATCACGGGTTCTCTTTCGGGGTTCGGAGAGAACTTTCCTCCATTTTCATCATCGGCGACCACAAGCTAGGGCTTTGGGGGTTCCGAGCTTCAGCTAAACGTAGTCGTCGCAGCACTTTCATCCAGCACCTCCACAGCTAGGGCACGGGGTTCGAGCCCTAGTCGATCATCTCCCTCACCGCAGCTTTCTCTTTCGGGGTTCGGAGAGAAAATGATCAACCATCCTTCACCCGAAGCCGGCGATCAAATTTTTACTGCATTTCTTTCTTCTGTTTTTCTTTACAGCAATTCGTCCAAGTTCTTACAGTTTTCCTTTGTTTCTTTGCAGCAATTGTCTTCACAGCAATTTAATTTCCAGCAGCAGTTTCTTCACAATTCCAGTAGTTTTTACTTCCAGCAGTTGTTTTCCTTCAGCAGAGTTTCTTCACAGCCGTATTCATCAGCAGCTTCACATCAGATCCAATAGCAGTTCTTCAGAACCAGTAGCCAGATTCATTTCCTTCAATAGCAGTTCCTTCCCAGCGGATTTTATTCACAGTTTCCTACTTTGTAGCATTTTCAGCAGCTGTTCGTAGCATGTCTAGCATTCCTTAACAGCAATTTCATCATTCTTCACATCAGTTCTTGGTAGCAATTGCAGCATTCGGCAGTTTCAACTTCCTCACAGCAGATCCTTCTTTCAATTTAAGTGTTGCTTGTTGATTATTAAATACTATGTTAAATACTTGTTGAATGCTATGTGTTGATTGTTAAATTCTTGTAATTGCTGGATCTTCCCCAATTTACATTGAACGCACTTGAAGCCATTTAGATCATGCTCCATTTGTGTTTGATAAAATGCCCCTGAGAACAATTACTTCAGATTTTATTGTTAAGTTGATAGTTTGAGCTGTTATGTGTGTTTGAGTGAATTTTTGTATTGGATAGATTTTACCCATTTCAATTTGGATGTTCTTGAAGCAATTTCAATCATGTCCCTATGGTGTTTGGTTAAATGCCTCTTAGAATAGTACTTTCCATTGTGATGTTCTTAGTTGCTCAATTCTTGTTTTGTGTTGCTGTTTCCAATGCTTTAGGTTTCATATCTTCAGTTTAATGCAATTAAGTTAGGAGATTAGATTTCTTTAATGCTGTAGGATTTACTCCATGCCGAGGTTTCATTGATGCATATTTCTTGAATGTTTCTTTCACATTGCCTTTTCTTTTCTGCAATTGTAGTTAGGTTAATTTAGATTTCTTTATCTGCATTGTCCTTCCTTAATTAGAATTAAGTTTCATATTTGCTCTGTTATTCATTTCGTAGTCCTAGCTCTTACATCCAAAACCCAGTTTTATATCCAAAACCCGGAAGCAATAAGATACAATCGTGAGAATTATCATGCACCGACTACATTCGTTGGGAGACGACTCGAGTTACTCTATGCTACATTAGTTTAGAGGAATTCGGTACTTAAATTGTATTTGAAACCGTAACACGACAAAAACGGCTATCAAGAACTAAGACAATTATTAATGATCTGAAGAGGGAAAACAAGAAATTACAGATGCAGATTAGTGAATTGAAGAAATCTAATAGTTACGAGAGTGTAGGTGTTTGCGATGACCTCTTAGAAGATGTGAACAACTCTGTTACTCTGAAGTTTAGTCATGAAATTTGTTCACTTAATAGGAAGTTTAAACTTGCTATCACTATAATTATACTTACTTGGATTGTGATGATTTTGATGTGGTTAATGTAAACAACTAACTATGGAAGAACTTTGTAACTTTTAATGTATCTTATGAGTGGTTGATGGAAGAACTTTGTAACTTTGTAACTATTATGAGCTAACTTCTTTCTAAATTTAGTTGGCTTTATTTTTGTTGCCTTAGATGGTTGTGGAGTGGCTTTTATTGGATAATGTTTGAACAATAATGTATTTTTTTCTCCTGCATCAGTGGTGCTGATGATATATTGTTTTGTTTCTCTCTGATTTGTCAGTGCTCTCACTAGACGTTATTGATGTTATTTTGTTCGCTAAAAATACAGAACATCTGAATGTCTATGTTATTTTGATGTTATTGATGCTATTTTTGTTTGCTAAAAATTCTAGATATGTTTAGTGCATCTGAATCATATGTTATGTCAGTCAGTATTCAGACATCTGAATCATATGATGAAAATTAAGCTTTAGCAATGTTTTGTTTGCTCTGGATATGATATGTTTAGTGCATCTGGATATATTGTTTTGTTTGCTCTCACTGTGACATGCTTTAGCAATTCAAAATCACTTGCGCTGTACAAATGTTCTGTGGTTTAAATGTCAACTCCAAAATACAGCAACCGCAACACACTGAGTTAAATGGAACAACAATGCAGTTATCTAAAGCAGAAAGAAGTTAGCTTATTGCTCACTTTTCCAGTTATCTAAAGCTAACAACAAACAACCTGGAAACTTCAGTTAAACGGAGATTCAGTTAAACGCAACACATGCTTCAGAAGATGCTTCAAGAATTGAGGAACTTGCAGCCAAGTCTCAACTTGCTTTCACAAACAGCAGATAACAATAATTCAGAAACTTGCAGCCAATAATTCAGAAAGAACTACGGCAGATAACAACACAATCTCAACTTGCTTTCACAAATGGCAGATAACAATAATTCAGAAACTTGCAGCCAATAATTCAGAAAGAACTACGGCAGATAACAACACAGTCTCAACTTGCTTTCTCAACTTGCTTTCACAAACGACAGATAACAATAATTCAGAAACGACAATAACATTACGTTAAAATACATGCAATGTTTTCAACTTGCTTTCATCAAAATTTCAACTTGCTTTCACCAAGCGACAGACACATGTTTTCAACTTGTTTTTAACAAACAATCTAACAGTAACATTACGTTAAAATACAAGGAAAATAGCAGCCAAACTTCAGAAACGGCAGCCAAAACAGATTCATGTCACCAAGCTCCTCCTTAATAGCTCCCAAGCATATGGCACTTCAAAAACAGCAGACAATGAAGTGAAGATCAGTCGAAGTGAAGATCAGTAGCAGACAATGTTTTGAAACAGCAGACAATGAAGTCACCACTCACCAGCATAATCTGTTGATAACATACTGATAATAATCAACTATAATGGAAAGCCTAGCATCAAGGACTTTGGAAGCTCAACAAAAAATCGTTGAAGGTAATATAAGTACTTAACACTCACCAGCATAATCTGTTGCTTTCACCAAAAAATCGTTGAAGGTAATCTGTCAGAAGGTTACACAATAAATTGACCAATATGTAAGTAAAACTGTAAGAAGAACGATAGTGCCAAACGATAGTGTCATTTATGCCTATTAATGACATTTATGCATACTAAACCAGGAACGATTAGTGGAGTATGAAGTCAGAAGGTTACACTTATTTCTTTAATGCCAAACGATAGTGTCATTTATAACAACTTACAATTTAGGCCTAACATAAGAATAAAACAGTAAGAAATAACCCACCAATATGTACAAGATGAATAGGTAATGTGATGTAAGTTCCAAAGCAGTCATCATGTTTATCTGATTGATGAATAAAAAGGGATACCTTAAGCACAGCAAAAACTGAGAAACTTGTGAATAAAGATCTTTTCTAAATTATCCACACTTACAGGAAATTGACAACATGTATATATATAGAACACTTAAAGCTTTTCACCATAACCTTGCAACTTGTTCAACTACAACCTACCAATAAAAAAGAGAAGATTAATAATGATTATGGTCATCCATTATATGAACATAATTGGGGAATATAAAAATTTTATGTGCTAACTTACATTTTGACTGGATTGATCATTGATCATACTTGGGGGATTCAAATTTGATAACTCATCAATTGTAGAACCCTATAGATAAATGTGCATATGTTCAATGTTAACAAATAACAATTGTAAAATCATTTAACACCAAAGTAGCAAATGACACCAAATACACAACCAAATCTTTTTCTGAGATTTTGCCTTTGTCTTTTTCATAATTTGCTTAATTTTGGATTGCTTTCTTTTCGTAGGTGGACGTCCACGAGACCTTACTTTCAGTGGGCTGTGAAACTTTTTCCTCTCATTTGTTGATTCCTCATGTATTCTATTGCTGTCTTGATGACCATCCAATGAATCATCAATATTTATATTCATAATCCTTTTTTTCGCTTCTTTCAATATTCCTGTTAAAACAAAGCACTTCTCATCACTTTTTGACCCAAGCTGCCCCACTTCCTGTAACAATGGTTGAAGATTATTATATCTTCGTCTTTCCTCTGCATGACGACAAGAATCATCATAAATATTGGCGATTCCTTGATATCCCCATTTAATATCTTTGCGCCATCGTTCCAAAATATAATTTTCTGGAAGTATAGTGACATTTCTTTTCACTAGAACAGACATCAAATGTTTACATACAATTCCACGAAACTCAAAGAGACGACACAAACACTTCATCTGAAATTGTAGCTCACTATATTGTACCCAAAAAGAAACTTCTTTTGGAGTTGCTCCCTCTTTTCCATATACAGTTTCTATCACCTCAAAAAAGAGTGTTGACCCTTCTTGCTTCACAAATGAAGTATTACAAAACATCAAACCTCACATTTCATCTTGAAACAACTTGAATATCTTATTAGTGTAAACATTTTGAAACTCTTTTTCAATTGGATGACCACTAATGACCGGAATGATAGAATTGAAAGATGCAAAATCAGAATTTCTTCCTTTTCAATCTTGCTTTTTAATGCATTGTCATATTGTTTAACAAATTGTTTCAAAGTTATTTTTGAATGAACATAATCATCAAAAAATGCATTCATACTCTCACTTCTTTGACTTGTAGACATCCCTGCCCAAAATTTATCTTTTATATACACAGGCATCCACTTATGACGAATTTCATATAAAGAATTCAACCAATTATTTTTCTCAAAGTTAAACGCTTCAATAAAGTTTTTCCAATTGCTATCACATTCGTCAGATGTCAAAGAATTGTAAACAATATTATTCGTGTTTCTCTTTATCAGCTTATAGTTGGCATGACTACTGAACTTGGCAGGAAGTTTTTTCATTATATGCCAAAGACATAAACGATGATGAGAGTCCGGAAATACCTCAAGAATTGCAATCTCCATGGCTTTGCATTGATCCGTAATAATAGCTCGTGGAGCTCGTCCTCTCATGCATGTCAACCATGATTTAAATAACCAAATAAAAGTCTCAGAATCTTCTTTGGATATCAAACCACAACCAAGTAATATGGATTCACCATGGTGATTTACTCCAACAAACGGAGCAAATGGCATATCATAACTATTGGTAAGATATGTAGTATCAAATGTAACAACATCAGAAAAAGAATCACATGCAGCCCTACATCTGGCATCAGCCCAAAATATATTTCTTATGCGAGAATCCTCATCTACATCAATCACATAAAAGAAATTTGAATTTCTACTTTGCATACGACAAAAATAATTATTCAAAGCTTCTGCATCATCATTCCCAAGCCTTAATCTCCGTGCTTCGGCCACATAATTTCTACACTTTCTTTCATCAAATGATAAATTCTCATAACCACCAGCTTCAACAACAAAAGATTGAAAACTCTTACTCAAGGTTATTCCCGCTTGATCATTCAACTCTAATTGTCTCTTAGTTTGAGAATCTAACACTTTATTACATCGAAAATGTCTTGACTTCCTTGGACTTAATGTATGATTGTGATCAAGTTGAATACTAGTGATGACACATACTCCATCATTCAGAATTGTAAGATTGATCCTTGCTTTGCAAACCGTTTTGGTACAAGGTCTAGGATAAAAGGAATTTTTCACTCTAGGAGCTGATTGACCATTTTTAGAGTATCCAAATGAAAAATACTTCAATTTGCCATCATCTCCTTTTTTGGAACCTAGCTTTGAAATACCAAACCCAAGTCCTTGTGCATATAATTTGTAAAAATCACGAACCTCTTGTTCAGATGAAAATTGCATCCCAACTTGTGGAGTATCAAGTGCATTTGAATTTGATGAATCACCCAACGTTTGCACATCACCCCCATTTAATAGTTCTTGCTCCATAACAAAATTACAACCTAAATTCAAACCAAATAATTATTGGCAAACATCAAGCAAGAAAGAATGTTTTAAGCGAATAATTCAATAGATAATATATCTAACATTTGATATAACACTTCAGTAGATTGGATCTAGTACCAAAAACATTCTGATCAGTATAACACTTGATATAACATTTGCAAAACATTTGTCATATTGATTCCGAACCAATCAATATTTGATACAATTTGCAAAAATTTGCAAAACATTTGTCATACAATTTGCAAAACATTTGATATAACATTTGATATAACACTTTAGTATATTGTTTCAGTAGATTGCAAATTGTCACTGAAGTGTTTTTTTTTTACTTAACTTCAGATGCAAACATTTGATATAACATTTGAATCAATCAGGAGCAATCAAGAAAGGAGAAGACAACATCATTTTGATCTAGTATCAAAAGCAAGAAACCTCGTGCAGGAATCAGTGATTGCGATAAGGAATCAGATGACACTTACACTTGATGTCGGATGTCGGTGAAGCGCTGAAAACCTCGTGCGCTGGAAACCTCGTGCCAAAGCCAACGACACACAAGATCGGCAACGCAAGAAGAAACCTGGCGACGCAAGAAGAAACCTCGCTGCACAAGAGAACCCTCGCTGCCCTCGCTGCCCTAAACAGAAACCTCGATGCAGGAAACTTCGCAAGGGGGCGGAAGGAGATGGTGCGACAGAAACTCGCGTGAGCGCAAGGGACGCAAGGGGGCGGAAGGAGATCACACCGAGAAGGAGAGAAGATACCTCGCTGCCCTCGCTGGGGCGGAAGGAGATCACACCGAGAAGGAGAGAAGATACCTCGCTGCCCTCGCTGCGGAGAAGAGATTGAGACTAGGATTTTCCTCGCGCCGCCACTTCGCGTGGGTTTTCTTCGTCTGAACGCCACGAAGTCACTTGCCACGTGGGCTGCTGACTGTATCGCGGAGGGATTCGCGAAAATGTTCGCGCTGCAGATCATTTTCCTTCTCAAAATTAAGGAATAATTACGAAGAATGAATTAGAGAATCATTTTATTAATTTTAGAAGATTCATTAACATAAATAATGTTTATGATAAATTTGCTAATTTATAATAAGGTATACGGGTCGGTTGATTTCGCTACCAAGTCGCGTCTCAGAGTCACCGACGTGGCGTGCGCGATAGAGTACGGTCGCGACGTTGGAAGCGGTTTCTTGGCGAAGGGGAAAGCCGAGGACGGGGAGAGCGATCGAGAGATTTCCATGGACGATTGGCTCCGAAGGGTTTATCGAGGGGATCCTGGCGTTCCCCACACCAATCCCGACAGCTACGTGCACGCCTGGATGGGTTCCTTCGCCATCGCCGCCGTCACTTGTTGCACCTCCGCCTCTTCCGGCCTCCGCAAACACATCAAGTCAGTCGTCCTCTCTTTTCCTCTCTCTATCTTCCATATGTTTATTTTCATTTCGCCTTGATTTGTTGTTGCCGTTCGCTTGTCTGATTCCGCTTGTCCATGTTTATTGTGGCGTTAATTGGTGCCTCCGGTGGATGGTAATTAGGAATCCTAAAACGGATTCCTTTTTGCCTTTTGTAACATCATCATACCCCCTAAACCCTAAAACGGTAATGTACGTGCTGCCCTGTCAAGGTAGAAGAACCAATTTACAAATAGTTTCTTGTTGGATATGCACTAGGTTCTGTTGAGTGACAAGGTAATGGGAAATATGGATTTTAATGAAGTAGAAAATTTCATTTTATACAAAGATAACAATAAGAAACATGATAACTCTGTGAGTTTGCCTTAAGAATTTGTTATTTTGATATCCATGTGCTACAATAAATGAATATCCATATCGTTTATCTAAGAGCTGTTTGTTAACCTACCTTTTTCAGCAGTTGGAATGGAAGTTAGGTCCAGGATTCAAATCTATGATACAGATTTATATATGTATTTATGTTGTCTAGATCATAATTTGCATGACAGTGGTATTATGACTGGTTAGTCCCAGATGAAGTAGGAATTTGTAGTAAATTGGTGAGAATTCATTGGTCGTTGCTAAGATTTGTGTTTTATTTTTTTTATTTTTCTTAGTTTTTCATCCTTGTAATGAAGAACATATCTTCTGATCCATACAGTAGCATTTTGTGGGAAAATCATCTGTATTCGAAGTGATTTAGACTTCATCTCCTCAATTGGGAGGAATTAATATATGATGGCTCCTCATTCTCAAGAAATTTCACTTTGTGACAAATGATACCCTGAAGCAATAGATATATCCTTGTTATTACTTAACAACATCGCTATTGGTTATAACATGGGGTTAATTGTTAAATCTACTATGTGCTTTGCAACTTGTTACAAATCTATTCTATATTTTCACAAATAATTAATCCATCATGTCTTTATAATTTTTAATGAATCTATCATGTACTTGCGAAATAACTTCATTTACTACATAAAAACATGACTTGTCATCGGCCATCTCATATCCCAATTAGTTGTATCATATCAGAGCTTTCTTTTTTTTCCTTCTACAGCTTGGATGACAAGGCCATGTTAATGGATCAAAACTTTTGGAGGAAGGTGATGGAGAAAAAGAAACAAGATCATAATTCATCGGTAATTCTCTTGGAATTTGACTTGCAAATTGTTCATCATTCTGATTGCATCTGGTTTATCAATTCTTGTTCTTTTTCTCCATCTCAGTGCAACAGTAAGGACTTTGGAGCAAGCCGTGGCCGCCACTGATCTCGGTTACTCCTGCTAAAATGAGCATAGATTTCCAGTGCAATGCTATAGTCTATCCCCTCATTGCAATGTAACCGAGGGAATGTTCTTGATAAAGATTGAAAGTTGTTGGCATTTAGAATGACTGTTACTTTATCTGCGCGTATAAGATATTGTTTCGCCTCTCAATAACTCGATAGCCTCCTACTATATGTCGATTAACCATTATGAGCCTCATTGTTTTGTGTTATTCTAACTCTGTTTCACACAATGACTTCTTCAAGACTGGGATCAAATTTGAGATGAAAAATGGCACGAACAATTAGTGTGTGGAACAGTGAAATAGATATTCTCTCATTGGTTCAAGTTCATCGAGTATGCTGATTGAACCGATTCAACTATATGATGTCGGATAAACAAAGTTTCATCTATGGAACTTTGCCCTGGCATATTCATCGACCTTTGATTGGGTCAGGGAAGGCCTGAGAGCATCTCTTGCGATTTGGAAATGCCGGTCGCTGACAAATTCGATAGATTTATCTTCTCTGAGTGCCGCGATGCCTGCCTCTCTACATAGTCCTTCAAGATCTGCCCCGGTGAAAAGATCAGTGCATTCTGCAATCCTTTGGAGATCGACATCTTCTCCAAGCTTCATCTGTTTTGTGTGGATGCGTAATATTTCATGCCGGCCTTCGGCATCAGGTGGCGGTACATACAGCACCTAGAGCACAAACAAAATCATTACATCGGAAATAAGAGATGGCATCAACTATAAAACCATGATGACGAAGGAAAACCGATGCGTGGGTTATGTGGGGATACCGAATCAAAACGACCAGGACGCAAAAGAGCAGCATCTATCGCGTCGGGTCGATTTGTAGCAGCTAAGACGACAATTCCCTGCGAGTGGCAGGACACGAACCGAACAAATCAGCTATAGTTGAGCACCATTAATGGAGGATAGTATGGTTGTTAGGTGCTTACCGTAGCTTCCTCTAAACCATCCATTTCGGTCAATAAGGTAGTCAGTAGTCTTTCTCCAACGTTGACATTTCCGCCTGAGTTTTCACCATGGCCGCTACACAAACATCAACCAAACTCGAACATAAATGGTGGGCTAAATTGTGTGTGCATGTATGAGAGAAAGGATATGGAGATGGGGCGGGAAAGCACCTAGGGTGGGAATTTTCAGAATTCTTTTCAAAGGAATGTGAGATCATCAATCATTGTATCCTAAATGGTTGTGATTATCGAAATGTATGTTTACCGTTTTGGAGCAATGGAATCGACCTCATCAAAGAAAATGATGCTAGGCGCAGCAAGACGTGCCTTCTGAAATATTCTCCGCAACAATGCTTCCCCTTCTCCGACATACTTAGAATACAGCTCCGCACCGCTGCACAATAACTAAAATTTATCCAAGATATAAAGTAAAAGACCAATCGAAAGAGAAAAGGAAATAGAGAAAAGGAACCGGCTGAATCAGACAAAATGAAATTCATCCATTCCATAAACAGAAATAAGCGAGCCTATTTTTCTTGGTTAATACCATCTAAATAAGATAGCTAAATACAATCTAGAGTGGACATATGAACTCGGTTCCCATAGACGTAAACTTCATTGTAATGCAACTACAAGCACTGGTCTTCCAAATCCCCGCCAGAGAAATATCAGGGAAAAAATCAAGGTTTGACTATATGGACAATAATCCAATTGAGAAAAGTGATTTTAATCCAGACGAATATAGGAAGACTCCAGGGGAAAAAAGAATTAGGGAAGTAAAAAAACATTCTATAGATGCAGTAAACATTTTTCAAGCTGATTACTGTTTTGATTGCTTTGCAATAACAGATTTACAGCACTGAAATTTAAGTGTATCGGTCAAAAAATGGATTCATTGAGATGAAAAAGGTAACCTCAAGGAAAAGAATGAAGCTTGGGAAGCAGTGGCTGCAGCCTTAGCGAGTGTGGTCTTTGAGCACCCTGGTGGCCCATGTAACAGAACTCCTCGAACTGGTGATATTCCTAATCTTGCAAATGCATCAGCATGCTTGATAGGCCATTCAACTGCCTGTTTATGTTTTTTCTGTTTCAGACAACAAGACCATTCGCCAACCTAGTTAGATAATGATGCTCGGTAAATATTTGATAGATTGAAAAACAATGAATTTAACCTTCAAATCTTTTAATCCTCCAATATCATCCCATGACACTTTTGTGACCTCCTTAGTGATGCCTTTCGTTACACTTGGACAAACCTCAGATCTAGCAGAATCCCAATCTTCCATCTTTATGATAATTGTAGCTCCATCTCCGCCGAGAATGCTTCCTGACAATCTGCGATGTGCAAACCTAGAAGCCTCTCGTACAAGGGCCTGTAAATCAGCGCCAACGTAGCCATTACAGGCAGCAGCGATTGCTTGCAGATCAACATTGTCATCCAGTTGAAAATTCTTGGAGTAGAGCTGAATAAAATTATGACAAAATTACTTGTAAAGATAAGGCTAACACATCTTTCAATTTACAAAAAAATGTCAGGACAAGTCTAGCAAGACATCAAAGAAGAGTTTTGTCACGAAATATACAATCAACTCATACCTCAAGAATCTGAAGGCGTTCTTCCATTGTCGGAAGTGTAACTTCAATCTCCGAGTCAAAGCGCCCAGGCCTGCGCAATGCTGGATCGATTCCATCCACTCTATTGAGACATGATTAAGCAAGAAACTATTGCTTAGCTTCATAAAACAAGACAATTTGCACAGATGCAGTACACAAAAATAGTTGTATTTAATACGCCCTAACCGGTTAGTGGATGCTACAACAACTATGTGAGGGAGAGATTTGGATCGAGACTTATTTCCATCCATCAAAGTAAGAAGCTGACCTACTATTCGAGTTTCTTGTTCTCTCCTGCCCAAACAAAGGTCAATCCACAGCCAGGAAAAAAAAAGTACTTTAGACCAAGAGATACCTAGAACTGCGATGGGGGCAAATGGCATCAATTTCATCGATGAAAATGACAGATGGCTTCCCTGATGAAGCATATGAATAAGCTTTAGTAAATGCTTCTCTTAAGAACTTTTCACTTTCTCCAGCATATGATTTATGAACAGAATATGGACTGCAGAGAATACACATGCGAACGAAAAGAACAACATTCATATAAGGCGAGAGAGTAAATGATAAGCCTCGTTTCTTTATGGAAACTTCTACATTACCTGATCATAGTCAAATGTCCATCACATTCGTGAACAATAGCTTTCACCAGACTAGTCTGAGACATGGAAAATATCAAATAGGTAAAGTGAAACTACATCCCAATAGCTTTGACATAGGAAGATCATGGACAAGTGTTCAATTGCACTACTGAGCTATAAACACTAAATCAACTCCGGCATATTGCACTATGCTCAGTTTGAAATAAACATAAAAAGTAATTTTTTTACCATGCTATCAGTAGTTTAATGATAAATCAACCTACACTAACACCACCACAAACTTTATTCACCGTAGTAATTGCATTCTATTAGACCACAATGATAGAGAAAATTCAAAACTCCCAAAATCTATCATTTGTATTTTAACTGAAAAAGAAACAATGTTAAAAATGCCACGAGCAGTAATGATATAGGTAAAAGGACAAGGACTACTTTAAGTAGAAGAGGTGATTGGTTACCTTTCCAGTGCCCGGCGGACCATAAAGAAGCAACCCTCTCGGCCACTGCAAGATGTTGCAGAATAAGCTAAGAAAGGAAGAAGTTACAGTTCACTGAAAATGAAACTAGTGATCTCCCAAAGGTCAAATTGCAATGTATTTGATAAAGACTTGTTGCATGATTTATAGACTTAATATAAAACCCTAAACATGAATACTTTTATTTAAATAATTAATTTCATCTAAATATATTCATAAGACTAGGTATGACTTAGACTAGGCTATATTTTATTTTGTATAACGCTCATCCTCAAGCTAAAGAATAGATACTATGTCTATCCTGTTACAAAATTAGAAAAAAAAAACCAAAAGAAACCATTATCCTTGAAAGTTCCATCGACACTAGGTGAGCGGCAATGAAAGCGTTTTAGACGTTCATTCTCTGCCTCAATGTGATAAAAGGGCAGTAGCAAGAGGCACTCTCCACTTGAGTTAAAAATAGGTGACGGATTAAAGTGATAGAGTTGAGAGAGACATAATCTTTGTCATCATTGATATATGCATGTAGTGCAATAGTGTAAAGGAAGTAACACATCATGGGCAGTGGCGTTCATGAAGCCTGCATTAGTCACCCCAATGTTCTGCTTTACTTCACGCAATTCCTACCCTATCGTTCACTTGATCCTCTTTTTTCTCTACTGATTCTTGATGTGTGTCTCATAGATATATTTTTTCATATGCATCCTAATCGCACACACTGACACTACAGGCCATATTGCTTTCTTTATGTTTTGTTGCACTTCACGCGAGACAACACCGATGATAAAAATTGTATATCCTTCTCAGACTCTTCTCATGCTTCATTTGCTCTAATACTAGACGTTTCATCGGCTACTTTCCTCTCAAGCGAAAAAATTGATCAATAACAGATCATCTAGTGTCTCACTTAGATAGACAAATAACCAATATTGAGTCGTTTAAAGTGTTTTCATTGCCAGCTACCTTCTGTTCACATCGACAAAATTTTCAAATATTATACTTCTGCACAGATTGCTTTTCTAGTCTATGTAACAAGCTAGACATATATAAAATTTGTTGCTAGCATAAGGGGCGATGTTAGATTCTATATATAATACAAAATTTTCTTCTTACAAGACACAACAAAAGATGGGGGAAAGAAGCTACCTTGAGCCCAAGATCGCGCGATTCCTCGGAATAGATAAAAGGATAAACTATAAGCTCGCGAAGGGCTTGAATGGCCCTGCTATTACCAGCAATTTCATCCTCAGCTCTCCAAACTCCCTCCTTTCTGCTGCCGTTTCCCTCCATCAAAGAAGGGGAGGTAGTTCGCTAGCGAAAGAGGGCAAGCGAGGAAATCAAGCTACGGGACGGAATCATCCAACGGATGGAAGGGAGGAGGAGGAGGAGGAGAGCGGCGCGGGGTGAAAAGGCGGCCGAGGGCGGCGGCTCCGTCGGTTTGCTCCCGTCCGCTCGATGTTTTGTAACCCAGCGAGCGGTTCGGATTTTGTTATAAAGCGATTCGTTAAGGCTCGTTGGATCCGTTTAGTTATTGCAACGGATTTTTAATAAACGGGTGCTTGTGGAAACCGATCCGCTTTTGATCCCTTCAATTCTTGTCTCCATATCCATGGAGCCAATCGCTTCGTCCGGCGAAGAAAAGGTATAGTCACGTCGACGAACCCGAGCGCCGCCGCTGCTCGCGGCGAAGCTTCGCCTTCTCCATGTCCGTGCTCGCCCTCCGCCCGCCGCAGTGGACTTCTCACCGCCGCCGCCTCGAGCAGAAGCTCGTCGACCTCCACCGCTGCTCCGACTACGACCGCCTGCGCCAAATCCAGGCTCAGATCCTCAAGGCGGACCTCCATCGCGACCTCTTCGTCGCTCCTAAGCTTATCTCCGCCTATTCTCTCTGCCGCCAGATCCTCCCCGCCGTCGCCGTCTTTCGCCAGGTCCCCTTCCCCAATTCCCACCTCTACAACGTCCTCATCCGTGCATTCGCCGACAACTCCCAGCCTTCCTTGGCCTTCTCCACATTCTCTCAGATGCAGAAAGATGGCATTTTTCCTGACAAATTCACCTACTCGTGCTTACTTCGTGGCTGCTCCGGCAGCTCCTCCTTCTCCCGCGTCCTAATGATCCACGCTCATGTCCTAAAGTTTGGGTTTTTATCAGACATCTTCGTTCCCAACGCTCTCATTGATGCATACTCCAAGACTAGCGCTGCAGGCTTCGCGGAAGCTAAAAGGGTATTCGATGGAATGCCCGAAAAGGATGTTGTATCGTGGAATTCAATCCTTGCCGGAGCAGTTAGAGCCGGAGAGCTCACGGAGGCTCAACAGCTGTTCGAAGAAATGCCAGAGAGGGATATCATCAGCTGGAACACTTTGTTGGATGGACTTGCTAAAGCCGGTGAGATGGAGAGTGTTTTCAACTTGTTTGGTAGAATGCCTGAGAGGAATGTGGTGTCATGGTCGACGGTATTGTCAGGATATTGCAAGGCGGGGGACCTGGAAATGGCGAGGGCTCTGTTCGATAAAATGCCTGTGAAAAACTTGGTCACTTGGACCATCATCATAACTGGATATGCTGAGAAAGGGCAAGCAAAGGAAGCCTCTCGCTTGTTGGATCAGATGGAGGAGAAAAGCCTCGAATTTGATGTTGCCGCTACCGTAAGCATATTGGCTGCTTGTGCTGAATCTGGCTTGCTTTCCCTTGGCAAAAGAATCCATTCCTATGTGAAAAGAAGTAAACTGAGATTGTCTACTCATGTATCAAATGCGCTGATCGATATGTACTCCAAGTGTGGCTGTATCAACAAAGCTTGGAGTGTGTTCAAAGAATCGGTTGACAGAGATTTAGTATCCTGGAATTGTATGATCCAAGGGCTAGCCATGCATGGGCATGGAAAGAGAGCTCTGTCTCTGTTTGCCCAGATGAAGACGGAAGGCATCAGGCCTAATGCTGTGACACTCATCGGCATTCTTTGTGCTTGCACACACATGGGACTCGTCGAAGATGCCCGCTCTTTCTTCTACAGCATGAAAACAGACTATGGCATTGTGCCTCAGATTGAGCACTATGGTTGTATGATCGACGTTTTAGGACGCATTGGGTTCTTCATGAGGCGTTCCACCTCACAAAGACAATGCCTTCTGAGCCCAATGCGATCATATGGGGCAGCCTTTTGAATGCTTGCAGGCTCCATAACAATGTTGATCTTGCAGAGGAGGCAGTAAATCAGTTGGTAAAATTTGAACCTTCTGACTCTGGGAATTATGCGATATTGTCAAATATTTATGCCGCTGCGAGACAATGGGAAGGAGTGGCGAAGGCAAGGACCCAGATGAAAGGTACAGGAAGGCCGAAGCCAGCAGGCTCAAGTTGGATCGAGCTAGGAGATACAGTGCATGAGTTCACTGCAGGGGATAGAAAGCATCCACAAACTACTAGAATCTTTAAGATGCTTAATAAGTTGAGCCATCACATTGTGCAAGTTGGCCATGTTCCAAAGGAAATGACAATGTCACTGCAATAAAGATGGTGATTTCTTTTCTCGATGCGGAGAAGACCAAAAAAAAAAGAATTTATTTCTGAAAAATTCACAGCATTGTGGACATAGAAGATACAGCAATCTCTCAGGGATTTCTTTGCTTTGAACATAAATCATCATGCTATTAATTAATTGCTTCGACAATCAAGAATACAATTTCTTATATTTATACAGGATTGAGCTTGACGTGAGGTTACCAATCTATAATACCATTGAAAAGGGTATCCCTCTAGTTACAAACAAAGCTGCAATCAAAAAAGGCTGATGGCTCATCTGAGAAACAACCAGATTAAGACATCAACAGCAACAATACCGCTCGGAGCAATCATTTCAAGCTCTCTGCCTCACTCAATCACCGGGAAGTGGCAAGGTTGATGAGCACTGGAAACAGTATAACATTTCTCAGAGACACTATTCCTTTGGCTCGTCAAAGTAGCTTGCAGGCACATCAGCAGAAGGAACCAATGAAGACACACACTTGAACTGTAAAAAGAACGCAAGTTAAAACAGAAGGCTTATAGTAACTGCAACAGCTGCATTGATACACTTTTGCCTAATTAGATAAACATACTCTGTGCTGATTGTATTTATCTCTGATAGCACCAAGTCAGGAGCTTTGTTTTTCAGTTGCAGATCAAGTAGAGCATGGACACAATCCTTCAGGTCAACTCCATTATAGCCAGTGCACCCAGTCAGTTTCTTGCTCTGCAAATTAAAGAGAATTTAATTCTCGTCAAAAGTTAGTCATAACATTGATCTATCTCAAGTAGTTGTCTTACCCAAGGATGGCTTTTTGCATCAATGGTGTATCTAGAAACAAAGACAACTGAAGCAGCAACTAGAGATGGCAAGAATCTGAGGCATCCATAATCCAGCAAGCTCAATTCAGCAAGGTAACAACTCAAGAACTCTAGTTTCAGAGGTGGATACTGCATGAGTTTGAAGAACCATCAGCAAATTGTATAACATAGTACTGTAAAGTACTAATTTTTGGAAAGATACTCACTTTTTCATCTTCCCGACCAGCCTGAGAAAAGGTCCTAGAACAAGGAATTAAGGGATTTGATTAGATGCATACACAGTGACAACTAGGTAGAAATCCAAATGGACACAACCAATACCTCAAGAAAGTGTTGATGGTAGGATTTCCCAACTCAAACTTGAGAAAATTTAGAATGTCTCTCTCCAATTGCAGAACTTGTTCCAACGTGTAAGTTTTATCCGTGATGTCACAAAAATCATTGACAGTGGGCTGATCGACCTCTTCATACTTCCTGCAAATTTTTTCTCCTTTTATCAGTAAATCGGAAATGGATAGCAGCTGGATGGCAGTCAGTAGAGAGAGGCTGTTGGAACTTACGAGGCAATGAGCATGGAGGTCACACCAAGTAGCTGCAGATTCTGCCTTTTGATGGCGTTGAAGGAGAGGAATCGATCAATGTACGAGACAGAGAGGTAAACGGTTTCAGATTGCAACTTGTATTCCTCTGCTACTTCGACGAGCCAATCCACCAGAACCGCCCTCATATTGGCGTCGATGTCCTTCTGAACCGTGGACATGTAATTCGCCACTGGCCTGTTCTTGGCATCGACCTAGAAATTCAACGAAGGCAGCGACATTTAGTATCGATTTACCTTTGATCTGAGCAAAAAAAAATGTTGGTATGAGCCTAACCTCCTTGGATCTCAGGTAGCGATAGATGTCCGAAGCGTAAGGCTCGTCGCTTCCGGAACCCAGTTCCGGCGAGTCTGAAGTCACCGCCGAAGCGAGAACAGAGTTCTGCGCCTCCCTACTCCGACGCTGCAAATTGGGCCTGCGAAGCGGCGGGGTGGGGGGATTGGGTATGAGGAGAGGAGCGGCGCTGGAGAGGAAGGGAAGATCGACCAGCTCGACGCGTTTCTTTTTGGTCGGGCCGTGAGGGTCGGCGTCAGCGGCGAAAGCGAAGGCGGCGACTCTCTTGGAGGCGGCGGTGAAGAGGGTGAGGTGAGGGGCGCAGTTCTCGTTGTCCGCCATGGATGATGGGGAGGGTGGACCGTGGACGAGGGGGGTTTGTATAGAGAGAAAACCGCGCAGGGATAACGAAGTGCGCCCTTTTTTACGGGCGATTAGAATTCGGGAGAGCGGTTAGGGGATCGATGGGAGTGGAGGAGTTCGAAATCAAATTTCGAGCTGGAAAATCTCAGGATTTTGGGGTAGAAATAAGGTTCCCGGATTCAAGTGGCCGCGCGCGATCAATTCGGCGTCGAGTGGCGGGAGGGAATGAAATTTTTAGGAGGAGAAAAAATCGGAACCGTATCCATCGATTAGATTTGGGTTTCACGCGCCGCCAACTCCGCGGTTCATGGAGCGATGCCACCCGGTTCGGGTCGCTGGATTGCGAGCGAATCTGCGTTTGATTGTGTCCGATTGACGTGGCAAATTGATACGCGTCGAATGGGGAATTGGCTTGTGATGATGCTAATAATTCTAAACATAAACAATTTTCATACTAAAGGAATTTTTTTACAAAATAAAATATATAACAAAAATTCCAGAAAATCTCTGACTGATTTTAAATTTTTTCTGAATTTTCTCTTTTGAATTCGTAAGAAAATAATCTAGCATATTCATGTACTTCTTCTAATTAATATTCGACAAAAATAAAAAGGATATCCCAAATTAACAAAAATATTATAATAGTGTCTTTTATTTCAAAAAAAAATCAAATGAACTCTCTCATAATTTATTCCGAAAGTATTCTCGAATTCAACACTATTATAAGTTATCAGTTAACTTTTATAATATATAGAAGCTAAGAAATAGTTATTACACTTTATAAAAATTATATGTAACTTTCTAAACATTATATTTTGTTAATTTAAAAAATAATAAGTATCACAAAATCTCTATTATTTAGTTTACTGGTTGAAATATTATTTTAATTATATTACCAGCTTAAAAAATTAAAATAATATAAAATTATTATTATAGACACGTTATAAAAGCTAAAAGCTAACTTCTTCACTTTGTAGAAGTTATAAACTAACTTTGCACGTTGTAAAAATCATATTATTAACTTGATTATGATAAAATAATATTTATTTGAAATATAATAAATATAAAATCTCAATTATTTATTTAATTTATTAAAATATTATTTTAATCAGATTATCACTTAAATAAATAAAATCAAAATGATATATAATTATTATTATAAAAATTAACATCTAACTTTATAATTATAAAAGCTAATTGATCAAGTAATACAATATAACCATTAGTTTCTATATGTTGTAAAAATTAAATATTAATTTATATACGATATATTTTGAAGACATGGTTTTAAATTTTAAATGTTCATTTGACTTGGCTACGTTTACATTATAAAATTAATTATTTTATTTGATATAAATTTAAAATTATAATATAATCTAAATTACAAAATTAATAATATATAATCTGGAATATAATCAATTAGATTACAAATTAAATTATATTATCTCAATCAAAAACAGCCTGATTGAAACTCATTTAATTTTAACACATTATAAAGTAATATAATAATACCTTACTCTCACTCCTGCGTTTCTTACAAAGAGAGAAAATAAAATTAAAAAAATACCGTATCATAATTATTCTACACTTTGAGGTTTGAACCGACATTTTGGTAACAAAACAAAAAATATTATAGGATGTTTCACTATAAATAAAACCTTGAATGGCATTTTGGTTAATCAATTTTTTTTAAATGGCATTTAAAAAAATATTAAAGCCAAATCTATATTCAAAAAAGAATTATAAACAAGAGACCAAACAGCATCTAGTTTACGATAATCTGGCTAAAAATAATGTAAACAAACCAGAGTTGGCTTCAGTGTCATGTTATTCAATGCAAGTTTTGTGATTGAAACCCACAAATGAAGATATCATACTTACAAAACTAGCCAGCCAACAATCGCCGCGGACATGAGAATCTAAAGTAAGGAGGAAGCAAACTGAGGATCAGGATTAGCCATACAACTAAGTCGATAAGATAGAACGGTATTTCAAGTCATTAGCATAGGAAAATGAGATTTAAAAAAACAAAAAAACCATGGCAAAAAACTTGTTGGTCCATGGAGAAGTTATGACAAGATCTTATAGTCATCCATAAACCAAAAACTAGTTAAGGTCATAGTACTTTTTCACTTTGCAAAGTGAGGGGTAATCAACCCTGCTATTTCCAGAAACCCGACACGATCTTTCCCACCGAAAATAGCTTTTAGTTTCTCATCGCATATGATTACTTTCTTGTCATTTGGATCCTGCGAAACAAGTCTTACATTATAGAACAGTCCAATAGAAAATTAAAATTCAGCTAGAAGCTTGGCAGAATCTACTTAAACCGCCAGGAGATTAATGACAAATGCATTAGCGAGAGAGCACATAGTAAGGATCACCTATACAATGATATTTATGAAGATCAATGGTAGTAAACAAGGATCAATCCTAATTCTATTAGACGTTGTAAATGTTTAGTGCCATGGGACTGAACATAGATAACAAAGAAAATAAATTTTGAATGTATCTAGTATCAACCATGAGTATACACATTTTAAGATAAAGAGAGAAACAGGAACGCACGGGGAGTAAATACTGCAACAATTACAACGAACTACCAGGAGTTTATTGTAAGTCAAAGCAACCATCTGTAAATGAAAACATGATTTAATAGAAATAAACACGGGTTCATTATAATGCATATTCTTCTTGATTTATAAAAATGTTGCCCAACAACCTTGTTCTGATGGCATACTTGAAGATCTCAATATGCAAAACATTAGTTGAATGCCATTGACTAACTGTGAATTTTAAGACATAAAATACATACAAATGAAGGTATATGTATTCCGCTTATGTTCTAAGAGGAACACCACATAAGAGACTAAAATATGTATTCTTCAAGGCAGCACATTGGCATCATGTGATCATTTGCATATTCAAATCATTACAGCATAGACTGCCACTGTATCAAATTCCTATGAAACTGTGGTATGTGTCCGTGTAGTATGCAAAATCTTACCCTTGCAACCAAAGAGATTATATCTCTGACTTCCTACGTTTCAAGCTTCCTATAGTCTGTTTGTTTCAGTAACTACAAAAGGTAATCATCCATAATTTTGCATGGACTTCATTTGGCATAGCAACCCCAAAAATGTAATCATTTGAATTTTTATACAAATGTTACTAAAGTCAATCCATCTGTTGTTGTGTGTGTTTTAACCAAGAACAAACCCCAATATTCTATACTTCAAAATCACTAATCTGACAATCCAAACCCACATATCTATCTCAGTGCTAAGGCTTTCTACCAATGCTAAAAGGTGTATAGGAAAGCTTTGGCTTTGGCACATGGTGACTGCCGCAGCTTCTCCAAGTTGCTTCGTATTTTTGCAATCCTACCATCTAAATCTCTTTGTGCTATTCAGTAGCGATGGTACCAACAAGTGATGTTAGAGTGGTCTCAACTCAGAAAATTAGCATATCATGCATGGAACTAAGACTACTAATAAAATACCAAGTTATTCTGTGCCTGTCTAGTGCAACCTCAGATACTTGTTCAGCAAACACATGAACAAATCACAGGAAAAAAAATGCATGCTTAATCTGTATCAGTACAGCTAGAACAGAAGTGTATAGTCAGATCAAGGACACCTTCGGCTAAGACCCAAACACGAAACACAACTACGATTTTGGTAAAATAGGGAGGGAAGACAAAAAAGAAAGGCGGTAGCAACCTGAAGGTTGTGCTCCTTTATGTAAGCCCAAATGAGCTTGAGGGCTTGGGTGCGGGGGATTTCCGGCACGCCGACAAGCGCCTGCATGGCAGGAGAGACAGGACGGGGCTTGGTGATGCCCTTTGCGGGCTTCACTCCCGCTGCGGCGCCAGGTTTGGAGGAAGAGGCCGCTCGAACGAATGGCACTGGCGCGGCCGGCCGGCTGGAAACGAAGGCGACGGAGACAGCAGGCCAGCGGCACAGATGACGGTCCGTAGTCGCGAAGGAGGAAGCCCAGAGGCCACCGGAGGGGATGGTCACTGCCATGGGAGAAGGGAATCGAAGGAGAGTACGATGAGCGGCAGGGATAAGAAGGAAAACGAGGGTTTGGGAAGCGGACGGTTCGAGACTGGGTTGGAGGTTTAATTGGAAAACTTCTTTGTATTTGATTCTTCTTAAGAAAAATATCAAAACAGCGCCCCATGTATAAGAAATTACAAAAGAATGAAATTATCAACGGTAAAAAACAAAGGGTAAAAATTAAAAGGACGTTCAAATTTATCAAATTTTCTACGGTCGCCCTTTTGCAATAAAAGTGAAGGGATATCTCGTCCCCACAGGATGAATTGATAATTAATACGTAAATATTATCATTAAGAGGTATGGGGTTAAATCCTGGTAAAGTCAGTATATCCACTCTCCTCATGCACTAGCCACAGCATCCGGGCTACTAGCCCCCTGATTTACCTCCTCCGTGTTAGTCTTGGGACGAATTGGCAAGGATACTGACGACGAGTGCATTGGCTTGTGCCACCAAAAGGGATATCTCATTTTCTGAGAATACTTTTATTTTTAATATTATTTTAGCATATTCGCTATTAAAATGTGAAAATTTATACACCCATACTATTGTTGGAACTTGGATGGCTAGAGAGGAGAGGGGTGAATGTAGCCAGACACTTGAACTTTAGCTCTTTTCGTATTTCTGCACCTCAAATGTTAGTAGCACAGCAGAAACACAAGAAAACTATAGTTGCAGAAAACTAAATCCTAAGCTAAACACAAAAGCAAAAAGCTAACAAGAGGATTTACAAGGTTCGGAGATAGCTTGTCTCTACTCCTTGGCGTGCCCTTAAGGTGGGCGATTCCTTGATCGTCGGCAGATCAAGCCCCGGAAAATCTGGATAAAATGCAACCTCCTTCTTGGTGGAGTAACCTCTCCACAGTGTTTCAAGATGATGAAGTATAAAGTACAGGAAACACAAGAAGGATCTTACTTAGCATTTAGAACCAAAGAACACAAGCAAACTTCTCCCGAGCTCCACTCAGTGCAGATCTCACGCAAGAACTCCCTTCTTCGTGTCTTCTCGCTGATGGACTCACCAAGCTTCTTGTTTCTCTTCCAAGTGCTCAAGTAACAGATTGTTACTTCAAAGATCACAGTCACTTGCTCAAGATGATGGAAGTAATCGCACGAGCAGAACCAAAGATGTTGCTAGAACAGAGAGCTGATCAAGTGTATTCAGAATCGTTGTTGTTGAGACTTATTCGCCACCAAGCACTTAAGTCCCTCCACTGATCGTCAGGTCACAGCACCTCACTGTAGCCTCCAGCTGCTCTCCTGCAACAGCCAGCTACCACTGAGCTCTTCTGGACTCCCTGAGCTTCCCTCAGACCAGCCCCAGTCAGCAGCTCCAGCCAGCGCCAGCGTTCGTTGCAACCTGAGATGGAAAACGGGCAAACCTGCTCCAAGGAAAAACTCTCATTGACCCTTCTTGAGTAATTGAATCCATTCCTGTCACCTGCAACTTAATCAGATCATTAGCACAACAAATCAAGCAGAGAATCGAAATATCAGAGCAGAACAGTGGTGATCAGATGTGTTCAGAGCGCGATCAGAACTCTGACAGCGCATTTTGAATTAAAGTGATCGGTCACCGGACCGATCCACAGCTTTACTGGGACTCCTAGCTTTCGCGGCCACACGGGCCTGATCGGTCACCAGACCGATCAGGCTGTGACCTGATCGGTAACCAGACTGATCAGGAAGCTCCCCGACCAATCAGGCTCCAGCCTGATCGGTGATAGCGAGAACTCCGCGACACTTGATCGTTCACCAGAACGATCTGAACAGTGATCCAGATCGGTCACCAGACCGATCAGGAGCCAATCAGTAGGGTTCCCAAAACCCACTGTATGCTCCCTGATCGGTCACTAGACCGATCAGGAGCTGAACAGTAAGGAGAACCAAACTCATTGTATGCTCCCTGATCGGTCACCAGACCGATCAGGAGCAAAGCAGTAAGCGAACTACATGCTCCCTGATCGTCACCAGACCGATCAGGAGCCGAGCAGTAGGTTCCTAACCTCACTGTGTGCTCCCTGATCGTCACCAGACCGATCAGGAGCCGAGCAGTAGGTTCCCAACCTCACTGTGTGCTCCCTGATCGGTTACCAGACCGATCAGTCATCGCTGGATCGGTCACCAGACCGATCCACGAAGGAGCACCGTGCCAACTTCCCTGATCGGTCATCAGACCGATCTAGGGACTCCAACCTAGCCCTCCAAGCTAGAGTTTCATCCAACCTAGCCCTCCAAGCTAAGACCTGACCCTCCAAGTCAGGATTTCATCCAACCTAGCCCTCCAAGCTAGGACCTGACCCTCCAAGCCGGGATTTCATTAACCTAGCCCTCCAAGCTAGGACCTGGCCCTCCAAGCCGGGATTTCATCAACCTAGCCCTCCAAGCTTTGACCTAGCCCTCCAAGCTAGGACCTGGCCCTCCAAGCCAGGACTTTTTCACACCTAACCCTCCAGGTTAGAACTTTTCACACCTAGCCCTCCAAGCTAGGATTTTTCGCACCTAACCCTCCAAGTTAGAACTTTTTCACACCTAGCCCTCCAAGTTAGGACTTTTCACACCTAACCCTCCAGGTTAGGACTTTTCACACCTAACCCTCCAGGTTAGGACTTTTCACACCTAGCCCTCCGAGATAAGATTTTTCCACACCTAACCCTCCAGGTTAGGACTTTTCATCAAACCTAGTCCCACTAGGTATGCCTAGTCCACGACCAAGACTTAATCCCAATCATAATCATCTCTTCAACCTAAACTAAAATCGATGTCAACACTAAAACAACAATCAGGGTCAGACTGCATCAACAACTATTACATTTAAATATTCTTTATTTAATTTGATAATAATTATTTTAAATGAATCAAAATCATTTTAAAATAATTATATAAGTTACTAGACCGTTGTAAAAATTACTAAATATCAATTATATAGTTATAATTAAATCTTAAATTTCAAATTTTAATATTAAATTCTAAATTTTAAATATTATTATATCAAAATATTTTTATTAGGACAATCAAAATTATTTAAATTTTATTAAAATCACTTTAACAATTATACAAACTATTAAATAATGATTTCACAACTGTAAAATACTAAAATATATTAAATAACTGCTACATAATAGTAGTAAGTAGCTACTATTAAAACCTGAATCCTAATTCTAAATCTTAAATATTGTTATATTGAAATAATATTTATCAACTTCATTAAAATTATTTAAACTTCAAATCATTTTAAAAAACATTTAAAAACAATAGTTACTGTAATCATATAATAGTATTATATTAATTATTATACATTTAAGTAAGTAGCAGCTAGGGGTGTCAATTCGGATGGATCGGATCGGTTCGGGTCGGATTAGAATTTTTATTTTTAAACTCCCAACCCGAACCCGATTTCAACCCGAACCCCCAAACCCGAACCCGAACCCGAACCCGACCAACCAGACCAACCCAATCCCGACCCGAATAATCCGAAAAAACCGATTCAAAACGTCTTTTTTCGTCATTTTTGTTGGGAACGAGATGGCTATAGAGGGGGGGGGTGAATATAGACAATCACCTCCCTTCTAGACTTATCACGATTTCAGCAACTCAAATATCAGTAGCACAGCGGAAAGAGTAGAAAACAGAGTATGCAGAAAAACGAAACGAAAGCAAAACAAACACAACTAGCAAGATCGCTAACAAGGAGGGTTTACAAGGTTCGGGGATAACTTGCCCCTACTCCTTGGCGTGCCCTTGAGGTGGGCGATCCCTTGATCGTCGGCAGATCAAGCCCCGGTTAACACCGGATATGAAGCAACCTCCTTCTCGGTGGAGAAACCTCTCTACAGCGTGTTTCAAACAATGATATATAATGAGCACAATGAAACAACAACAAGAAGGATCTTACTCAAACACTTAGAGAGGACAAAACACAGCAAGCTTCCCTGAGCTCCACCCAGTGGCGATCTCACGCAGACCCCTGTCTGCTTCGTGTCTTCCCACTGTCGGACTCCAAGCTCCTTGTTTTCTCCTTCAAGCGCTCAAGTATGATGATTGCTCCTCAATAGCTTGCTTAGAATTGTTGAAGAACTTAAGAACAACAAGCTTGTAACACACAGGAACTCAAGAGCACGAAAAGCTTGAAGAACTTCTTCTTCCTTTTCTCTTTTTTTTTTCTCGTTACTCTCGCGTTTCCTTTTTGTTTCTCCGCCAAGCGACAGGTGACAACATCTCTGTAGCTCCTAGCTACTCATCTGCCAACGCCAGCCTCTACTGAGCTATCTCTGGACTCATTGAGCTCCCCTCAGTCAAGCTCCAGTCTCAGCTCCAGTCTGCAGCTCGCTGTTGCAACCTGAGATGAGAAAGAGACAAACCTGCTCCAAGGAAAGCACTCTTTGACTTCTCCTTGAGTGTTTGAATCCTCCCCTATCACCTGAAACTTAATCAGAGCATTAGAACAGTAAATCAAGCAGCATATCAAATCTCAGGAACATACATCAGCAAATCGGATACGATCAGACGCTCTGACCACGTCTGACAGTGAAATTTGAATTAAAGTGATCGGTCACTGGACCGATCCAGGGTGTGTGGATCGGTCAACAGACCGATCCACTGCTTCGCTGGGATTCCCAGCTCTTGCAGCTATACACGCCTGATCGGTCAACAGACCGATCAGGGTGAAGCTTGATCGGTCACCAGACCGATCAGAATGGATCCTGATCGGTCACCCAGATCGATCAGGCAAGATGAACAGTTACTTTTTAATCAAATCCAAGATCCCTGATCGGTCCCCGGACCGATCCAAGACTTTGATCAGCAAGGGAACTCACTCACCGTTTGCTCCATGATCGGTCACCAGACCGATCAGGAGCAAGACAGCAAGGAAGCAGCCTGCTCCCTGATCGGTCACCAGTCCGATCAGGAGCAAGACAGCAAGGAAGCAGCCTGCTCCCTGATCGGTCACCAGTCCGATCAGGAGCCACACAGTAGATTCTCAATCTCACTGTGCGCTCCCTGATCGGTCACCAGTCTGATCAGACATAGCTGGATCGGTCACCAGACCGATCCACTAAGGAGCAGCGTGCCAATGTCCCTGATCGGTCACCAGACCGATCCAGTGACTCAACCCTAGCCCTCCAAGCTAGGAATTCATCCACCTTTGCCCTCCAAGCTAAGGATTTTTCCATCTAACTCTCCAAGTTGGGAATTTGCACCTAACCCTCCAAGTTAGGACTTTTCACCTAGCCCTCCAAACTAGAACTTTTCACCTAGCCCTCCAAGCTAGGACTTTTCACCCAACTCTTCCGAGTTAGAACATCATCCAACCTAGCCCTCCAAGCTATGCACCGGACCCTCCAAGCCAGGACTTTTTCACCTAATTCTCCAGGATGGGAATTTGCACCTAACCCTCCAGGTTAGGACTTTTCACCTAGCCCTCCAAGCTAGGACTTTTCACCCAACCCTTCCGAATTAGGACTTTTCCAACACCTAACCTCCCAGGTTAGGATTTTCCAACACCTAGCCCTCCAAGCTAGGATTTTCCACACCTAACCTCCCAGGTTAGGATTTTCCATATCATGCCTAATCCTCGATCAGGACTTAATCATAATCATCATAATCATCACACCTAACCTCCCAGGTTAGGATTTTCCATATCATGCCTAATCCTCGATCAGGACTTAATCACAATCATCATAATCATCCTCCTAAACTAAAATCGTTGTCAACACCAAAATAACAATCAGGGCCAGACTGCATCAACAATTTTTCCTATAATTTTTCACTTTTATCTCAATACTTCATCATGATCATACTAATATTGATATTAATATACATAAAAATATCTTAATTTTCAAAATAAAATTTGATTTAACCCCAAAAAATCCACAAAACATTAAATTTGGGTCAACCCGAACCCGACCTGAAATTTTTCAACCCGAAACCCCCCAACCCGAACCCGAAAATTTTCAACCCGAACCCGATTTTTTTCGAGTCGATTCAGGATGGGTCGTTAGGTCGTGTTGATTTTTGACACCCCTAGTAGCAGCTATACATTGAAAAATGATATGTAACATGAATTTGTAACATGAAACTCAATATGAATGACGTGACATTCTAATTATAGTGATCTCCGATGGGTTCATGATGTCCATATCCCCCCAGGATATAATTTGGTTCGGGACGGTGGCCGGAGGCCGCCGTTGGTGTCCAAGTGGTAATCAAATATGTATATAAAAAATGTCACGTCATTCGTATTGAGTTTCATACTATAAATTCATGCTACGTACGATTGCTTGCTATATATTATAAGCGTTAGTTGTTGTTGTTGTAACGAAGATAGTATTCTATTTTCTAGGATGTCTCTTTAATTTTTTTTTTAAACAAGGTGTGTTAATATGATGATTAAATACATCTAAACCGCTCTTTTAATTTTTGCCCCAAATTAAAAGAGCATTTTTAATTATTATTTTAATAAAAAGCATCCCTTATTATAAAAAAATAAAATAACATCGATTATAGTTTTTATTTCAACTATTTAACAACCATTAAATAGATATTACAATTATTTAAAATATTTTTAATCAAATTTAAACAATTTGTATTAAATTGTTAAAATTTATATATAAAAAATACTCACTGTATAATATTTTTATCAAATTAAATCAGTTTATTTTTATATATTATAATAGCTATTTTATAATTATTATAATAATACTGAAATATAAATATTTTTTAAGATACAAAATATAGCAGGATGCTGTTTAATATTTTAACCATCGGCGGCTTTTTAAATTTTACTAAAACCCCAAGCTTTTAATTTTGGAGAGTCCCATTTAACGTAAAGTGTTCATCTACTGTCCGAATAAATTTAGGATGCACCGATAGATCTTAACCAAAAAAAATTTGGCGCCTTGGTCATAACATTCATATTAATTATCCCCAAAATAAACTTTTTTTTATTGGCCATGAAATAGATTGACGGAGATATTAAAAACAAGCAAATCATCTTTTTATCACCACAAATAAGGATAGTAATTTTCTTACGAATATTCATGTACGAGTAAAAATGATAATTTTTCAAAAGGAGATCGTCGTCTTGAGATCTAAGAATTAAAATCTAACAAAGTTAATGTATTCCCTTTTATGAGTTAGCTATAACATTCAAACTAATAGCTTCTATTATTTATCTTTTCCGTATTGATCTTCGGATAGATTGGAGGAGACGAACGAATCATTTTTACTATCTCAAATAATAATAGTAATTTTCTTACTAATATTATAAATATTATATTTATATACAAGTAGGAATGATAATTTTTCTTCCAGATTGAGGTCCCGCGTAGAAAATTGAACGGGAAATGTTCAAATTGTTTTGAATTCAGATTCGAAGATGCTATTTTCATTTTTTTTTAATCCGTCTCAATAATAATAATAATTTATATGCTTACCGGGCTACCGTTTGATATATTAATCCGTTAATTAAGAGGTGATAGCGATATGAAATTGTTAATGATCATTTCAAACCCACATTAAGGCGACCGGACTTGATACGATGTGCTTCCCGTCCGACCACTCGAGCCGTCCGAACCCCGACGATCCCTGAGGCTGCGCCGCCGACGAGAAGCTCGCCGTGTAGTTTCTCTTCTCCCCCGGAACACCGAAGATAAGCTCCTCCGGCGCCACCTCCACCTTCACTCCCTCCGCCGCCGCCCCAGCCAACGCCGTCACCGTGACCTTGTACGTGCCCGGTTCGCCGACGTTCGTCAGCGTCCTCCTGTGTTTCGATACCGAAGCTTCCCCGCCGCTCGACGGGAACGTGACCACGAAGGACGGGTAGTTGAGCTCCTCCACCGCGTAGGCCCGCGCGGCGTCGCACGCGAAGTCGCTTCTCCTCGTGAGGATCGCCAGCCGGAAGGCCGAATAGTTCAAGGCGCACAGGAAGTCGATGTAGTCTTCGGCGGCGAGGTCGTAGACGAGCCCTGGGTCCATCGCCCTTCGGGGGTCCACGTGCCCAGCTCCAAGGTCGAACGGTGTGGCGGCGCCGCCCGAGGCCGCGTCGAGAAGGGCGTCGCCTCCGGCGTAGGTGGAGTAGGCGGTGGTCATGAGGGCGGACCTGATGGCGGCGGGACTCCACTCCGGGTGCGCTCCTTTGAGGAACGCCGCCAATCCACTCACGTGCGGGCACGACATCGACGTCCCGGAGACGATGTTGAACTCCACTCGCCGGGAGTCAACCGCGAGCCCTGTCGGACCGACCGCATCCGTCCACGCAGCAAGGATGTTAACCCCAGGCGCGATGATGTCGGGCTTGAGGACACCTCTCGTGACCGTATTCGGTCCGCGGGAGGAGAAAGCGGCCACCACCGGCGATGGCTGGACCCCGACCTTGGTCCCGCCGAAAATTATGGTCGCCGTCGGGTTCGGGTCCGATAAAAGGTAGGCCTTAATGGCGTTTCCGGCCTTTTCTCCTGTTCCTGCGGCGGGAAGGAGGTGCGCGTCGGCGACGAGTTCTTCCTTCTTGCCTGGCGAGTTGGCGAGGATCATGCCGGCTCCGCCAGCCTCGTGTACCACGTATCCCTTTTGGACCCTGGGGTTGATCCCTCGGTCGCAAACGACGATTTTCCCAGCTACTTTCTCCGGCGAGAGTGTACCCGGCAAACAGAGGTTTCCGTTACTGATAGCGTCGCTGGCGTTCGCGGCGTTGATCAATGGCAGGGTCGGCGACGGCGGCAGGGGAGGTCCTCTGTATAGAGTGACTCCGGTGTAATTCTCCCCGTTTCCCAGCATGACATACGCCGGGAAGTCGCGGTCGAGAGTACCGGCGCCGACGGTGGTGATCCAAGGGGCTACGTTGGAGAGGCTAGACGGCACGGGGCCTGCGTTCCCGGCGGAGCACGAGACAAAGACGCCCTTCTCCATGGCTCCAAAGGCACCAATGGCAGCGGTGTCTCGGAAATAGTCCACCATCTTCCCGCCCAAGGACAGGGAGAGGACGCCGCAACCGTCCTCCACCGCCTTGTCTATGCCGGCGAGTATGTCGGAGCCGAAGCACCCACCGAGCCAGCAGACCTTGTACACGGCGACTCGAGCGCGGGGCGACATTCCACGGGCTGTGCCGGCGGCGAACCCGAAGAAGCTAGCGTCCGGCACGGCAGCGCCTGCGACGGTGGAGGCGGTGTGGGTGCCGTGGCCGTCATGGTCTCTCGGGGACCTGGTCTGCTTCGATTCCTCCATCGTGCCCACGCTTGCCTTGTAACCCCAAAAGAACGACCGGGCGCCGACGAGCTTGCGGTTGCAGTTGACGGCCGCAAAATCCTCACTGTCCTCGCACTCGCCCTTCCAGCTCGCCGGGACCGGCCCGAGCCCGGCATCATCGAAGCTCCGCCGCTCGGGCCACACCCCCGTGTCGAGAACGCCCACCACAACGTCGTCGCCGACCGGGCTATCCACACCGACGAACCCGTTAGCTCCGCTATCGGCGAGGCCGAGGAACTCGGGGGTCCGCGTGGTGTGGAGTTCGTACCGAGTCTCGGGGGTGACGAAGAGCACGCCGTGGCGGCGGGAGAGGGCGCGGGCCTCGGCAGGGGTGAGGCGGGCGGCGAAGCCGTGGGCAACGGTGTCGTAGTAGTAAATGGCGTCGGCGGAGTCGGAGACGGAGCGCAAGGAGGCGTCGTACCAGTGGCGGTGGGCGGCGAAGCCGGGGGCAACTGGGACTTGGCCATGTGCACGATGTAGGTCCCTTTCTCGCCGGCCAGGGCGCTGCAACAGCACAGGACGAGCCATGACATCAACCTTAAGAGATCCCTCTGTCTCCCCATCTCTCTACGAATCAGTGATCAAGTGGCTGAGGAGGAGGAACAAGAAAGAAGATAGGCATAGCGATCGGAAGAAGAGTCACATGCGTTTCGTCGTCTTCGGCATGGACCTTGGCCACTCTGTTTCGTCTCTATGTTCGACAATAATCGAACGGAGTACGTGAGTGTGTTGGAGGTAGCTACAGTCTGTGGCGGATCTCTGTGGAGAAGGGAAATAGAGGGCTCTTGTCGCGTTCTGTCATCACGGGCATCCAAAGAGAGGCGTGCCTTGTCAGTTACTTAGCTCGTCGGCGATTCTGCCCGGAAGAAGAAGGTCGATCTCTGTTTCAGGATATTGCGGCGGCAGCGGCGATCACGACCCATGCTGTTCTAGGCAGGGTAGTTGACATGGTTTCGAAGGATTTTGAGGTCGACGGAGAAAGGACTGATGCAATGGATTTCGCTCGAGCCGAAGCAAAACCAAACCTGTAGATTTTTGTAACAGCCATCGAGTTAATTTGATTAAAATGAAATAGATAAACTGTAATCTTAAACCCTAAATTTTAATTATTGTCAATAATAAATAATTTTAATTATTGTAACAACCAACAATATAGAAATTTTGGTGAATATCTACATAATTCTCATGCAATTTATGTTAGAGAAATAGCAAATGCTGCATAACTCATCCAAAATAGACACTGTCGAGGAGAATATTTACAGTCTCAAGATAAAATCAATGGGGAGGAAAAGGAAGAGGTCTTATGATCTGTGCTTCTAAACTTTCCATAGTACCCAAGTTACTCCTATCGTCTATGCTTTTCACTTGACTTATTATCTGTAGT
This sequence comes from Boesenbergia rotunda, assembly GCA_024364735.1. NCBI lineage: Eukaryota > Viridiplantae > Streptophyta > Magnoliopsida > Zingiberales > Zingiberaceae > Boesenbergia > Boesenbergia rotunda. The sequence goes on along the minus strand of JAGFNQ010007808.1, from coordinate 380,390 downwards.
TGAATACAAGTAAATATTTTTCAGGCTCCTAGTTGAGCGCGATATCTGGTTGATGTGGAGCCACAGGCACGGCTTGTCGTCTCTGGCGTTCTCGGAGATAAAGTACAGCCATGAGACAAGCAAAAAGGGTTAATATTGTGGCATTTCCTTCATCCATTAGCACCTCGTCCACCCATAACTCTAATTTTGGGAACAACTCTGGGAGTGAATCAATCGCCTTAACCTGAAACTTAGAAAGTAATAATAAGGAAGAGTGTTGACATCAACAGAAAAAAAAATTAATCATAATAAAAATTAAAACTATGAAGATGAAGACAGAATGCTATAAAAAAAAAACTACTTTGTAGATTCTTTACTCGTTGGATGCCAAATAAAAAATTTAGAATACTCCTTCCAACTTTTCTAACAAAGGTTGGCCGTATCTTATTTCAATATACAAGCCTAGGAACATTTAACTCAACTTTTGCTAGTCACCAATTGGGTTTTCCTCTTTAAGCCCTCAAATAGTCAAGAGAATTCAAAAGCATGTGCAGGTGTTTGTATCACCGACATAAGAACATTGTGCAGAAAGCAAGAATCAGAAAAGGTCTCAGTTTCAGCAAATAAATATGAACATAAAGATAATCTTCATAGAGAAACAATCGAGCAACCTACAACCTAGAAGCAACACATATATGTGATCACTTCATAGATTGATAGTTGCTTAAGAGAATAGAGGAACCTCACCATGAAACTGTCGGCGTAGTTCATCCTTATCCACAAACTCATAAGTGCTAGTTTAACAGGCATTGCGGCAGCTGCATCATTCTCAAGGGCCTGATCGTAGTACCTTTTAGCTAGATGAAGATCAAGAGGAAGTCCCTGACCATGCTCATACATGTATCCCAGATTGAACATGGCTTGCGCATTGGATTGCGACCGAGCATGCATGTATGCTTCAGCTGCACGTTCAAAGTCTCTATTTGTTCCCTGAAATAGAAAATTCACTAGGAATGAGAGATTGTTGTCCATGGTCAAAGTTGATGGAGCAACTATACTAAAAAAAAAAAATCAAATTGCAACTTTAATTGTAATTAATTTCCTATATAAAATATACTACACAGAAAACAAATGTTTCAATACAAAAATGTCTTGTCATGTGAAAAGATGGATAATGACATGAGAAATAGCGACTCAAGATCACCTCATGATTAATATCTGTAATGTGAGGCTAAATACCACAACAGGTATATGCAAAATCAAAAAATGACATGCAGAAAAATTCAGGCAAAAAAGTCTCACTCTCTACCAAGCCTATTTAGATAAAAGATACAAATTAAAATGACCCAATATCAAAATTCACCATCAAATTCCATAATTCTAATGCATTCAATTGTGGATATTGCATGTGCCTAATGGTGTAAACTGTAAAGGAACCATCTCACAAAGATGGGTAATAAACGAAATAAGAATTTCAGAGCCTAAATACATTATAAAAAATAAATTGACTAGGATAAAAACAAGTTGTGCCATAATAGTAGGATCAATTTTCATATATCAATATTCTAATTTGATTTGCTAAAGAAATAAATTTATCAATCTCTATATATATAATAGAATTTTAAGTCTACTATCTAGGAAGACAATTTGTTCTGTCCTATGAAGGCCTGATTGAATTTGCCTAACCTCATAATGTAAATAGGAAAAGGATAGGACAAATAAATAATTACATATACATTGTGGAGGCAGGTATACAGTTGAAATTTTATGTCTCACCCTGAACCACTTGAATTTATTTTAAATATATAGTTTGATAATAATAATAATTTATATTTTAATTAATATTTTATTGTCACACCTCAAAACCAACTCACATAAGAAGCGAATTAGTCCCGGTGATATGGTCTAATCATCTAAAATATTATTTCATTGATTCTTATATTATTAAATAATGGATTTCATTTTATTAAATAGTATTTTAAATTTTATACCTTTTATTTTTTATAATTTTAATATTTTATGTTAAAATAATATTACATAAATGTTAAATTATTGAATATCTAATATTATGTTATGTTATATCAATATTCAATATTATTAATTTTTATATTAATTCTTTCAAGAATCTCAAAATTACAGATTTAGAAAATTTACTTTGGGAATACAGTGGTTTAAGTAAAACATCTTAATTGACTCCCAATGTGCTTTGGCCCTCAAAAATGGTTTGCAAAAGCGCACCCAACCAATCTTATGTAATTTTACCCACAATTAGTTCAGAAAAAAGGTTTGACATTTGTACGAATTAACCAAATACTCTTAACTCTTTTAAGTCATCATGATAAGGTGATTACCCGGCCATAGTAGTATGCATCGCCAACCAATAAAGCTGCATGTTCGTTCCCCTGCTCTGATGCCTGCCACCACAATGAGTGTGCACGGGTATGCCTTTCCGCATCTGAACAAAAGCCAGATTCACCCATGCAAATACTTTGTTCCCTGTATTGATCGAGGATCCAAGCTGCATTGCTTTGTGCCACTTCATATCCTAGCTCTGCCATTCTCAAATACAACAAAAGTGATTTCCCTACATCACCTTTAAGATATGAGTCGAGAGCCCATCTTAACAGGGAGCTCCAAGGTCCCCTTTCTGCCACTGCCTTGTAGAGAAGTATGGCCTGCACCAAGACAATAAAATGATTGATAGATCCTTTCAAGAAGACCACGACGTCATTGAAAAAACGTACAGAACTGCTATAAGATAACTTGTCACTTAAATTGCCGCCTTTACTTGGTCAAGGATCATGATGTCCAGTTGAAAGCAATTGAATTCTGTTAAGTTCCTTAAGATAAGTCACCCTATATAAAAGGCACTCCAATTCTAGTGAGTTTCTACTCCTAGTATAAGTTAGGATAAAACAAGATGAATGGGTCATGTCCTTAGTCCAGTAACCATCTTTTTATAACTAAATCTAATAAAAAGTGGACAAGTATAATGCAAACAGATATGGGATCAGAATTCCATAGCAATAAACAACTGTCTGTTAATTACTAACACCATTTATCTGGAAGAAAATATCTCCATTCATTTTTTAACTTGGGGAAATTATGGCAAAAGAAATTCTGCATGGAGGTTAAGTGAAATTGCGGGGGACGAAAATAATTAGGAAGCTGATCCTACAAGCTTCTTCTGATCTACTTGGAGATAAGTAAATTTAGACGCTTAAAAAACTCCAAGAGTAGAGTTTAATTGCTGATTGAAATAAAAACAGAAGTCTCGGACACCATTTTTAAATGAAGGAAAGAGAAAATATACAACAAGATAAAATTACAAGGTGACTGAAGGTTCTCTTTCTCTCCTAAGCTAAAAATTTGGCACTTGAAATGGCATATAGGATTTTCACCAAATTGGTTGGCTCAGTTTGAGAGCATAGTTCTATTGCTTATTAATAAGGCTAATACAAAGAAAGGAGCTCAACTTGCATGCTGAAGTTGATGAGGAAATTCCTTTTATGCTTTATAACCTCTAATGATAGCATTGAATGGAATTGCAGAAGGATAATGTAAAATGAAAAATAGATAAGTAACGTAGCTCATTAGACAACCAGCAAACAGTAAAAGTAATCGCCAAGCTTTTAGTAACCATTCTGTGTCAGCTGTTCAAGAATGATTTGAACAGCCAGGCCAGGCCAGGCTTTCACCTAACAGGCTAGCTGTATAATTAAACAGGCCTGAACAGGCTTTATTCTAGGCCTGATGTTCAATAGCCTGGCCTGGCCTGTGGCCTGTTTACAAAGTCTGTAATTTAATTCAATTATAAATACTTTAACTCATAAATATATATGTTCTTTCCAAAGTAAATATATAAATAGATTCTTAATCAAGCATTAGGACAATTATAATCTAGTAAGGAGATGTGGATTATTCAAGTTACAATGTAAACTAGCTTCAGCTTAGCCAATAGATCTATTGAAGAATTATTGTGTCAAACTAGACATTAGACACCAAGGGAATGCAACAAAACTTTACACAACAGACAATCAGGGCAAGGGTAATATCCCATGTTTTTTGTGTCGTTCATGGTATATAAACCATTCACTTTCACTCAAACATAGGATAAACTGCTGCTGTGGCTTATCTTACAATTCCAAGAGAAAGACATTAGAGTTCATGGGCATTTAAAGATCTAGAGTCAAGTTCAGGACTCATGTAACTAATACGGTTTTGCCCTTGCCTTAGTTTGTTCCGGAGACTGAATTCAAAGATCAATATAATAAACTTAGAATGACTTATGCACTGTTCACGGGAATGGTTCAAGTTTAATTTATATTACACGCTTGGGACGTATAAGATAACTAAAACTACACTGTTGCCTTAGTTAATATAACTCCATGGGTCTTGGATCCTCATGGTCTTGCTCTCCATAGTTGTCCTGCAAATCTGCTTGAATCTCTGTTGGTAGTTATCCTGAGTTCCCCGATAGGGATAGGGATAGGGATAGGGATAGGAAAGACTGAAAGAGAAGGCAAAGAGCCGAAGACAAGAAAATGAATAAAGGTTGAGTGGCCTTTCAACCTTCACTCAAGGAGGTAGTGGCAGACAACCTATTTGAAATATAAAAAGAAACAAGGCTAAATAAAAATAGCAAAAATAAAAGAATCTAAAAGAATACCATGGGGAGATCCTTCTTAAAGCCTATGCCTTTTTGAAATAACCTTGCAACTCGGTAGATGGCCTTTGGTCGACCAGTTTCAGCTGCAACAAGAAGTAATGTGCATGCTTTAGTTATATTCCTCTTCACACCAATACCCTTGAGATACAGAACACCAAGGTTATAAAATCCATCAGGCACTTTATTTTCAGCAGCTTTTTCGAAATACTCCCTTGCCTGGAGGTGAAAATTAAGATTTGAATCATGACCATAGAATTGACTATTAAGCAATTTGCAAATAACAAAAATCTCAATATATCAAAGGTCTATAATTTACTAAAAACTAGGGGTTAAACTGACCGGAGGTAGCAGAGACAAGAACTGACCCCACTGAGCTTAGGGTCTTGGCTCCGCTTTTGACAGAAGGAAACTGATCTCAAATATGAATAATCAATTTCATATGCTAAGGATGTTTTAAATATATGCTGATGGCTCTCTTATAGTTAATCTATCATACTTGAACTTCTTTTTTTTGGCAAGATATGTGAAAGGACGAAAGGATTCAAAACCAAGGTCTTAGCAAAAATTTCAATGCCTTTGCATGCAGAAAATCTTTTTGTAATGACTAATCTGAAACAATAAAAAATGAATATCATCCATCCATTCTTCTATAAGCTGCCTGATATTCAATTTAATGTTGATGGACAGAAAACTAACATTGTATTTATTTTTGTTAGATTATCAGACTGCTCACCATATTTCAGTCATTCTTACTTCCAAATTTCTAGTAAGAAAATTACTTTGAATTTAATGAAATCTCAAACCCCTGTTTGTCGTATGAAAACTATGAGAAATCAAGCAAAATAAATCGCACTACACTAGCAACAAAGTGGGATGTCAAGGACTCAGAGGTCAAGAGTTCCAACAGAAATAGAAGCTATATCTGATGGGAATTCCAGAAAGTGACTGCTTGAAACAATTAGACTCATATCACAGAGGCATACACTTTAGAGATCTCTGCAACCAGTAAACCTTAATATAGATACAATATACATCCAGGAGGATGTTCACAATTTCAAATAACTTGAATATCAATTTTTGGATTAGTATATGTTCATGATATTTCTGTTTCGATACTAAAGTATTGTGACAATCTCAACTCCTGAATTAAGTAATGAAATGGAAGGTAGGAACTGATGCAAGTTAAAATATGAAGATCAGGCTTCACCTTAGTGTAGTTCTTTTTCTCTACGCCGTAACCTTTAACGTAGAGGTATCCCAAGCCATTATATGCTGAGTAATACTTATGTTTGGAAGCAAGAGAGAGCCATTTGAAGGCCTTGGTATAATTCCTCTCCACTCCAGCCCCTCTGGAATACATCTCTCCAAGCAATTCCATTGCTCTTGGATTTTGCTTCTCCACGGCCTTTGAAAACCAATCCAAAGCCCTAGTGAGGTCTCTCTTCACTCCCTTCAACCCATAATAATACAAGAAGCCGATCTCGTACATGGCAGCAGAATCACCCTTCAATGCTTTATACTCCGTGATTTGGAAATTCTCATCCGCTTCTCCTCTTGACTTCCTTAAATCCTCCTTATTCTCCTCAGTACCGCTGTGGATCCGGATGTGTTCTACCACGGCGGCTCCGCCAATATCGCTGCCTCTGCAAGTTCGGAATAAAGCTCCAGCGCTTTCTCATGCACCTGCATACAAAGGAACAATTCAACAGAGATGGAATCAGACCAGTCAGAGAGTGGTGGCAAAGGAAAAAAAAAGGTGGGTGGGGGCATCAGATTAGGGTTCACCTCTTGCCGTAAATAGTTGTACGCGAGAACCATCTTGGACTGCAGATTGCCGCCCTCGGCGGCAAAGTGGTGGTAGAGCAAGGACTTGGAGCGGCTGTGGGCACGCATGAGACCGGTTCCATAGAGAAAACCGAGGGCGGATTGCGCGTGCGGGTAACCTCGGGCGGCAGAGGCTTCGATTTCGGCGGCGGCGGCCTCCATGTCGGCAGGGTCACCAGAGGAAGCGGCGGAGATCAAGTGACGGACTCCGGATGCATATTGGACTTCACGGGCATCAGACGAGGGGTCGTCCAGAAGCGACGGCGACTCGAGGAAAGGGAGCCACGATCCTTGGTCGTAGTCGACGTCCGAGAGGGACTCCGAGTCGCCGAACTCATCCCACTCGTCGGATCCCTCGGTTTTCTCTGATTCATCGCCGGCGGCCGCGGAGGCGGAAGACGATTCGGATAAGTGTTCGTTGGCGAAGACGAAAACCAACTGGGGAGGACGGAGAGATGAAGCGAGGAGAGCGTGACAAAGGAGGAGGATGGCGACGCAGCTGTTTGCAGCGCGCCGCATCGCGAATTGTGCGTCTTCCCCGGCGTTGATGTGGAGTTTGAATTCGCCGGCCGGGTTCTCCTTGTAAAGAAAAAGTCGCGATGGGATGACATGCGTGTTCGTATCAACGGCGAATAGAAGAGAAATGACAAAATCTGACGGTTCTCGTCAATCGGAACACGTGGAAGCTGGGAAAACTTAACAGATTGGGATAGGATTTCAGATTTTTCATTTTAATTTTATTACATTCATTCATATCTTCGTTCCCATACAATTTTTAGGAGGCACTTACTAAGTGGTTTAGAAATCGAGAATGAAAATAAAATTTATTTCATTTTCATTTAGGATGCTAGGTATGCAGGATTAAAATTAAAATATGAATATGATACTCATAATTTTATAACCTAATTCGCACTAGATTATCACTAAATCCATAAAGACTTCAATTAAAGTCATTACTATTTCCATTGCTCAAATCAGATATCTATTCTCATATTTATACTCACGGGAATTTATATTAATATTTTTTTTATTTCATTAATTATCATCATTAAAAAATGTTAAAGTTAATATCTATGAAAAAAATATATAATTAAAAAAATAAATTAAATATTTACAATTTATTCCTACTAATGGTATTCAATAAAATCAATTAAAATTTTACAAGATGAAAAATTTACAAAATGAAAATATTTATTTTTAGATTCAATAAATATAAAAATAATTTTACAAGATGAAAATATATAAATATATGTGAAAATTTTAAAATTTATTTAGTTAAAATTTAAAATTTTAATTTTGAAAATTTTAAAATATAATTTCTAATTAAATTTTGAAAATATCTTTTTCAAATTTGATAAATTATTTTCTAAAATTTATTTTGTGAATTTTCAGAATTTAAAAAATAAAAAATTAAAATTACTAATAAGTCTAAAAAAAGATAGTAATGAAACTTGATTTTTGACTTCGCCAAAATAATTTATGTTTGGAATAAGTTTTTCAAATTAACATTTCAAATTTTAATTTTATAAGGGTGTGCTAGACTTGCCATAGTACAATACATAAGGACATGAGAACTTAATAGAAAGTAATTGTAATGACTCTCTTCTATTAAAAATTAATTTAATATCATAGTAAGTTAATAGCTCATATATCAGATATTAAACTGATAAAAATAGATACTATACTTGATCTTAGCCAAAAGGCCAAGAAAGGTATGGGTTACTATATCGAACATTGTCCTATTTTATAATTATTTTTTTTGTCCAATTTGGTTTATACCTTGCAATGTGAGACTATTAAAATTAAAATTCTATTTAATTCAATTCAAGGGAAATAAGAGTTCATCAATCGGATCAATAGGAGTGGCATAAATAACATGTTATGTTTATAAGATCTAAAGGCTCATATTTTATCAAAATTAAATTAAATATAAAGGACAACATAAAATTTATTGTTGCATAAGTTTTTTTTAATATAACTTGTAAATATGTCAATTAGTTTCATCTGTCATATTGAGACAAATGATATAGAAGATGAATATATATTTTATTCTCTTAAGATTTGCTATAGACAATCCACATGGCTTGAGACAAAATTGAAATAAAAAATTTAAAATAGATCGTCTCCCTCGTCATCTATATAATTGTAAAAGAGAAAAAGGTAATTTATTTTCGTACATTAATATGAATACATGTAATTATTTGTATACATAAGGAGGTAAAAATAATCCTATAATTATGACATGTATATCCCTATAATCAACTTAATCATCATCCCTGCAATTAAGGATATTATCCGTGGAAGTATTCAAGATTTAATCCCTATAACTAAGGATCTTATATGGAAGTATTCAACATTCCCCCTCATGTCGGAGTATATATGTCAATCATATTTAACTTGTCACAAAATTTTGATAATCGTTTTCCTCCTAAAGCTTTAGTGAATACATTAGCACCTTGGTTGGACGATAAAGTGAACGTAATAATAATTTAATGACTCATTACATACTCACGAATAAAGTGATAGTCAACATCAATATGTTTAGTTCTCTGATGAAAAATTGGGTTACTTGTAATGTGAATAGTAACTTGATTATCACAGTACATTGACAGTGGTTCATTGTAAGTGAACCCTATTTCTTCAAGCAAAATTTTCAAACATAACATCTCTGTTATAATATGAGTCATGACTCTGTACTAAGCAGTCGATCTAGCAACAATAGTTTATTTTTTTACTTCGCTATGTTACTAGATTTCCCCTTACATAAGTGCAATACCTAGAAGTAGATCGTCTGTCAATCTTAGATCCAACATAATCAGCATCAGAATAAGTTTTGATCTTTAGATATACATTTTTCTTAAATGACAACTCTTTTCATGGAGATTTCTTAATGTACTTAAGAATTTTGATAGTGACGCCCACTAAACTTGCTTTGGATTATCAATAAACCGACTTACTATCCAACTACAAAGGAGATGTCAAGTCTCGTTACGGTTAAGTAGATGAGTTTCCCAACAAGTCGTCTGTATTTTGCCTTATCCTCAAAGAATTTTTCAATATCATCCCAAATACTTGAATTGATATCCACAAGCATATCAACTGGTTTCATTCCAAGTAATCTAGCTTCTTTGAGTAAATCTATAGCATACTTCCATTGGTATAATGAAACTCTAGACTTGTTGTAAAATATTTCAATTTTCAAGAAATACTTAGGGCGTCCCATATCCCTTGTCACAAAGTATTGCTATAAATACTTCTTAGTTTCGTCAATCCCACCTATATCACTGCTAAATATTAGAATGTTATTAACATAAACCATAAGCATGATAATCTCATTCGTGTTGTGTCGTATAAACACAAGATGAACTGATTTGCACTGTTTGAAGCCAACAACATTGAGTATATTACTAAATTTATTAAATTAGGCTCTAGGGCTTTGTTTAAGATCATAAATAGTTTTTTTAAGTTTGCAACCCATAGTAGCATTCTCCTCCTGAGTAACATACCCTGGAGGTTGCTCCATAAAAACTGTCTCGTACAAATCGTCATAAAGAAAAGTATTCTTCATATCTAGCTGATACATTAACTAAGATTGATTGACAGCCAAAGAGAATAGAACTCTAATAAAATTCTGACAAGCAGTAGAAGAGAAAGTCTCAAAGTAATCAACACTATAAGTCTGTGTAAATCCTTTGGTCACCAGACGAGCTTTGTATAGATCAATAGTACCATCAGCTTTAAAATTTAGATTAAATACCCAATGGTAGACAACAATATCAATAGAAGGTGGTACAACTATCGGCTCCCAAGTATCACGAGAGATAAGGGCAGACATTTCCTGATCCATTGCTGTTCGCCAAGCTAAGTGTTAATAAGCCTCAGAGTAGGAAGTTAAAATTTCTGTAGATGGCAAAGAAACAACAAAAGCTCGAAAGCAGAACCAAGGTAATCAAACGAGATATGATTAGACAAAGGATGAGTAGTGCACGATCGAATACCTTGACGAAGAGCAATAGGCTGATCAATATCGGAGGGGCAAGATGCATTAAGAGCTATAGGAAGAGGATGTGAGGGACATGAATTTGGTTCTAACCAAACACGCCTCGTGTACAATTGCCATGGTTTAGGAGATGGAGCATCTATAGTGGGAGACGTTAATAGTGGGATAGGTAATGGAGGAGACGCTAATGTATCATGTGAATGAGCTATTCGAGAGGAAAGTATGATTGAGATTCAAAAAATGTAACATCGACATGGGTTTAACTGCGTTTTGTGAGTGGATCAAGATAATGATATCCTTATTGTGTGCGAGCGTATCCAAGCAAGATGCATTAATAGAGTGAGGAGAAAATTTATCCAAGCCAGAAGTAAAATTATGAACAAAACTAACATAGCCAAATATGCGAGGAGGCACAATGAAAAGAGATTTGTCATAATGAAGATAAGAGAAGGGGTTATCCCCATGTAACACAGTAGATGACATCATATTTACGAGAAAATAAGCTGTGAGAACATCATCTCCTAAAAATACTTAGGAACATGCATGTGACAAAGAAGAGTATGAGTTATGTCTAAAGTATGACAGTGTTTGCATTCAACAACTCCATTTTATTGGGAAGTGTATTAACAAGAGGTTTGATAAATTATGTCATGAGAATCACATAATATTGATACTATCTTTTGAATGAACTCAAGTGCATTATCAGTACAAAGAACACGTAAGGCAGCGGAATATTGAGTTTTTATCTCATTATAAATGATGTTAACACCTCAGGAACCTTACTTCTACTTTTGAGTAAATATAACCAAGTTGTGCACAGTGGCGTAGCCAGGATTATTGATCAGGAGGGGCAATTTTCAACTAAGAGAAACGATTTTCGAAAATTTCAAATTTTAATATAAATTGATCAACACCAAAACTTAGACACGAGATATCAAATATACACAGGACTTAACTTAACTCAATTGATGGACACCAAAACTATCCGAATACTAATTACATTATTTTGGTTCGATCATAATTGGATCAAATCAACTCCAAATCGATTTTGATTTGAACCAATATAATCCTTAGATACAAAACATCAAATATACACGGGGTCTAACTTAATTTGGTTGATCAATATCAAAACTATCCAGGATACTTACATAAACTTGGTTCGACCATAATTTGACCAAATCAACTTCAAATCAATCATAGATTGAACCAATATAATCCTTATCTCCGCACCTACCTGTTAAATTTATTTCGAATCCGATCTAATTTTAATTTAGCGTTTTTACTTCATGTTCTATGAATTAGTTCATTCATTTATTATCATATATTTTATTTTTAAAATTCAATATTTATCATTCTAAATCAAAATATTTCCTTGTAAAAGTTATACTAATGGATAATTTTGATCTTAAGGTTTCCAAATATATAATCAATTTTAATTTTTATACGCTAAACAATGATAAATTAATCCGTTATATATATATATATATATAAAGTGTCAGGGGGTGCGACCGCACCCCCTGCTACTAAGGTGGCTACGCCACTGGTTGTGCAAGAATAATTATCAACAAAAATTATAAAATACTAAAAACCTTCTCTAGACTCAATTCTACTGGGTCCCCAAATATCATAATGAACAAGTTCAAATGCAAAAAGAACTACGTTTATCAACTCTAGAAAGAAAAGAAGTACGATGGTATTCGTCAAACTCGCATGACTTGCACTGAAAATTAGTAGACAGAATGAAAGCTAAACTTTTGAGAGCGGAAGAAAATAGGTAACCTAGATGTTAATGTCATTGATAAGGAGACATAATTACTGAGAGTGTACGAGACCTTACAAGTGTAACCGAATCCAGATAGTATAGAGCATCACTCTCATGTCTTCCACTAATAATCCTCTTCTTGTTCATGTCTTGAAGAATACATAAGATGGATAAAAAGATATAGAACAATTGTGAGCTTTTGTTAACTGCTCATGGACAGTAAATTAATAGGAAATCTAGGTGCAAAAAGAATATTTTCAAGAGTAATATTTGTAATGAGTCTGATAATACCTCTTCTCATAATTGGTGAATAGGTACCACCGATTAGATGGATAGGGGATAAAAATGAGAAAACAAAAGAGGAAGAAAAACAGACTTATTACCAGTAATATGAGCAGACGCACCGAAATTCTACATCCAAGACTTATCACAAGATATAATAAATGCACCTTGAGAGAATGAGGTGCAGTGGCAGAGGAAATGCTAGCAGAAGAGGGAAGAAATTTCTCATAATTAGTACGAGAAATAGAAACCATATCTTCATGATTCTCAGGGATTGGTGACGGAGTCGATAGTTTGGTAGATGCATTATTAGTCCATTCAGGTTTACCAAACTTCACCCAACACTTCTCGGAGACATGGTTGAAACGACCATAATGAACATATGACCGACTACTTCTGGTGGCATCAATTCCACGGCCACGACCGCGACTATTATTATGACCTTGAAAGAACCCACGATCGATAGCAGTCATAGTTGAAGTGTCGGAAGATGAGGCGGCAGCAGCAAGAGATGTCGGCGTCGAAATTGGCAGCAAGGGACGTTGGCGTCGAAATTGGCGGCAAGGGATTTCGACGTCAAAATCAATAGCAAAGGACGTCGGCACTGAAATTAGCGGTAAGGGATGTCGACACCGAAATCGAGAGCAAGAGGCATCGGTAGTAACAGGAGGCATAATAATACTAGTAGTGTTAGAAAGAAAATGATAGAATTTGCCCATGATACGTGTTAATGAGAAAAAGATAATTTATTTTTATACTTTAATATGAATATTTGTTAGTGTTTATATAAAAAAGAGTTAAAATATAAATAACGATAGTTATCTTTGGTTATTATTCATGAATAAATGTCAGTTTCCTTGGTAAGTAAAGGGTCATATATAATAGAATAATGACTGGGAGAGTGAATTTGAGAGAGTGAATAACGTGTAGCTAATGTATACATATTCGATCGCCGATCGGACACCACCGATGACCTCTGATTGCCGTCCCGAATCAAACTATGTTTTGAGGGATGGTGAACCCGGCAGGGTCGCCGGTAATTGAGATTTCGCCGGATTGACGGTGAATGCGACGAGATCATAATTGCGGCGATTCCCGATGAGTTCACAAATCTTCTTAGGACATAGTTTGATTCGGGACGGTGATCAGAGACCGCCGGTGATGTCCGATCGACGATCGGACGTGTATACAATAACTGTCACGTCATTCACTCTCCCATTCACTCTCCCAAATTCACTCTCCCTATCATTACTCAATTATATAATAATAAGATAAATATGTATATGAATTGCGTGTTTGTGCGGTTAGGTTCAACTGTAAATTATAAAAACGTAGGTTTGCTATTTTGATGGCCTGTATCGTAGAGATAAAGGGAGTTAATTTAAATATACATGCGAAAGATGTATGATGGAAAATATCAGATTATTAATTTTTGGAAATCAATCCTCAACCATTATTCCATAAATATTATACGTCTACCGTTTATGTTATATCTTTGGGACTCAAATCGATCTGGTACCATTATTCCATAAATATTATACGTCTACAGTTTTGGTTATACCTTGGGAACTCAATCGTATATTTTAAGACAACACACTCAATGGCTATAGGTTTGCTAAATTGAAAAAAAAAACATAGATGAGATAATTGAAGAATGGTAGAATAAGAACTATTAAGGTGGTGTTGAAGGGGCTAGCGAAGCATGATTTATTGCCGCCAATGGAAATTAATGTTGGGGTATTTTTACCTTTCATCCATCTAGTGGAGTCAGATTCGATTCCATTTAAATTTCTAACAAATAAATTTGAATAACTCAGAAGACTAAAGGGACAAGTCAGCTTATTTGAATATTGTAGACATTTATTTACTATATGGAAATCGAACTATCATGAAACTTATTCATCCTTTTACTATCACAACAAGCCCAGGACATGATTTATTATAGCCAATTCGCAAAAAATTATATATTGATCACTGACGTCCTATATAATTGATCTTATAATCATTTATACATTTATTATTTAATGGTTCGGTGCTCAAGGTTCACCCAAAAAAAAATTAAAAATAAAGCGATGATATTAAACATCTATGACCACAGGATGAGTAGAATGAAGGCCCCATGTTGCTGATATCTAGAAAAGTATGACACGTGGAATAAAGACTGTAACTCAATTTTATTTTAGGAACAAGTGATTTAACAATGTATGACTTAGTTTATTTCTACAATTTACTGTTATTTTATTTCTATAATTCAGTTATTTAATTTTTTTAAATTGATTGATTAATTAATTTGAGAGATAATTGATTTTATGTCATTAAAATTTTTAGTTAACCATTAGAATAAATACGGAAAGCATATATAGAACATGAGGGATGATCCAACCTCATGAATGTTTGAATAGAACGGACGTATGTTGATCCTGTCGACAAGTGAAAATTGGTTCCTGTTCGACTGACTCGATTTGACCAAGAGGACCCAGTCTACTGTAGCGTGGGGGGTCGGGGTCGGGCTCAACCATGGATCAGATATCAATCACTCGGGGTCGGACCAAAATGAAGAACACAAAGTGGAGTTGAAGTTGAAAAATGACAGCAATCCCCTTCTTGGAGCCCCATGGGGGGTTTATATAGGGGAGGAGAAGGGTCCCTGTCGTGTCAGAGTTGTCCTGTCTCATTAAGAATTGGTCAGTTGGCAGACTGGGCTAATGACAGCTTTAGTTGCCATGTGAGATTGTCATAGCCGCCTGACAATCTGTCTAAATTGTCTCTCTGATCCTCATTAATATTTGACGGCTCTATTAGATAATGATTATATCAGAGGTCTGGCAAATTATTACTACGTAGGTGGCTCTTTAATCACTCATGTTCATCTGGTCGACTCATACTGACTTACAGCCTAGGTCGGTCGGAGAAGCCCGGTCGGACAAGCCGGGCTTCTGAATCATTTTTGTTCATGGGGTGGTCTTAGAGCGTTCAGCTGGGGGTATCCGCCCCCGAGTGACCGACCTCGGGTGGTTGAACCTGGGTGACCGGCCTCGGGTGACCGACCTCGGGTGACCGACCCCGGGTGACCGACCCCGGGTGGGCGATCTCGGATGACCGACCCGAGTGACCGACCACGGATGACCGACCCGAGTGGCCGACCTCGGGTGACCGACCCCGAGTGGCCGACCCCGGGTGACCGACCCCGAGTGGGCGACCACGGGTGACCGACCCGAGTGGGCGACCACGGGTGACCGACCTCGGGCGACCGACCCGAGTGGGCGACCACGGGTGACCGACCCCGGGCGACCGACCCCGAGTGGGCGACCACGGGTGACCGACCCCGGGCGACCGACCCCGAGTGGCCGACCACGGGTGACCGACCCCGAGTGGCTGACCTTGGGCGTCCGACCTCGGGTGCTTGACCCCGGGTGACGGACCTCGGGTGACCTACCCCGAGTAGCCGACCCGGGTGACGGACCTCGGGTGACCTACCCCGAGTAGCCGACCTCGGGTGACCGACCCCATGTGACCGACCTCGGGTGCCCGACCCTGAGTGGTCGATCACGGGTGTCCGACCTCGGGTGCCTGACCCTGGGCGACAGGCCTCGGGTGACCTACCCCGAGTGGGCGACCTCGGGTGACCGACCCCGAGTGACCAACCCCGAGTGGCTGACCCCGGGTGACCAAGGCCGAACCAGGGCTCTACCTATCTCGATTTCTATTCCTCCTGCCCAGATTCATATCCGGCTCATTGGACCGAGGTCAACCCGGCTTAACCCCATTTGACCCAGACCTGATCCGACTGGGCCCTTGACCCTTTTTAAAAACTACTCGCCCGGATTTATGATATACCCTGCGAGAGATTCAAATCTCATCCTACTTTTTTTCTATCACATCGCACCTATAAGACTTGATCACTAAGATTGTGGCTCTCACGAGCTGGATCAGATGGTAAGATGCCTGACCGATTTG
Organism: Boesenbergia rotunda; assembly: GCA_024364735.1. Lineage (NCBI taxonomy): Eukaryota > Viridiplantae > Streptophyta > Magnoliopsida > Zingiberales > Zingiberaceae > Boesenbergia > Boesenbergia rotunda. The sequence continues at coordinate 363,917 of JAGFNQ010007808.1, read as the reverse complement.
GTCGAGGTCACAGATTCGAGGGTCGCCAGTTGCGCACGGGGATAAAATCCTGGTCTACTGACATTAATTCCCTCAACCCCAGGTGCCTCACCACACCAGTGATAACCGTGATTTACCTCCTCCGTGTTGATCCTGCGGCGGGCTGGTGGAGGCGTTGGAGGTGAGCGTTGCGCTTTTTTTTTTTTTTTGGTTGATCACTAAGATTGTGATTAGACTTTCAATCAACGAAAGTTAAGTTTAATTGACTAATACGCTAAAGAGTTAACTCAAACTGGTTAACTATACTTTGCTAAATCAAATTAACAATCAATTAATCTATGTGTTTGTCAATTGAAAATTTGATGCTACAGAGAATGGTTAAATGATAACGGAATACTCAACTTAGATTCGGATTAAAATATGAGAAAATAGTTCTGTGAAATCGGATCCATCACCTCAAAGATTCATCAATTTAGATACCTGATTATCAATAAAATAAAATAAAATATGTGAAAATAATTAACTGATTATTGATCTAATCAACTATTTAACAATTGATTTATTGAACAAGCAAAGTTTGAAGTGGTTAAAGAAGAGAACAAGATAAACATTAAAAGCTAACAAAATATTAATTGGTTAAGTCATATCAAATCTTCCTTTAACAAAATATAAACAACAACAATAATAATTATAAAAATGATAGACAACTTGAATTTTTCAACATGAAACTCAACGTGAATGATATGACACCCCAATTACAGCGATCCTCAACGGGTTCACCGTGCCCCTCAGGTTATAGTTTTGTTTGGGGCGGCGGCCTTCGGTCACCGTCGATGTCCAAACGACAATCGGACGCGCATAAAAAAAATACCACATCATTCACGTTGAATTTCATATTATAATTTCATGATATTTATCATAGCTCTAATAATTAATCATGATTTATTCCCTTAGATGGAGTTGACAACGAATAAAAAATAAATATTTTAAATAAAAATATAATAATATTAATGGTTCATTATTCATTACAAAATAAAAATATTAATTATCATACAATAAAAGAAATATCCGTATCAAACTTATTTGTTAATTTAATTTAAATTTTTGTATTTTTACCATTCATCACGGATAAGTTAATTCGAAATTTATCTTCCCTTTATTTTGCATTATGAATTTATTTTAGAAAAATGATATGCAGCAAGAATTTGTAGCATGAAACCCAACATGAATGACGTGACATTCTAATTATAGCGATCCCCGACGGGTTCACTATGCCCCCCAGGTTATAGAATGGTTCGGGGCGGCGGCCGGAGGCCGCCGTTGATGTCCAAGTGGCAATCGGATGCGTATATAAAAAGTGTCACGTCATTCATGTTGGGTTTCATACTACAAATTCTTGTTGCATATTATTGCTCTTTATTTTATTAAACTAGCGAAAAGAATGGGCTTCATATTTACTGGCCCGGCCCGACCCGTAACAGCCCATTTACGGCACATGAAGACTGCCTTTTTACAGAAATGATTTCCAAATAAGGATACACAGAAAACAAAATCATATTTCCGAAGCAAGATTGTGCGCTCTCTTCCAAATCAAAAGAAAGATCAAGACGGAACAGAGAAGGAGAAGGCGACGGCGACGATCTCTCACTCTTCTCGCCGGATCCCTTAGTCTCCGCTCCTCTCCCGGCGGCCACCGTAACCCTCGCTGCTTCCTCGTCGCTCTCGATCTCGTATGGGGACTGGCAAGAATAGCAGCGAGGCCACCGACGATCTCGACGACATGCCGCTCGCGGAGCGGCGCAGCTTGATTCGCCTCCGGAAGGCGACTTCGCCTTTGTCTCTTGCTCCTGAGCCTCCAAAGTGCTTTCCTTTCATTTTTTCGCTTATGCTTTGTTCTGCTATTTTGTCGGGAGGGTAACAACATTTGTTAGTTATGACCTGCAGGTGCTCGATTGACGAGCCTGGAGCGCGTGTATCTTCTGAAACTTCCAAAGTGAGTTCTGATACGAGGTTTTAAACCTTTAACAGCATGCACAATGGGAGCTTGAGACTAGACTTAGCTGAAGATTGTGATAATCCTTAGACCTAGATGATCTAATGGTGACCTGTTTTATTTTTGAAATGGTATTCTCTGAAAAAAATTAAATGTTCAGTGCAAAATCTACAAGAAGCTGGATATCTAGTATTAAGACGTTTTATTGAGATCTTGCAGCTTAGAGCATCCACGTTAGATTCCCTATCCAAAATTTAAAACTTAGAATAGAAGAACTACTTTATTAAATTTGGATATCCACTTTTCACTACACAATACATCAACTTCCCTATAATTTACCATATTTTATTTTTTTATTATTTTGTCTCTCTCCCTATGTAATATCCACTTTTCACTACCCAATCCATTTCCTTTATTTTCTCTCTCTCTCAAATTAAATAATATTTTAATGTTTAGGGAATGTAATTCATTCCCCAAATTTAAAGAAGTACTATTCATAAATCTAAATTTAGGGAATGGGTAGGGTAGCTGATGTAGAGGTTTTTTTTAAATCAATTTCCTCAAAATTTAAAGTAATTTCTGTGTTTAGGGAAACTGACGTAGGTGCTCTTAAAATGTACTCCTTATTTTGGGAAAAAGGGCATAAGAAAGAAATAAGAAATTTTATTACTGTTGGGGATACAATCAAAAAAGATTATGGGTTTAAAGGGAGGTAAGATATCTCCATTGGCACGAGAGTTTTTGGGAAGAGCCCAAGAACAAAATCATGAGGGTTTAGGCCTAAAGTGGATAATATCATGCTATTGTGGAGAAATCTAAATTCCTTGGGTCTCAACAAGTGGTATCAGAGCAATGTCCAGACCGGGTGCCATATGGGGGTCCTTGAACGAAGTTGAGGGGAAGCTCGGAGCAGGTCAAAAGTGACCGGATGCTCGCGGAGAGGCACGGAGGTTCTGAGCAGGTCATGAGTGACCGAATGCAGATGCTCACGGGGAGGCCCGGAGCCGGAGCAGTTCAAGAGTGACCAGATACTTACGGGGAGGCTCGGACCATGAGAGTAATGGTGGTTTTTCATTTGAGGGGAGAATTGTTGGGGATACAATTAAAGTCTCATATTAGTTAGAAATGGAAAAGATCATGGGTTTAAAAGGATGTAAGTTATCTTCATTGACATGATGCTTTTGGGTAGAGCTTAAGACTAAAACCATGAGGGCTTAGGCCTAAAGTGAACAATATCATGTCATTGTGGAGATATGTAAATCCTTGAGTCCCAACAATTACCATCTTAGTTTTTATTATTTTTACCATCGCGCTGCAATTCTGATGAGCTTAATTTTTTTCCCTTTTTATTTTTTTATGCTTAGTTTCTTTCTCATTTAATTGAGCTTCTTTATGCAAAAAATTGTTTTTCAAGCTAAAGTCGGATAATCTAGCTGCAACATTGATGACATGGTTGAAATCATCAGGAAAGTACATCTAAGCATGACTTTGTCTGCTACTGATAAATATGGAACTAACAAATTTTGTACTTTGGACCAGTGCAAGTATCCAAAGTGGAACCTAATGAAGTATGCAACTCAATTTACCACTTCATTTGTACTTAAATCACTATGTTATTTAAATTAATCTGTTTACTTCAGCTATAGTTAACATGGGATTGCTTTATTTGATGAGAAGATTTCCTGTTGAAAGGTTATTTTTCTTTTTAATGTTTGTTGTAACTTCTGTTTATATTGACATGAAGTTTGATCTGTACCACCATTCAATTTTGGAAGTTTTTTTGCATATCACAATTGGACAAATTTCAAGAAATTTGAAGATAGTAGCATTTTAATTGTTCTTATTATGTAATAATTCTATGTTGCATAATCGTTATTTGCAGGGGTGGCCGGGGTTACCAAGAGGTGTAATATTTGAACCCTCTGACACTGATCTACTCTGGCACTTGCTTGCCAAAGTAGGCAAGGCTGCTGATCCACATCCATTCATACACGAGTTCATTACTTGCCTAGATGATTTCGATAGATTTGGTTATACCCACCCTCAGAATCTTCCTGGTAACTGAGAATAAGGCTTTCACTCATGATGCCTATATTTGTATATCTAAAAGATTATTTGACAGGTATCAAAGATGGGACTACTACTTATTTCTTTCACAAATCTTTTAAGACTCATAATACCGAGGCTGAACAACATGATGATTGTGGGGACGTGTGTTGGAAGAAGAATGACAACATTGAGCCTTTGATCATTGATGATAAACACAGTGGATATAAGTCAATAATGACTCTTCATGCACGCATGTACAGATCCGAGAATCTCAGTTGGATAATGCATCAGTTTCACCTTGGCTCTGACAATGATGATATAGGGGAGTTTGTTGTTTCCAAGATATTCTCCCGAAGGACTAGTCAAACCAATGAAATTTCAGAAGAGAAAACAATGAACATAGCAGTAGCTATTCCTAGTAATGCAGAATTAGCAATATGTTCCAAGTCACATAAAACTGAAGTCCATCAAGCGGATCAACATCTTGATGTCACCGCGACAGACTCAACTTCACAGGTCTTCAAAATTCATAACTTAACTTTGTATTCTGGCTGCAATATTCAATCATAATATTTAAGAGGATATCACACTAACAAAGTCACAAGGAAGTAGTAAAGGAAAATCCCGAAGTTTGAATAGTTTAGAATATCTGTTTGTTGTTGTTAACATGTATTGAATATTTCACTATCTTGTGGAGTTTCTATTGTTAAATAGCATACAGGATGCTTTATATCATCTACAACTATTTCTTTCTTGTACATCATCCACAAAATATTCTGTGTAGGGATACCCTGGGTTTCAGTTCTTTCCCTCAACATAGGGGTTGCTCACCTGTGTTTTTGTTTGTGTTCTTGTGTATAAGTCAATGATTTTGAGTAGCAAATGATTTGAAACTTAAAATCTAGTTTGGTCCTTCATTCAAACACGGTTACTTGTGCTTTGATGTGCCTTTTTCTTGAGCTTATTCAAAATTGTTGAAATTACTCACCTCATTCCTCCTGCTCACTGCAACTGGCACACAGGAAATTTTGATGGATGACCATTACATGAAGGAATCAGAGCCTTTGAAAGGTTGTTGAAATTTTCCTTTTAAGCGTTCAATATAACAAGTTTTTTGTTATGAAGCTAAAGCAATTCTGAATTGAACTTTTTTCTTTATTACTTGACAGATTCTAAAGTTAAAGGTTATATCACTTATATAAGCAAATATTAATGATTTTTGACTGTAACACAGGTCCAAATATCAAGTGTTTGGATGGTATCTCTACTACAATCGACGAGCTTTATCATCTTGATCAGCTTATGATGCATGAATATTCGTCCATGTTATTGGCTAACACAAGTTCTGGATATGTTGATTCCAATTGTTCTATTAGTCAAAGCAAATGTGATTTGAATTGCACTTCAGGGAATCTATTAGATGCTGTTAATGATGGTTCTATTCCAATAAATGACATGATGTATGCTCCAGTTCTGAAGTTTCCTTTGCACTTTTGCATATCTGAGGCTAGCTAACACTGCTGTTTGTTTGAAAATAACTCCAGGAGTAACAGGGAATCAGTTTCTAGAAAAGGTTTTTTTGACACTACAAAGGTATTCAACCTTATTCCTTCTGATCTGAAATATTTCATTAGATTTGAGTGACTTTCTTTTGAAACTTTATCTGTGCTGATCATGTCTTAAAAATCACTGCAGAAGTTTATTTATCTCATCACTCATCTGATCTTGCATGAAGAATTTTGTTAGTGGAATGTGATCGCACTTGTATAAATTATTTACCTCCAATTGGATCTTCCATCACACACTAGAGCATACCGTTGGGGCACAATAGTGTTTCATAAAAATATATAACAATTAAATCATCAAACTCTACATAAAAGTATTATTTTAAGAATCTAGGCCACTATAAATTTGATAAAAGAGGTTTTAGCCTACTAAGTTGGTAAAGGCTTTGCAAGTTATTGACCTCGAAAATGGGGGTTTGTTTATACATTATAAAAAAAAATAAAAAAATATAAATTTGATCAAAAATCTGAACAATACATTCCAATTCCACTTACAGATCCAATTTGAAGAAACTAGGATTGCCCTATCATTTTTCTCATTTTTTGTATATTTAATATTCGTTATAAAACTCAAATAAGCTAAACCAAGAACATTGGGTTCTCCATTTTCAATTTCCTAACAGATTAGAGTTTCAAGAAAATTAGATTAGGTTGACCTAATTATTATTTTATTTTTTGGTTTAAATTTGAAAATTTTATGCAGTCCGAACTCATTAATGATGAAGAATATATCTGATTATTAAAGATGATGGAGTTTCACATATATGTACATAGGTTTTTTTTTGGTAAAAACAATTATTATAATTTAATTTTCCATTTTTCAGTTGGCTGTAACTATGTATTATCTGCACTCTATTTTTTTCCCCCCTTAGAAGTTTTAATATATTTTTTTGACGGCGCCAAATGATCAAGAACAATGTATATTATCTTTATTATGTATGTGTGATATTAATACATTTCTGAATTTTTGTTGGCTTTACTTGCTTTGAGGTGAAATGCAATGAGCTTTATCGATTGACATGAATGTGATCTTGACTGTATTAGTTTGCATTGGGTCCTTGATTGCTGGATTTGCTAGTGCTAGTTCGTCCTTGTCCTTATCTGTTGTATTTGCTTTACTTCCGGCCTTTCATATTTGTTAGTTTTTAAAAAACATGCTCGCTAATCTTCTTTTTGTTTCATGTTAGATTGCAAATATCCCATGTGATTGTAGTCCTCCTAAAACTTGTTCAAACATTGCAAAAAATGTAATTTCTGAGTCTTCCGGAAGCCGCGCTGAAAAAAATTGTTCCACAGTTTGTCAGTGTTCAGCATCAGTGCCTATCTTTCAAAACAATGATTCATTTGTAGCTACCTCTAGAGATAACGATGGTAACTGTTGCCTATCGTCGTATATCTTGTTCGAAAGTTGTCACCTGCTTCAGGAGAACTTGTTAATAATTTATGTCATTCCTCTCTTATAGGTGTATCTGCACGGTTGGATTATGTGAAAATGGAACCTACAGAGGAAGATCATTTTGAGATTACTGCAGCTCAGGAACAAATGACATCGAACTGCACACAAGAGGCAGCAGAGTCTAAAGTCATAGGTTATTGACATATTTAGTTCCAGAAAATTTTGAATCTGTTTATGGTGATTTTTCTCATGCAAGAATCATCTTCATCTTCCAGAGTTTCATGCCTCGAGAGAAAAACTCAAGGAGGAACCTATTGATGATCTCAGGAACATGCTAAACAATATAATATCCGTAGAACATGATGTGGGGATCTTTGAATCTGTTTCTAACCCAAATCTTTCTGAAAAGGCAAATTTTTCCCAACAGTTTTCCCCCAAGAATCAACATTTTGAACGAGACAACACTGCAAGTGTTGTATCTGTTCGTAGGAAAAGAAAGAAGACTGCAACGTAAATGTTGATCCCTTATCCTATTTGCTTATATAATATATGATTGTTAATGACATCTTGGTGAAATTTGATCCTATAGACACAGGAGTTCAGCAAAGCATGCACTTGAGGAAGATGCACCTGGGCTTCTGCAGGTAAATTCTGAATGAACAGCTTTAGATTTTTCATGTTTTTATCTCACATTGTATGCCAATTGTTTGTTTGTTTGATAGATTTTGCTGGACAGAGATATATCAATTGATGATATCAAGCTTTATGAGACTATGGAAGATGATGAAGCTCTAGACGTCTCTGAAGAAGATGATGATTTCAAAGAGCTTGAAACTGTGATCAATAAGGTTTGTCATGTTAATGAACTTGTAAGATGCAGGTCTTAAATTAAGTTTTCCAAAAGTATCTGCTGGCATTATGTAATCCATCCACTACAGAATGCATATCTGGTTAATAGTGAAATTTTTTTTAGTAGAATAAGTTATGATAAGAGTTGATTCCTATTCAAGATTGACTCGTAGTTGGGTCTTTAAGAGTATCTCAACACTCTGTTGTTGAATAATCTTCTCATTAATGAAAATTTGATTTTCTATGAGATTCACCGCTGGGGACATGGATTTATGATCTTCCCATTCTTTCTACATTAGTAACATAGAATTTTAAGTCAATATTATTTAAATAAACCAATACGAGTTATTTGATGCACATGCCAATTGCATATGTTATATCCTATCATATAAAACTATTGTGTGGGCTCTCTCAATATTCACTTGCTTAGGCAAATACATAAGACTATATATAACCTTTGTTGATATTGTGCTTGATTTAAGTATCATTGCATGTCAGAGTTCTAGTTCTGGCCGGACGATGTAGTTTGGGCACCATGTTGTGTCAACATTTGACACTTAAGCACACGTAGAAATGTGCTGAGATAAATTTGGTTACTTCTTTAATATTGTTTTTTTAGTTTATTTATTTAAAAAAATAAGATTAGCAATTGGATAGTCAATGAAGCTATTTTTTTTTGCTATATTGTTTCAATACTTTACATGCTTCAACATGTGCTAAAGTTGACTAATAAGATGAATTTAGGTGGCTTGTACTATTTAATCCTCGTTCACTTATTTATTAATTGGTTAGGTCAATTAAAAATGATTTTGTTTCACTGCAGGCAAGATGTGTTTATGTAACTTTTGCTCCTACAATCCTCTTTACATCTTCACTTTTTCACTTGTTTACTTTTAAAAATAAGACTGAAATTTAAAATAATCAAATAAATTAGTATTTTTGGAGAAGCAAACTACAGAATAATAAAAAATGTTACTTAAATTCATCTTGATGTGAAGCATGCTGAGAGTTGACGTGGTGCGATACTAACCGGTACTATTTGTATGGGTAGCAGTATCAGTATGGGTGGTACTGGAGATATTATACCAATTAATATAAGGTTTTGGCAAATATCAGAACGGTACAAGATGGTACGTTTCAACTTGTACTGTTTGGCTTGGTTGCATAATCATGTCAGAATCTGTAATAAAAAGTAATTGTTTACCAAGTATAGTCTTTCCCCACCTTGTATTTAGCTTTCTCGATCAATAATGTAAAATCCTTTTTTCTTTATCATTTTCAAGTATTTTTTGCGAGATAATTGGACAAATTAAGTTTTTTTCCCCTTTGTTGCTGGTTTGAAGTTATATTTCAGCTATTACTGATAGTTGGGCCTTTTACTCAGTTATTTTCTGCACGAGCTTCCGTGTTCAAGTTTTCAGTAGCACGCCACATGAAGGGGTCTAAGCCTTATTATGTAACTTGTTTAATTTCCCTGATTAACCAGGTTCAAAGCTTCTCTTCTCTTTGCTCATTAGTTGAGCATTTTTACATCACAATATTTTCCCTTAAATTATCTTCCATTACCTATTTAGTTTAAACTATAATTTTCTTCCTCAGGCAAAATTTCAGCGTAAAAATTCAGTCCAATGGGGATGGTGCAGGGATCTTCAAGCATTCATTTTCATATTTTATTTGCATAACAGGTAATTAACTTGTTCAAGTGTGTGGTATTTTGAAATATCTTATTTTGCTAGCTCATCAACTGCAATCAAGTATTACCTCTAAAGTATATCCCTTACAGAATAGTGTTGGAACGTCCGGAATATGGTTATGCCACCTATTTCTTTGAGCTTGTGCATGATTTGCCAATTGACTGGCAGATCAAGAGGTTGGTGACTGCAATGAAGCTCACGAGCTGTGGCCGGGCCACTCTTATCGAGAACAAACCTTTAATGGTAAGTTATCTATTAATTTTTTTTCTGACCATGTCCTTTTGAGCATTATCAATTTTGCTTGTTCGTTCATGTCCCCCCAAAGCCCATATCTTTGTACGGAAGCATGTGTTCAGGTTTTGTTCCTTGTTATGCATGAATGCCATACACATACAAGTATTGGCAGTGATCTTGTGACCTTGTTAATTATGATGCTTCGAGTAGTGGCCTTGCTTTGCCAATCTGAAGATTTGGTATTTACATCAGCCATTCAGTTTTGACTACGAATTATCATGTTGGATATTAAAGGCCTAAAACTTAACCTTCTAAAAGCATTGGATTGTATCTGTGCGAGCCGTAACATGCTGATGACATCTGTGGATTGTAACCTTCTAAAAGTCACCCATTTTTATGTTGTGACTTGAGATGAATTGCATTTGTCTGTGTTCAGATTGGCGAGGATTTGACAGAGGGAGAAGCGCGTGTTTTGGAAGAGTATGGCTGGACTTCCAACTGTGGGCTGGGGTCAATGCTGAACTATTACGATAGGGTTGCGCATGACACCAGAACTGAAAGCATCGAATGGCGGAACAAAATTGGTAAAATGCTGATGGACGGCTTTGAATCAGGGCGTATTGTTCTAGACCATCTCCCGAAGAAGGCCGAAAAGTACGCCAGGAACAGGAATTGGCAAAAGCAAGAGGAAGAACTGATTTTGTAATTTTTTAAAATAGATTTTGTGTGACAGGAAACTGTTGAATTGATCTAAACAAATGCTACCTTTTCTTTGTGTAGCAGCCGTTTGGGGTCCAGTTCTTCAACATCCATTTTTTTTTCTTATTTTTTACTAGAAAATGTAAATTACTGACTCTATCAGCAGCCACAATGGGAGCTCTTTAGGGCAGCTCTCGTGATTGATGTGGCAATGGGGAGGGAGCTCCCTCGCATAGCTCCTTTGATTTTCATAGGGAGGGGGCTTCCTAGAGAAGAAGCCGCTCCTTCTTTTTTATTTTTTAATTAAAATTTTGATTTTATTTTTTTAAAAAATAAACATATTAAAATATTAAAAAAGGTTATTGAATGTTAAAAATTAGTGAACAACGATTAATTTTTAGTTGTTATTCAATGATTAATTTTTTATTTAAATTTTTTATAAATACTTCTTTAATTTTTTAAAATTTTTTATCATTTTTTCAACTCTATGCTGTTTTCAACTAAGAAAATATCTTCATTTTATTTTAAATGGTATAAAATCAAGATTGATTTATGTTCCGTGAATTTTAAAAAAATGAATTAATAAAAGATGCGGAGGATATAGATGAACAAATATTTTCAGTTATAGAAGCAGCGATAAATAATATGTCAAAGAGATCAAAATTATTTCAGCAGAACATAAAGAGAAGTATTTAAATTGGAACAGTGAAATCAGACTTACTCATCTTTTCAATATTACTTCTTTGATGAGTCGGTATATCTTGATGATATAATGTCGATTTTGAATGTAAAGAGGGTTATTTCTTTGTATAGTTGATGTCTTGAAAAATCATTCAGAATATTTTCAATGGAAGGTTTATGCGACGGGGAAAAAGATTTGTCGCCACTTCAGAAATGCGCGATTGCTATATGTCAATTGGTGTACGAAGTCTTTGCTGTCATTATGATGAGTATATTGGGACCGGTAGACGAGCTAGAGGGGGGGTGATTAGCTCCGATTTACTTGTAGATGATTTGTCGCGGCGGAAGACTTCAAGCAATGCTAACACTAAGGATTTACTTGGTATCCACCCCAGCCGGGTGACTAATCCAAGGATCCACTCTCTCATACACTATAAAAGATCTCCTTCTTGAGGTGGAGAAACCTCTTACAAGCTTACAAGAAGATACAACAAGATTACAAAGCAAAACACAAAATGAAATCTTACAAGATTTACAATGAATAAGCTCTATTTGCTTTCCTTGCTATCTTCAAGCTTGTGATTGCCTCTAGAACCTTGAAAATGCAGCAGCAATATCCTCCAAGGCTTCCCTTGAGATGTCACTGATGAAGGAGAAGAAGGGGAGAAGTGTTGTAGCTCAAAACCTACGTGAAAACCCTTATACCCAACGCCTAGGGTTTCTGGATCGATTACCCAATCGATTACCACGTCAGATCTAGCCGTTCAACGGCTAGTTTTCGAACCGTAATCGATTAGCCAATCGATTACGAGTGTCCTGAATCGATTACCCAATCGATTCAGAACCCTTCTGTTCTCTCGTGCAAACTGCCCTAATCGATTAGCCAATCGATTACCGATACCCTGAATCGATTACCCAATCGATTCAGGACTCTTCTGTTCTCTCACGCAAACTGCCCTAATCGATCAACTGATCAATTCACCCAATCGATTACCCCATCGATTGAGTTCAACCTAACTTGTTTTCACAAGTCTAGGATCCCCTACCAAGTGTCCGGTCAACCCCTTTGACCCACCTGAATTTCTACTGCCTAGCTCCCAGCTCAGACTTAACCTGGTTCCCAATCAGATTCGCCTAACCCTCGAGTTAGGTCTAGTCTCTCGGTAGACTTCCACCTTGCTAGCATGTGATCTCCCCGATCCATCTGGACTTCACCTAGTCCCACTAGGTCTTTTCCGATGCCAGCGTACGATCTTCCCGATCCACCTGGACTTCACCTAGTCCCACTAGGTGTGCCTAATCCCACTAGGTCTTTTTCCATACCAGCGTGCGATTTCTCCGATCCACCTGGACTTCACCTAGTCCCACTAGGTGCTTTCCATCAAGCCTCCAGTCAACCTTGACCCACTTGACATCATACAATATTCAAACATCATATGACATTCAAACATCATTATCAAACATCGAAACATCCAACCTTAAGCATACCAAGCTTACCAGACCTAAGCTCACCCGAGTCTAGTCAAACTAGGTCAACCCTGACTTAACCAAGATTGCATCAACAATCTCTCCCTTTTTGATGTTTGACAATATGTTTGAGAAAGACTAATCCCTATTAGCCTTTCAATCTCTCCCCCTTTGACACACATCAAAGGCATGTCCTATGAAAGTCCCATGCCTTCCATGTGAACCCATGCTCATCCTTGAGCATTCATCATAATGAAGATTTCCAATCTTCATTCTTTCGCTTATCCCGAAAATAAAAATTCAAACTCATGCTTTTAAGGAAGACCTCCCCCTCAAAACATGCTCTAACCCTCCATCATTGCACCAACAATGATTTTTGAGTTCCTAAAACATTAGGAAATCTCAACTCGAGGTTATGAGATTTTGAGATTCAAAACTTGAATCAAAACCTCTCCTTAACCCTAAAGTTTTCACCAAAACTATCCCTCTTTTGATTTCACAATGAAATTTACCCAAATATACTTATGAAAGTAATTCAAGGGTCTAGGGATTGTTAGGTTGCTCAAAAATGGGTTATTGGACTGAAAACAGGCAGTTTCAGTCTCACCAATCTATTGGTGTTGGGAACCAATCGATTACGCTGTGCCTTAATCGATCAACTGATCGATTACTGCTGACTGTAATCGATCAATGGATCGATTGCGCGAGCTTCTATGCTCACAAAAAGGATCTACCAATCGATTGACCAATCGATTGGCTACTGTCCCAATCGATCACCTGATCGATTGAGAGTTTCTGATTTCTGAAAACAATTTCAGATTGAATTTCAGAAACTCCTAAATAATTCTACAAAATTTGAAAAATCTTGAAATTTTGTGTAGACATTATTTATGACATATACTATCAAGGAAAAATAATTTTATATGAAAATAACTCTCATTTCCAAAAATTGACACAAAATTGGAAACCATTGAAATACTTCAATGTTTCACATTGTTTTGTATCCATTGCATCAATGATGAGTGCTATCAAAAGATAGTCTTCACCAAGGTTTTCCATAATAGTTTTGAAATGTTTTTCAAAAATAATATCCAACCATGTTCTTTGGGCTAAATGCACATGACTTGTACATTAGCTTTCCCAATGATTGGAGTTCATTTATATTCATGTTTTGATGAACCTAAAACTCAATTAAATACACTTTATCAACACCTTGAGTTTTGTTCATCTTCCTAACACCTCACTTGTATCTAGTGTATCTCCAAATACATACAAGTCAACTTATGGTTATAGTGAGATCTGAAAGTCATGTTTTCCCTAAATTGAGGGTTCATGCATTTCTATCTAGGCATTATAAACTTTGATCGTCCACCTAGGATGTCAATTAATGCCAATGTCCTTAATTTCAATAAAAATTGACTTAATGCATGATAATGACTATGACATGCAACATATGAGGATTTTCAAAAGAAATTATAGCAAGATGATGCATGCATGACAGGACATGTAATATTTTTATAATAAAATATGAATGATGGATCATGATGTTATGGCATGTGAAAGGGCATACAAAGCATGGCATAGTAGCATAAAAGAAAATACCTAAATTTCCTATCTAAGTATCAATAACTCATCGCTAAGCCATTGATAATCCTAACTTTGCCCGTAATTTCCAAGATAATGCCAAAACTCCCAACTTGGCCTATCTTTGGATTCTAACCTAGTTGTGCCAACTTTTATTAAGTTCAATTTTTCAAAAATATAGTTTGACACAAATTTTACTCTTCCTTGAGTAAGCAATTAACTTCTTTATTTTCAAAGAATAATAATTCCTTGAAAATGCCCCCAAAGTGCCAACTTCATCAAGGTTAGGTTAACTACCCTTCCCATTTAAGTTGACACTCCCTAGACCTATCTAGGGTGTGGCAAACACACTTTTAGGAACCCAAAACCTATTGGTGCTCCTTGGGTGTTCTAGGTATTCACTAGGGATAACTTCCCTTGATACATTCCTAATGATTCTTTTAGGCTTCTCCGAAACCTTAGTCATGTTGGTCTTGTCTTGGTCAACTTTAGGGATGACTTCCCTTGTGGCCTTGACTTGACTTCTTGACCTAGATTGAATTCCATACCTAAATGGAACTCTATGATAGGATGGACCATCATCCTTAGTTTTAGGTTTGTATCCCAAACCCTTCTTGCTCCTAGAGGATCCTTGATTTCCTAACTCTAGGTTTTGAATTTTTGATCCCTTAAATATATTTTCTATTTTCTTAAGGGATTTTTCCAATTTATCAAGTTTTGACCTTAAAACTTGATTTTCAATCATTACCTCATCAAGGCTTGGTTTTCTAAGATTGCCTTGGTGATTTTTTCCTTTTGACATTGTTTTGGGTAGGTCTACCTTGGAAATTTCTAATTTGTTCCCTATCCTTAGATGTGGTAGTCCTAGCATGGAAAGCTCTATAGTTTTCCTTAGGTTTCTCATGCCTCCTATGTTCATGATAAATTGCATTAAAATGATAAAAATTATTTCTAGCATGCATATTATCATGAAGAGAATAAGAACCATTACCTAATGGTACCTTAGTCTTGTTCTTGGAGGCTCCCCCTTGATTTGAGCTCCTCCTTTTTGTCTTGGTCGGATTCTTCCCCTTTGGACATTGATTCCGATAATGTCCCTTTTGCTTGCATGAGAAGCACACAATGTGCTTCTTATCCTTCTTTACTTTGAGGCCGACTTCCTTTGGCTTCTCCTTGATCTTGGGTGCCACTTGCACCTTCTTCTTGACCAATTTTGGACACTTACTCTTATAGTGTCCTTTTCCCCTACACTCAAAGCAAATGATATGATCTTTATTTTTACAAATTAAAATGTTTATACCTTTGCTTGTAGGGATGACACTTTCTTCCTCTTCATTGACATTGGAAAATGATGTTGAAACCTCTTCTTGTTCCGGCGTCAATGTCAAATTTTGCTCCTCTTCAACCCTTGAAGTGGAGGCTTCTTGAGCTTCATCTTCGGATGTTGAGCACCTCTCAACTTCTGAATCTTTTTCCTCCGATGAATGTCCCTCTTCGGATTTGTCTTGAATTGTACAGTGGAGGG